>JAGFMF010011445.1:2407667-2463816 GCA_019455555.1 Galemys pyrenaicus | reverse complement strand
GGTGTTTTTGTGTCCTTTGGGTAGATTCCTAGGAGTGGGATTGCTGGATCATATGGTAGTTCCATTTCTAGTAGACTGAGGAACCTCCATATGGTCTTCGATAATGGTTGGACTAGCTTGCATTCCCACCAGCAGTGTACTAGGGTTCCTTTTCCTCCACATCCTCACCAGCATTTGTTGTTGGTTTTTTTTGGGGTTTTTTTTGTTTGTTTGTTTTTGATGTTTGCCATTCTTACCGGTGTAAGGTGTTACCTCACTGTGGTCTTGAATTGCATTTCCCTGACTAAGAGGGAGCCTTTTCTCATGTTCCTGTTGGCCATTTGTATGTCCTCTTTGGAGAAGTCTTTTAAGTTCTTCTGCCCATTTTTTGATTGGGTTTTTTATTTTTCTTGAGTCTTATGAGTTCTTTGTATATCTTTGTGATCAAACCCTTGTTCGTTGTGTGGAGTGCAAAGATTTTTTCCCATTCAGTGGGGTTTCTTTTTGTTCTGTTTAATGTTTCCTTTTCTGTACAGATGCTTTTTATCTTGATGTAGCCCCACCTGTTTATCTTCTCTTTCATTTTTATTGCTTTGGGGACTGCCACCTCGAAGGCGCTGTTGAGATGTATGTCTTGCAGCATTTTACCTATATTTTATAGTTTTGTGTCTTGCATTTAAGTATTTTATCCATTTTGATTTGATTTTCATACATGATGTGAGATAGTGGTCCAATTTCATTTTTTTACATATGGTGGACCAGTTTTGCCAGCACCATTTATTGAATAAGGTATCTTTGTCCCACTGCAGATTCTTTGCTCCTTTATCAAAGATCAATTGCCCATAGTTGTGTGGTTTTACTTCTGTGCTTTCTATATGGTTCCATTGGTCTGTGTATCTGTCTTTATACCAGTACCATGCTGTTTTAATTACTATTGCTTTGTAGTAGAGTTTGAAGTCTGGGACTTTGATACCTCCATTCTCTCTCTCTCTTTTTTTTAGTAAGGCTCTGGCTAATTGGGATTTTTGTGTCTACATATGAATTTCATCAATATTTGGTCTAATTCCTTAAAGAATTTCATTTTGAGGTTTTTATTGGTATTGCGTTGAATATGTAAATTGCTCTTGGGCAATTTGTTAGTTTTTGATTAAAAATGTTACCTCTGAGGAATATTGGCAGACTTATACTTCCAATTATGGCTCCTAAGAAAGTAGTGCTTAAGATTCTTTCTAACTCAACAGTAACAGATGGCCAATGCATGCCATATATATTATTTAGGTTTTTTTACTAGCTGTATACAACTGAAAAATACATGAAATTACTTTACTGGTATACTTATTAAACACAATATAGCAAACATGTTATAATTTTAACCTACAGATGATATTTACAATATCAATGAGATGTTTTATATATGTTCTTTTCATGTTAAGTCTTCAAAGTGTTGTATAGTTTACATTTTCAGAAATTCCCAATTTGAGCCAGATATTTCAAATGTTCTGGAGTCACAATTTCAGCTCTTATTTAACACTGTTATTCAGAATTCACAAGCTATTTGATAAATGATGGGAGATTTTGATGTAACCACTTTGCAAAATATTTTATTCTAGATACAAATAACTATGTTCTCTAGCTCAAATTATTAGATACATTAGATATTTTAAAAAGCAGAAATGACAAATTTAAACATAGAATTTCACAGTAACTGGAGAAAAATATATAGGTTAAATGTTTGTGAAATTAAAAATTCAAATACTAATAATCTATTTACCCTACTTAATTTGGAACAAGGATAGGGTAAGGCTAAAGAATGATAAAAATGAGAAATAATATCTATAGAGATCAGATGAAGATAAGTGACATGTGTACCCATAAATGTATTTGTGCATTTATGTAGGCACATTTATACATAGATAAATATACACACAGAAACTCATAAATGTAGATGTAGTAGACATTTCTTGAAATTCAAAAGAGAATTTTATAAATCACATTTAGCTGACATTTGAAAACCTAGAGAAAATACAGTTTCTAAATATTCATAATTTGTTGAAAGTGATTCAAGGAAAAAAAATCAAAACTGTTCCAGAAAATTGATAAATAAATTCCCAAAGTGATTTTATAAAACCAGTAAATTTAGATAATTATAGGAAGTAAAATGTAGAGACCACTTTATTTAAATATGTATGCAAATTTTAAATAAAAAAATTGTCATAGAAATATATGTAAGTTTTTAAAATGTTTTCAAATGAGTTTACAGCAAGTAGTGTGTCTCACCAAACCTATTCATGTAATTATCTACATAAGTGATGAAAGGAAAAATACTAATGGTTTTCTAAATAAATACATGAAAGTGAAAGCATAGTCAAGATTTTTAATCAGTATATTAAGTAACTATTAAAATAAATTTATCATATTTATAATGAAAATGAATTGAAAATAATAGAGATATTATTTAATGCACTAAAGGCTATTCAGCAAAATTGAGAGCAAAGGTCAAACTTATTTGTGAAAGAAAACTTCCATTTTTATGCAACCTCTAGATAGATTTTAGCCAAAGCAAAAAGACAAAGGAACTATGAAATATTAAATTTGTAAAAAATTTTATTCTCAGGCTTATTATTTTGAATACCTTTAAGTGAAAACTTCACTTAAACATCATTCACTACCATTGCTTTAGTTAATTTATATAAGCTTTCTAATTCACCCCAACTTTAATTTTATCTATAGTGATTTGTACCATAGAATTTTAATCTAGATGAATTTCATTTAATAGATGTGAGATATGATCAAAATTGTAACTTTTTAAGCACTGACTGGGAAATGTTAAACTAGGTTTTCTGTTTTAGTGTAATGTTTTTCTATGGATTAGAATTTAATGCTATTGTAATGTATTTTTTTAAAAAAGAGTATGATATGTAGACATTATGCTTTTAGAGAAATGATTGTAGTTTAATAGGTGTTGTGGGAGAATATCACCAAAATCCTGTGTCCTAAGTAGAGGTATTATGCCTTAATTCCTTAATTTACAAAGAAATTCTTTGCTAGTGTTTATGTCACTATCACTGAAGAAATAACATCTTCTAATGTGTGTTACCATTTTAAGAATCATAACACATCCGGTTGTGTATCTGGGAAGAGTCAGGGGTGGAGGACAGGATAATTCCTAGTAATTCGGACTCTGGAAATGTACTCTGATTTCTCTTATAATGAGTAGGAATATCCTTTGTCTTTTGTGTGACTGGGATCCAGTGTGCAACTTACAGAGATAATTTAATTTTTATTGATCTTATTTATGTACACATGACTGACAAATATGTCTATTTTTTTCTTTTACAATAGAAGATTTTTAATTTTTTAAATTTATTTATGCATATAAGAGCTGGGGTATAGGCCAGAGGTGCAGGGCTTGAGAGGATTCACAAGAAACAGACTGACAAAAATATACTACTGAGGGGAGCGGGAAGCAGAGGGTGAGGCGGAAGAGTTGGTCACTTCCCTGACCAGGGATCGAACTCACGCTGTAGTGGCTGCAGAAGCCCCACAGTGCTGTGCTCAATCCCATGAGCTACCAGGAAGGTCCAGCTATATTTTTATTCTTGACTAATAGTTTCACTTGACTCAAACAATCTTGTGTCATATTGTCTTAGTTCACCTTATGAAATATGTTGGTGTACCAATTAAGCAAATTTATTGTCAATTTCTCATATCTTAAAATAAAGTAGACTTTTTGCTTTATTATGAAATTTAGGGGCTCTAAATTTACACTTTTTGTAAAATATTTTTTATTTTATTGAACAATGAGTTCTGTCCTCTAATAATAAATTAGATTTAATTGATGTTTACCTAGTACCACTTCTGCAGCTCCACCTTAGCATCTAACCATAGAAACAAAGGACTAACTACAAAAGGAAATAAATGTAAAATAACTACATTTTGTACCTGCACCAGAATACTGTGTAGCCAATAATGAAAAATGCTCATAAAAGTAAAATAAGATGCAATTGTCATAAGAAGCTTTGATTTATTATGTACTTTATGCCCCCATCATAAAATATATAAAGAAACTATGTGATGTTTGATGCACAGTTGTTTTAGACATGTGCAGTGGGTATGCTTAATTCATATCTCGTAAGATCCAAGGATGTCAGGAGCATAGGTCACTTCTTGCTATACCTTTAAGACATGGATAAAAAGTGCACACAAAACACCAGAGGAATAATTAGAGTGAAAGACACTGGTTGCTAGAAACTCCTGTTTACTGCAGATGGATTTTATATTTGGCTGGTTAATGTGAGTCCCAGTGTGGGAATCAACTAACAGATGGAATTTGATAGACTCTCCAAAGTTAAGGTGATTAGACTTAAGAGCTGGAAAAAGCAGGAACAACATGGGAACTTTCATGTAATAAACTTTCAAGTAATAAAAGCTACTAATAAATGTGTCTCTTGCTGCGTTAGACATCAGGCAACTCATTCAAAGGACTTAATTTTAAACACTGAAATATAGCATCAGAAGGAGCTGAATATTAGATAAATCTAAACAATAACTTTGTTTCTATACATCAACAGCTTGAGATGGAAAGGGAAATATTTAGAAAACTATGAATACAAATAAGTAATAAGAGAATTAAACATCTCTTTCACTATTTTTTCCTTTTGTTATAAATTCTTTTGATTATAAAAATTTTTAATGCACTCTCAAATTAGAGAAAGTAGTTCACAGGTGAAGAGATTCTAACCCCCCTAATTTCAAACTGGGTTACTTTTTGGGATGTTCTTGGTCTGCCTCCCTCAGCTCCAACACACACACACACTCTCTCTCTCTCTCTCTTCCTCTCCTACCCAATGTCTCATTGAGAAGAAAGAAGAAAATTAAAGACAGAGTAAAGGGGAGTCTAGAAGTTACTTTTATTGTTGTGGAACTTCTTTCTTTTGTTTTCCTGTAAATTTTAAGGACTCATATTTCAGGCTTCCTGATTCTTTAAAATAAAAAAAAAATTATTATGCATATAAGAACTGGGGTATAAGCCAGAGTTGTGAGGAGTGAGAGTATTCTCCAGAGACAGAGTGGAATGGGGAGCCAGAACAGGAAGACCTACTGAAATACACTACTGAGGGGAACAGTGGGCAAGACTTGCTAGGCCATGTGGGTTAGCTGCCTGACCAGGATGAAACTCATGTAGAATTGGCTGGCAGTAGCTGGGCTTGATAGTGCTGGGGCTGTAATCCCTGTATCACCAGGGAATCCCACTTCCTGATTCTTAAAGCATGTTTCCAAAGGAATATTTCTATAATCCTTCAGCTTAATCACCTCACAACTGGGACATCAGAGAAACAAAGTTGGAATTAATATGCTATCTGTAGGTCATTCTGAAGGGTCCACAAGGCTAATAGGTGCGTTTAGTCTATAGTAAATTAGATGAAAGAAACAATCTTAATTTTTTTGAAACTAGATTTTTTTAAACATAGTGTCTGGCAATCATACTTAAACTCCTTAAATGACATATTGGATGACAAAGAAAATTGTTACAACCTTTTTTCCTCTTTACTGGCTAACAGCTGCCAAGAAATATTGATAAAGAGGGGTGGCAGAATAAGAAAATGTCTGTAAATGTTAAGAGTCTATAGATCCTAGGAAAGCTGCAAAATACCCATCTGTGTTTGTCATCTGCTATGTTTGATTCCTAGTGTGTGGGTGCTACTGTTGTTCCTATTGAGTTTTTAGGGTCACAAGCCTATTTAGTCTTGAAAACATGAAATAATTCTTCATTTAGAGATTAGGGGAAACAGGAAAAGTTTGAAACTTATTGGGGAAGGATGCTTAGAACAGATGACTAACACAAAGGGACTGGAAGAGTCAGGTGCATCATTTTATCACTGAGTTTTTTTCTTGTTCCTACTTTTATTAAACAATTTTAAAAACATTCTGATTTAATTTACTGGTCCGTATTAAATCTGTGATAATTGTAAGAGCACACTTAGTACTTTAAACATATAATTTTACAACAGTGACTTCTGGTGAACCATGTATTGCCTTTCTGCAGGATCTTTTAGTTATAAATACATGAATATGAATACCATTGACTATGACAAATGAGGACTATTATTTCACATTTCAAATGGATGTCAGTTCCTTTCTTGGCTGCATAATTCACTGGCAGAAATTACTAAAATTCTAGAGCTCTGCTTCTAAGTCTTTTTTTTCTCTTAAAATCCCTAAGTTGCCTGAAGGAGAATTATAATACGGAAGATATTTTCGAAGTCTTTTATAGGCTGATATCAAGTCTACTCACTCATTCTTTTTAATTCAGTGGATATTTATTGAGTCTACTGTTTGCAGATCACTGTGCCATATATCGGAGACATGATAGGCAAGATATAGGTATTATAGTTTATAGAGACAAAAAACGAAGTAAAAATTTAATTAGGTACAATGATGGATTGAAACAAGGTAATTTTAGTAAAAACTATTCATGGAAAGAGAAATGATGTTAAGGTTCTAATTTAAATATGATGGTCAAAGAGCCTGAAAAATTAATATTTAAACTCATATCTGAAGGATAAGAAATAGCCATGAATAAAAACAAAAGAGTAGCATGTGGAAAGCTCCCTGGATTTCTTGTGGTGACTTTGTAAATTAACAGGACACAGGTACCCTGTGGAATGGTAAACCGAGATTCAAACACAGATCAGGAGAAAGTTACAACAGGTAATAATTTTACTCAGTCTCCTGGGAAAGTAAACACAACATGCCTGGAGACCATCTATGGAGTCCAAGGGAAGGTACAGGCAGAGAGGGTACTGCCTGCTAGAGTATGTGGTGTCACCATGTTATTAGGGTTCTCAAGTGTAATTCCAGAAAAAGGTTGGACTGGTCAGTTCAAATCAAAATAATAGGGGTTAAATGCTGCTTGCAGTTTGTGGAGGGAATTAACACAAGGGATTGATCACTAGGAAGAGCTGTGAGATGGTGACGTGGAATGATAGGGCTCACCCTGAGTAGTGACAGCTGCACATCTTTCTCTTGCAAGATCTGGGCTATGATCTTGACATTTGTGTTGTTGAATCACATCGTTAATTCTATTACTCTTAGGGTTCTTCTGCTGGTAGAACAAATTAACAAGACACAGAGAAGTAGAAGAAAAGACCAAATTTAATACCATACCTTTAGAATATTTACATGGCTTTAATTTTTAAATTAATGGGCAAACCAGGATTTTATATACTGAACTAAGGTATCCAGGGTACCTGGGAAAGAAGAGGGAATTTCATATGACAAGAAGGGGATGACTTCATATGACAGATCTTTCCCTCTAGATGTATGCTCTGCCTTCTTAAGTTTCTTATATAAAAGATTGTTTCCAAAGTTATTCCTAAATCCAGGTATTCATTCTCCTACCATCGCACCTCAGTGACCTTGATTCTAGTAGGTCAAACTAGAGCTGCTGTGACTATGTGCCTAATTGTGAGTAGTGTTGTTTATCATACCATGTTTTGGCTCACTATAATGGTGAAATGATGTCAAGTTCTGTCAGGCAGTCTGAAGGTGACCTATTTAAGGTTTGCAAGTGTTTTGATAGAGACACAATCACAAGGTAAGCAGTTAGCTCATTCATAAAAATGACGTTCTTTATGGTACTCAGAGACAGTGAGTGAGCAATAGGAATGTTTGTTCAACTTCCAGGTTGACAGTTATCACAAGTTTACAAGTCATTCCCTCATGGTATAGAGATGATGGTCAGGTGGACAGAATCCCAGCGACCAGGAAGCCTGTGGTGTGTTTTTGTTCTCATCATTCTCTGTGGTTGTGATTTTGTCTCTGAAGTATAGTCATCTCCAACAGTGAGGTCTTGACTTGAGGGGGTGTTTTACGAGGTGTCGGTGTACTTGTGGTAAGGGTCCTCCAAGGTAGAGCCCCATGATGTGTAAGAGTGGCTAGCTAGTATTAAATCCTGAATAGGTATGCTAAAGGTCTACCTGAAGACAACATGACAGGTACTGGGCTACAGTTGTATCTCTGTGGGGACTTCCTAGCTGGGAAGTAACCAAGTAGGCAATAGGTAGGTTTATAAGAGGAAAAAACAATATGAAGTTTAAAAATATTATGTACACTACATTTATACATGGGAAAACTCACTGTTACATATTAACTCACCCACAAAAATTCAGTCACCCATCTTAAATAGCTTAGCTAAGTTGGGGACTTGGTGGAGTACAGAGAAGTGAATTGTTGGTTAGGAAGGTTACCAGTGAGGGCGCAGTTGAAAAAGATATCCAGATTAAGTTCTGCATTCTCCATAGTTAAAAAAAAAATAAATTAGATGTTTCTAATATACACCCTTACCCAACTTTATAACTAATATCTTTTTACAAAAGCAACCTCCACCCAGGCTTCAAAGCCCTGAAATTAATCTTTTGGCAAAAGATATATTTTGGGGTGACACATCTTTGTTACCTACACAAGAATGGGTTAATGCTGGTTTGAGCACATCTTAGGGAGCTCTATGGCATCATCTCAAAGCACCTTGTAAAGGAGCATAAAATTTCTGTGACCAACAATTATGGGCACTCTATAATGCATAGAACATTGTGTTGGCCTAGGTATAGGGACATTTTTTGATAGCAACTTTACAATCTATTCATCACCTTATAAGGGTGTAGTAAAGAAAAAAAACAAAGCAATTATTATAGCCTGATCATTACAGTATGAATTTCCAGTCAAACATGCTCAATTTGATACCTTGGGACATTCTGCCTGTAATATACACATAAGGTATAGTGCGAAGAATAATGAAGTCCTTTAAGCAATTCCATTGGTACCATGTAAAGTGGAGGGATGTGAGCTCTGCATCAGAATCTGTATCTGTTGTCAAGCTGCTTCTAATGTAGTCTGTCAGCATCTGGAACTCAGCCATTCTATGACACAGATAAATACCTGTACGAATTTTTCTAGTACAAATGCTGGGACAGAGGTAAGATAGACAGGTCTATCTGCAACCTGGGCATTTCAGCTGTGCATAAGATGACAACAGCTACAACAAAGGAAAACATTTGGCTTTGACTTGCTTCAGGAGACCACCTTAGGGCAAGTGATAGGCATCATGCAGGCCAAAGGGGAGGCAAAGTGTGATTGCTTGGAACCATAGACCTCTTCATCTTAGGTGGGATCAGGTCCTGGCCTGTATCCTTAATATGATCATTGGATTTCAGAGTTCTTTTGTAGGTTTCATTCTCTAATGTGACCAGCAAAGTTTAGGTGGAACACTTCTTTTCCTGCTCTGCTAGCCACACTCTGGTGGGTCCTGACAGCTAAATTTTAATTTTCTGAAAAATGTTGGTGAGTTTGGTATATAACCAAATAAGCTTTTATAACCCAAATAGTGACACAAAGACTATGGCCTTAGCTTACAGGTTGTAACTGGGCCATGTAAGGGTCAAGGACATCTGAATGATCATCATATTTAAGATTTTGATAGGTTTCTGTTCCCTTGGGCTCTAATATATAATGTCATAATGCATCCTCTGATTCTCTATACAGTTTAAAGTCTTTAGTTTTTAAATGTTTTTTATTTAAGATTTATTTACTAGGGTACAGGCCAGAGATGTGGGGGGCGGGGGTGAGAGGATTCACCACAGAGAGCGGGGAGCAGAACAGGCAGATCAACAGAAGTACACTGCTGAGGGGAGCAGTGGGCACAGCAGGAGAGTCTGCCACGCCATGTGGGTCCCCTCCCTGGCCAGTAGCAGGGATTGAACTCGTGCTGCAGTGGCTGCAGTCTGCTTCATAGTGTGTTGCTTAGCCCACTGTGCCACCAGAGAGTCCCTAAAGTCTTTAGTTTTTGATATCCGACCTCAAGCTTGGTCTGAAAACCCTATTCTGGGTCAAGAATTTTTAATCTTGAGGATATTGACATCTTTCATGAGGTTGTACACCACTCTAGAAATAACATATTTTCATAACTTTTGAAGATATGGGTCAATGGTTTTATAAGTAAAGCCATAGTTCTCATTGTTTTCAGATGATTCAATTACTGTAAATAGGTAAGAACAGTTTTCATACCAACATTTTCACCTTTGGATTGTTTCTTTTTCTGTTTTCTTTAATTCACTCTGATTCCATTCATTTTCCCTTACACTGGGCTACTTATAATAAATTAAGGCATATTCTGACATTTACAAATATAGTCAACTTCCCTAATGTATTGTATATTTTACAACTGTATTTGAAAATTTCACTATCCTCTCTCCTGTCACACAATATTTTTCAAGTTTCTCATACTGTGAAATTATGGCATCCATTTAGTCTGTTCTAAATGAATAAAATATTAAATACATAAACATTTAAAAGCATTTGAAGAAACTTTTATGTAGCACCATAGTATATTTATAATTGACATTCAAATCTGTAGGATGCAGAAACTTTATTAATATGCTATATTAATAAATATAATTTATTTCCCAATTTTTAAAATTGGGAAAAATAATTTCCCAATTTTTCTATCTATTTACACATTTACTAAAGTCTTATATTATTACATGATTTTTTACTGTGAATCATAACTAGATGACAAAGGAATTTTATATTCTGAAAATGTTGCAAGGATTGTTTGCAATCCATTTTTCTTAAAAATATTCAATAAAATCCATCTAAATCTACTCTATTTGTTAAAAATTCTGTCTTCCATCAAATTTTTTAGAGTAGGCATCATGTGCAATTATATGATACAATTCTTACTTATCATGAAATATTCTTCGTCAAAATCAATTCATGTTTACAATGCTTTTCAAATGTACTGGGAAACCTAACAGTGATTGTGAGATTATAGTTTTCAGTAATAGCACCCTGATTTGCTCCCCATGGAGAGAAATATAAATGCTGGTGTGAGATAAAGGAGAGAATACCTATTTTTTTTCCCTAGTCATAACTTTTTTCCTGTTCTTGAGTGAATACAGCTAAAACTACATAGTTAGAAAACAACTGGGTATGTGGGAAAAGTCTGAAAGATGAGTTTCTAGGATTACATATACTTAGCATTGCTATACAAAAGAAAGTTTTTTGTATCTCTAAAATCTTCTGCACAGTTAAATGTTTACAAAAATAAAGGGAAAAAAAGGACCACACAAAACTTTCCCTGGACCAGGAAGTACATTGTTCCCAGATAGTGTGTGTGTCTTCCTTGATAGTTTGATATTCACAGTTTTTAAACATATTCAAGCATTAAGAATGAGATACATAACATGGATATATTTTCCAGTCAATTTAATTCTAATATTGAGGCAAGTGGAACTTACAATCACACTAAAGAGAGCACTTTGATAAAACTTCTGAATCCTGTATTGTGTTTAGGAAGACAAATCAACACATTGGAAAACCCATAGGATTATACTGATTTTATACGGGTGCCTTTGAAGTAAAGGTTACCTGTCACATGAATTTTAAATATATCTACTTAGTGTTGATGTCTAAACAGTTTTTCTTGATTTTCTCTTTTCCCTTGCTCCTTCTTACTACACCCATTACCTTGTCTGAGTTGTTAGATAGAGGCCCCAGGGGACAGTTCATTGACTTTTCACTACACTGTGTGCTCCAGTAGACTGGTGACATGTCGTGGGATCTTGTTCATCACCACTCATTACATTGCTTTCTCCCCCAGCAAATGCATTGTCCTTCCTTACTTCTTTGGGAAATGTAACTTGGTAAAGAGGTCAAGGTCTGGAATAAAACTTCAGGTGTTCTGAGCTCCAAAACTACTAGTTATAACCTCATTCAATTGGGATTTTGAATTAAAAATAAGTGAGAATAATGGTGACATAAATAAAAGGTGAAAGGATAAGAATGACAATCTATCTTTATTTATCAGTTTGTGAGGGATTTAATTCTTTGGCAGTTTATAAGTTTTTATGATCTATACTTTTATTTCTAATTATTACCCTGAAAAACTCAGACTTTAAAAGGCATTAACAACAAGTATCTATGTTCCCAATAAAATAAAATTTTGAAGAAATTTTTAAAATATCTTTGGAATCTCTAGTTTTCAGTGAAATCACTCTACTTCAAGGCCTTCAGATTATTGTTTCATTGAACTAAAGAGATGATTAAAACTGAGTTATGTTCTTGAAGTATGACTATACATGCGCTATTTGTCATAATTAAAGTCCCATTATGTACTATGTGCTTGATTTAGAAGTGAATTTATTCATTTTTAAGCTTAATGGAAATTGTAGTATTTTAGACTTGGCTTATTATTTTATTTAATATTTGATTCTTGGTGATTTAACTTTGGCAACATTTACCTATTAAATCTAACAAGCAATAATAAAAGGTTAAATGAATCAGACAAGTTTCGCCTTCATCAAGAGAGCACTCTGAGGAAAACCTTCAGTTTGAATGAACCAGGTTCATTTCATTCATGTGCTTTCTCTTTCTCCCATCTAGTAAGCCACCTATGCTGATGTAGTCTATTTGAAATTTATGGAAATTTATGTCACAGTATATTCTCATTTTTACTATAGTGAAATTGTTAATGGGCAGGGCACCAGGATCCCCAAACTTGCCTGCTCTAAATAGTTTCTGCCACCTACTGCATCAAGTCAAAATATACTCTAGAGGTTAAGACTTTCAAAAGAAAATAAATTTAATAAAATCAATGTGCAATAAAGAGAAGAGAAGGAAAATAATTAAAAGTTCCCTATTAAACACCCAAAATTACCCACCCCCCTTGGTAAATGCCCAAACAGGGTTGGCTCAGAGCAGGGCCACTTAATTTAATTTAAAAATATTTTTTCATTCCATGCATTTAACAATCAGTAACTAGCATGCATGATGTGTATATGGGTGTGTGACATTTATAGCTGATTCACCTGTGTTGTTCCCAACTGTAGCACTGGAACTAACATATAGCAAGTGTTCAATAACTCACATATCCCATGTGGATATAGGCAAATGCTACAAATCATGACTTCTTCCCCAGCAAAACCAGCTGTTAAACATTTGCCAGCTCAACACTAGAAATATAAGCCAACGATGTTCAATTCTGATTATATTAAAAATAGAACAGTTCATTTTCCATGTTTCACATAACCATTTACAGATATATTTGTTATTTCTGTAAGACTCTTTCTGTTGTATACTTCTTTCATAAAAAGTGAGTGCAACTAAACATTTCTGGAAAAGAGAATGACCTTAATTAAAAGAGACAGAAAAGGAGCGCTAGAGTGATGCATTTTAGCGTAGTCTCATGTTGGATAATTACTAACAATGGAGCAGTGATGAAGGCAAGTGTAGCACTCACAGACTTACTCTTCTCCCTTTAATAGCCCATTTAGGCCTTCATGTCACTAAAGGCATGCCTAAAGATAAATTTTTGAAAACTTTTTCTCCTTTAAGTTCACGTTTCTGATCAATTCAAAGAAACTCATCTTATTAGTTTGCATTACTCTTTCCTGTTAAGGTATACCCATGTGTTTTGATTACTTAAAGATAAAAGATAAGTTCATATCTCTGTACTTAAGTTAAATATTAAATGCAATTTTTATTTGTAAAATATCTGTTTGGTTATTTTCAAGTGACGTTTATTGATAAAATAGTCTTTAATTACTTGTTCAGTATTTCAAAATTTTCTTGAAAGCTTATGATCAGTTAAATTGGGTAACTTTAATATCAGATGCCCTTGAGAGTTTGTTTTTTTTTCTTTCCTTTTTACTATTTGTTTATTTTTTAATATATTTTTTAATTTACACATACTTGCCATCAATTGTAATCCCCATGTATTCCCCATCACTGTAACACCAGTGCACCATCACCTCAGTCCCCCAAGCTCCCATCTGCCCTCAACACTTCCCCTCTTCCCTCCCCACCAAGTGTCCCCAATTTATCCTTGTCTGTTCATTTTTGGTTTTTGTGCCATTATTATATTATTATTATTATTATTGTTCTTATTCCTTTCCTTGATCCTTATTTGGTTCCCTTATATTCCTCCTAGGGGAGGAACCATCTGGTATTATTTGTAGTTATTCTCAATCATGGTGCCTTGGTTTTTTATTTCTTTGATATTTTTCACCGTACAATTGTCATCCTGAGAATTTTTATCTGTAAGAAGGGTTGAGATTTATTTATGTTGAGTTTCTTCACTGAAAAATTGCCACTGGTCTCATAGTTATCGGTGGACTCCACCAAGTGGTTCTATCTACTCTCTTCATGATATTTATGCAACAGGTAGCATGAAAAACTGGACCACCGACCTTACAGAATTACTTGCATTCCAACTGATCATTGTAAAAATAGAAAAAAAGTTTATTTTGCTTGTTTTAATTTTGAATTGTCTTTCTTCATTGCTAAACTCAAAAAGACAATATTGATTTTGTTGATTTTTGTGTTTAGTTCTCATTAAACTTCATATGCAGTTGCTGAATTTAGGTTCTAAAGCTAGGACGTTTTTTAACATACTCTCATGATGAGATGATACTTGAACTTTATCTCCTGTGCCCTATATCTTGTCAAAACAAAGATGGAATTTATCAAAATTTGAAAATTCCAAGGTGTTGAAAACTGAGTCTGGGATTTTTTTACCTTTCCAAGATTCCTGCTTTCACCTCATTTACTTCCTCGGTAGAATTCTTTATTTCTTGCCAACTCAGTAATATATATTAAAAAATATATATGTATGAGTGTGTATGTACATAAGCATACACATATATACATTTAATGTATATTTAAATATAGATTTATCAGCCATATTTTATTTTATTAGACTAATCATACATATTAAAGAATCTTCCATGTTACCAAACAACTCTGGGGCATTTTTGTAATATAAATAATTAGGTATCGTGCCATATATGCTGTATTAGAGCATCCATATCTAGATTAAGATATATATGTATATTAACATATATGTGTATATGCATATATTGTATATTATACGCTTGCTCCCAAAAAGGAATTCTGATGTATACATTTAGTTAAGAACAACTACTATAAAATAATTGTGTTTATGTATAAATATAGGTACAGTAATAATATATGTACACAGATTCAAAAAAGTATAGATTGAGGGCCCTCCCTGGTGGCTCAAGGGGTTAAGCATTGCACTATGAGGCATCCACAGCTATTGCAGAATGCGTTCTATCCCCAGCCAGGAAGGGAACCCACATGGCACAGCAGACCTCTCTTGCCTCGCCCACTGTTCCTCTCAGCAGTGTACTTCAGTCGATATGCTTGTTCTGTTCCCCACTCTATCTTTGGTGAATTCTCTCACCCCTACGCCTCTGACCTGTACCCCAGGTACAGTTATTATATGCATAAATAAATATTTTTAAAAGTATAACTTGAATATGCATATATAAAATATATATGTGTGTGCCATGTATTTATATATAAATGAAACATTTTAGCCATATGATTCTGAACAACGTTAAATGAGAAAAAGCGGGACCTCTCTATTTCTACCCTATATTCTTGCAGGGACTCAGAATCCAGATAAGGGGTATTACGCTTCCCACTCAAAGGTTGTAGACCATCAAGGCAAGTCCCTATATCTTCAGTTTACCACACCACATGACCAGTTATTACATCCATAGAGCATCTCAAATTCACTGTTGGTAGCTTGAAAATGTATAATCTTTCAATTTTCTCACCATATTTAGCTGGGATAATGTACAGTAAGGAGAGTTGTCTTAATTATAAGATACTGTGTTGATAATCTTCAAAATAAGCCTGGATTACTAAATATAAATTAAGTTGCTGAAAATTTCTACATATCACTCCAACTTGAAATATAATAATAAAAGTATAATTCCATAATAGACAGTTTTCCCTGTGGTGGTTATGTTTTGCTTTCATTATTTTTGCTTTTATTCTGGTGAAGAAAGAGTTCACTGTTCCAGAATTCTGAAGAAAAGACAGTTATTGCCAGTGGCAATATAGAAGAAGTAAAGATAATTTCAGACAACAGCAGGCTTTCTCGCACATTCTTTTCCATTTCATTAATAACATAGTCCATAAAGAGACATGCTTTGCGAAGCTGAAAGTGGGGATAGGAATTCCTCAGAAAGAGCAGACATCTGTGCATTTTTTACATAAGCCATCCTCCTTTTCCACTGTTTTTTTTTTTTTTTTTTTCATGACATACTGATCAAAGATGAAGCAATTACTAACAGTATCCTCTACCAGGCACCCTGATTTTAACTGTTTTTTTAATTACAACTTGTGCCATTTTCTTTCTTATTATCCCACCATTGAAAAAAACATTTTCTGGATAGCTCTGAACTGTATTGAGAATGGTTGACCTGCCCTGCACCTTAAAGGGTCTATTAGATGTCGCAGCAATGTAAGCAAGGGTATGTATGAATGACTCTTAAAATAGTTCCTGGCATCTAGTGAGTGTTTATTTAATGTTTTTTGAATAAATGTCTAAATGTGGATCAGCCCTTTCATTCCCCAGTGTTTCACTACCACTTATTACCTCCACCGGCACTCCCTGATTTAAACATGCAGCCTCTGTGTTTCTCATGGTTCTCCCTTTCTTCTCTGTAGTCCAGTCCTATCACAGCAGGAGAGTGATCTTTTAAAACACTAGTCAGCTCTTGTTTCACCTCCCCTCAAAATCTATCAATGACAGTCTCTCTCTTCAAATATACAAACGTCCACACCCTTTGAAGCGTGGTACCCAAGAGACACCCAAAGCTAGCCTGATGTCCCCCAAATCTTTCTTTAATCTATCCCAGCAGCATGGACCTTCTGTTTCTTGAATGAGGTCAAGCACATTCTAACCCCTGTGTCTTTAGAGCCCTCCTCTTCTTCCCCTGGAACATTCTTCTTTCAGATTCCTAACTCTCTCATATTCTGCAGATTTTGTTTGAAAACTACATTATCAGTGAGGCATTTTGTAACAAGCATAATAAAAGTGAACTCCCTGCACCCTCCCAGCACTCTATGATAGTTACAACTAAATAACTTGTTTTATTTCTTTAGCTGTTTTTCTCTGTTCCTTTTCACTAGGGGTCTCTTGAGAATAAGGATTTTTATCTATTTTGTTCCCCTTGTGTCATCATGGGCAATAACTTTACATGGATGCTCAATAATAGGCCTTGAATAAAGGAATTGAATGAATAAATGAATGAAGAAATAGTGACCCAGTGGTGTTGAGTGATTTGCTAAAGGGCATATTGATTGCTAGTTTTAAAACCTCATGAAAGTCTCAGGAGGTATGAAACAAGATGGATAGGAGACCTAGTTTAGCATCTTAAAAGGGGAGTTTCTTTTCTCACAGATGTTTTAAGTAAGTATGTCACAGGAATGAGCTACAAAAGGATGATAATATAACTTCTCTGCTCTCTTCTGTTTTAGCAAGGAAGATATATTATCTTCAGGACTCTTGTCAGAACCCCAGCAGTAGGCAGGGCAGATGTTCATTAAGTTCATTAAGAATTTGAGTCAACTCAATTGCAATGCAAAATTTTACATGTACTGTTTCCCATACTTTGACTTACTTATTTTACATGTACTGTTTCCCATACTTTGACTTACCTTTTTTTTTAATTGAGGAAACATTGGCCTTGTAATGCTGTGTATGATTCAGAGGTGCATGGTTACACTACTTAGTTAGACATTATTATAGCACACCAATCACAACCAAGGCAACCACAGTCCTCCAACATAGTCCACTGGACCGCCTCCATAACCCTCACCCTATCTCTCCAGGAGCCTCAATTCCACAGTCAGATTTCTAGGGGTTGTAATTATTTTTATTTTATATCATCCTTTGTTTTGTTTCTGTATATTCTACATATAAGCGATACCATCCAGTATTTATCTTTGACTTTTCTGACATTCTGTTCTGTTTTCACTTAGAGTACTGTAAAAATCAAAAATACAATTATTTATACAGTGTATATAGGAATATATACAGTAGCAAAATATGTTCCTACTATGATTTATAACCTTCTTTTCTTGAAGACTTTCAAATCCTTGAAAGGACAGCAGCTAAAGTATATTCATTTATTTCTATGGTGTATTATGCCCAATAATGCTTTTGTGAGCTATAATTCACATATAACATTGTGTATGATTAAGATATATAATGTATTGATTTCATAGACTTGAATATTGCAAAACGATAATCACCTTAGCTTTAGATAGCACTCTATCAAGTTATTAACTTTTTTTTTTTTTGCAATGGGGAGAATACTGGAGATATATCCTCATAGCAACATTTAAGTATGTAAGACAGTATTATTAACCATTGTGACCATTCTGTATATTAGATCCCCAAAACTTACTTATCTTCCAACTAGAAATTTGTGCACTATGAACAGCATCTCCCTATTTTCCCCACCTCTAGCCTCTAGTTATTGCCATTTTACTCTGTTTTTATTTGGCTTTTTCCTATTCTATGTGTAATTGATATCAAACAGTAGTTGCCCTTTTTTCTCTGACTTACTTAACTAAACATAATGGCCTCAATTTTTACCATATTTTTGCAGGTGGCAGAATTTCCTTCTTCCTCATGACTGAAGAAATATATCACTGAATATCTAGCAAATCTTTCTTTAGTCATTAACCTATTGATGGACTCTTAGGTTGTTTCCATATATTTACTGTTGTAAAGTATGCTCCTCATACTCTTCCCATAGTGGTTATACCAATTTGCATTCCCATCAGTAGTGCCTAAGGGTTACCTTTTTCTCCACATTCTCAGTCAGCATTTATCTGATCTTGTTGATGACAGCCATTCTAACAGGTAAGATGTGATAGCCGCATTTTCATATACCTGTTTATCATTTAATGTCTTCTTTGGGAAACAAACATGTCTGTTTAGTTGTGCTGCCCATTTTTAATTGCTCAACTTTTAGCTATTGAGTTGTGTATATTAACATTAATAACTTTGAATATTTGTAATGATTTACAAATATTTTTTCCTATTCTATATGTTACATTTTCATTTTATTCTTTCTTTTGCTATATAGTTGTTGTTGTATCTGTTTGTTTTTAGTTTACTGTAATTGCACTTGTTAATATTTACTTTTTATTGCTTTTGGCATAATAATAATAAAAAAAGCCATTGCCCAGATCAATTTCAAGAGATTTTTTTCTCTATGATTGTTTTTCCTGAGGATTACATAATTTATGGTTTACATTTATATCTTTAATTTATTTGAAGATTGTTTCTGTGAGTGGTATAAAATAAGGGCCTAATTTAGTTTTGGCTGTGCATGACTATCTCATTTTCCATATAATACATATTGAAGAAACTATTATTTCCCCAATAAATATTCTTGTAATCCTTATTAAGTACTAGTTGATCATGTAAACAAGGGTTTCTTTCTAGATGTTGGGTTTTGTGGCATTGGTCAATGTGTCTTTTTCAATGCCAATGTCATACTAGTTTGATTACTATAGCTTCATAGTGTAGTTTTAAATCAAGAAATAGAATACCTTCATTTTTGTTCTTTCTAATGATTGTGTTGGCTCTATAGACTCCTATGTGGGCCATATTTGTTTTTAATTTGGTGAAAAATGGCATTGGAATTGCACTGGATCTATTAATGACTTTGGATGGTATGCAAACTTGAACAGTTTAATCATTTTCAGTCAAAAACACAAAAAATATTTCCATTTGTTTATATCTTCCTCAATTTCTTCCATCAAGGTTTTATAGTTTTCAGTATACATATTTTAACTACTTGTTCAAATTTATTCCTATTTTATGTTTTTTTATGCTTTTGTGGATGTGATTCTTTATTTTCAGATAGTTCATTGTTTGCATGTGTTTGTGTGTGTGTGTGTGTGTGTATAAACCAGCTATTTTTGTATGTTAATTTTATGTCCTATGGCTTTACTAAATTCATTTATTAGTTTAAATAATTTCATACTGGTATATTTCACTTTTTGAATCTTTGGAATTTTTTTTATATAGCATCTGAAAATAAAATATTTTTCCCTTTCTAGTTTGGATTCTTTTACATCATTTTCTTGCCTGTTATACCTGGATGAGACTTTATGTACTATGTTGAAAAGGAGTAGTGAGAGTAGGCACCTTGTCTTATATCCTTATTAAAGGAAAAAATTTTGATCTTTCACTGTTCAGTATGAGGTTGACTTTGGATCTGTTATGTATAATCATCATTGGATTGAGGAATGTTCCTTCTATAACCAGTGTTGATTGCTTTTAACATGAAGGGTTGTTAAATTTTGTGGAACGTTTTTTCTGCATATTGAGATGATTATATTATTTTTATCTCTGATTGTTTTAATGGGTTGTTTAGCATTTGTTTACTTACATATGTTCAACAATCCTTGCATACTAGAGTAAAATATCACTTGACCATCTTCTATGATCTGTTAAATTTGGTTTGCTAATAATTTTTGAGGATGTCTCTGTTGGTCTTTAGTTTTCATTTCTTAGAGTTTGTATAGGTTAGTTCTCTAACTTCAGCAAAATTAATGAGACCTATATTATAATTCTGTGAAATAACTATATAGCTATATTAAACTTATATTCCTCTTATTTTTATATCTAAACTGTGCATTGTATGCTTGTATTAAGAATCTATTTTTTACACATTTGAACTTCTAAAAACAACAACAAAAGTCCTGAGACTGAAAGTAATAGTGTTCCACTATACCTTTCTGCTTCCTAAAATCTGAAGTAACTCTATTAGGTATATGAGAATTTACTCTAACTATTAACTATCCATGAAAATAAAATGTGAAAAGAGAGAAACAATTTTTCCACATCTCAAGAAGGTAGATTCCTCAATTACATACATATAAAATTAGTTTTAATTAGAACTGTCCTTATATGAAGCTAAACATGGGGCAGACATGGTAAGTATGGTAAGAAACATTAGCACATGGTTCAAGTTTGTCAGAGAGACAGATGGATGACCTACTCATTTATTTCATACTATTCTCTAGTTGAAAAGCTGATACTAATTAGGATTCACCAACTATACTTATAAAATATTAGCAAGTACAGAGGTTTCCAAATTGTCATGATAAAGACCAGTTCATTTTGTTTACTTTTGTTTATTATTTTATCCATGGTTTTTAAATACCATAGTGGAATTTAAAGATACATATAATAAAGTAAGATTATTAAAACTGCTTTGGGTAATTGTGCAAACAGAGGAACATGAACATAAGCAAGAGAAGTATAAATTTGAGTTTAATCTCCAACTGGGAATATTATTTCTAAAATCAGCATTCTAAAATTGCATCAATCAAATACTTGTTTATATAGCACATAATTTTAAGCAAACAGAATAAATTATAAATAATATGTTTGGGGGCCTCCTGGGTGACACAAGGGGTTGCGTACCACACTATGAAGCATACACAGCCACTGCAGCACAAGTTCGATCCCTGGCCAGAGAGGTGACTCACATGGTGCAGCAGACCTCTCCTGCCTCTCCCGCTGCTCCACTCAGCAGTGTATTTCAGTAGAGCCGCCTGTTCTGTTCCCCACTCTGTCTCAACCCCATGCTCTGGCCTATACCCCAGTTCTCGTATGCATAAGTTACTAAATCTTTAAGAAAATAATATGTTTTTAATTATATGTTATAAGTATAAAACTTCTCATACTATTCAGTCACATTTATATTTCATTAAAGCCATCTGTATAGCAAGAGGTATCGGTGGTGACTCTCAACCACTAAAGGGTTATTTTACCCCCTTTCCCAACCCTACCCAGGGATGTGTGCCACTGTTTGAAAATGTGTTTAATTACAAATGTGCTGCTGGCATTCAGTGTGTAGAATCACAGATGCTGTTAGTAATCGTTAATTACAAAATTGCATTATATGTTCTAAGTTATCAGTAGTACTAAGGGTGAAAGATGCCATTATAGACTGTATCTTTTCAAATCACAATATATTAATGAATATATGAATTGAATTCTTTGTGTATGTGTTTCATGTTATATCATGTACAATTTTCCAAGTATAGAAATTTCTTCCTTTTGAATAATTTGTCTACATCAGGAACAGTGTGTACAACAGAGATATGTCATACTGTTTCTAAAGCAAATAGGCAAGAACTTTTTACAATAGTGAGAGAAGGAAAAATGGTACCCTGCTTTTTATTGTGGGCAGCTTCTAATCAATTCTTACATGAAGTCACGATGTCTCATTTGAATGAATAGCAAGGATGAGGACAGTTATTACCTCATATACTATGATGTTAAAAGTATTGTCATGTTCTTAAAAACATCTGAACTCCCTACTGTCTAGGTCATCTCTTTAATCAAGTTAATTCATTCTACCAATTTATTGGAAACAAGCTAACTCTGATGTAAATACTAAATGCAATATGTCACAACATAGTGTAAGTCCTCAAGTGTCTGAGAGTTAATTATAGGAAAGCATAGAAAGGATTATGGTTTGAAGAGTTATATTTAATAGCATTGATGAAAGCTTAAAATATAAGTACTTTTTATATCTACTCAATAATTTGTATAATTTATTATTCCCTTTTCTATAATGTGTCTGATAAAATAAACACTTAAATGTTTAAATTCCAATAAATTGAAACTATTATAATGTACTCTTCTATCAGATTAGTTTTTCAGAGACAAAAATAAGGTACACAAAATCAGAGAACATATGGCATGTCACTTAGTATAAATTAACAACATAACCCAATAAAAGTTGAACTGTGTCAGGTTTGTTGTCAGTTTTTGACCAAGAAGGCTTATTTAGTAAAAAAAGTTGTTTTTTTAATTAAGTAATTGAGTCATATTTTCCTCGATTCAAGTTATAATGAAGATGAAATCTAAATGTTGCTATTTTATTAGCATAATTAGAAAAGTTGGCATAATGCACAGTAGATTATAAATTCAGAAACACTAATCAATAGGTACAAGCTTACAAGATTGGTCCATTCATCTACTGCTGTGGCACAAAACACTTCAACGTTGACTGCTTAAAAATGCATCTTTCTATTGATCTGTGGACCAGAATTTTAATAATCATTCATATCGGTTCTTCTTTAACTCCATGGGTACCACATAGGACCAGTAGGGAACCAAGCTGTTATAGGTGATCCAAGAATTCACTAACATGTTTGACACATTGGTGAGAACAGTCAGAAGGCTAGGTTTAGCTAATCTCCTTTTTAGTTCATGATTTCTCTTGGCCTCTCCATTTGGGCTTATCAACATAGAAGTCAGACTACGTACATGGCAGCCAAAGCTTGAAGAAATAAAAGTAGAAAGTGTCATCCCTCTTAAAGGCTAGGCCTTGATTTTACAATGCATTAACTTCTGCCACTTTCTATTAATCACAGCCATTGCATGTCAACTTAAATTCAAGGAACAAAAAATAGACCTCTCCTTTCACTGGTAGGAATATCAAATAATTGTGACCATCTTAATCCTCTGCAAAACAGTAGCTGGTGTTCAATTTAATAAAGTACATCAAGTGATCCTTATTAGAAGTATGGAATAGATTACAAGTAATTGACCCTTTGGGATCTTGTCCTTGACTACTTGTTAACTTATGCCATATAATATTTCTAAGTTTATCCAATTCATGTAACATACCCACCTGTTTTTGTGAGTCAGTTTCCTTTAAAAACAGGGAAGATATTAAAATTGATATATTAAAGTGATACTATTATGCTAATGCATTTTGGATTTAGTTTGTTTTTACCCAGTGTTACAGATATAGCATAATTCTACTTGTTGCACATTTGGAGAAGCTTATTCTTAAGATTACCTTAAGAAAAAGTGCTAACCACTAAGCAAATCAGTGCACATATAGTTGTAAAAACACCTGTGCACACATTTGTGTTTAAAGGTGTATATGTTACACATGTTACATATATGGAAAAATAAACACACACACCACATATAGTTCCAATATCTTTAAGGAAATAATAACAAAACAATATTCCCTCTATTTCTTTATATTAATTTATAGGATAAAACACTAAATGGAAACATTAAAAGCTTCCTAGACAGTGTGTTCCTAACATGGCTAGAGATCCATTTCTTTTTTTTTTTTTTTATCAGTGGCAACATTCTCTGTTATTGCAGCTTTTGATTTACAGTTTCAAATAGGCTTTGAAAAATATAATAGAACATCTTTAATTAAATCCCCCAAACTCACATTCATGGATAAATAATAATCCATCAGCTATTTTATTCTCTAACCATACCCCAGAGAACTTGACAGTCTTAATCACTTCAGCCATTTATACCTTCATTTTGGCTTTATTTCAGTCAAGCCATTTAGTGGAGTTTATCTAAATTACTGTATCTTTTTTCTTATCACACATTCAGAGCTGTAACACAGAAACTAATTTCATGTGCAAAATAGAATATCACTGAGGCCCAGACATCAGTAGTACAGGCAGATTAGAGTGAAAAGTTACCTGTCACTAATGGGTATTTGTCTCTGTAATGAGCTGAAGCAAAAGGAACTGTGGCTATAATAAAATTAGGGGACACCAGTAGCACTGCAGACTCTTAACTCAGAAGAAACACATAGATCTGTGTGTTCAGATTCTGGAAGTGAGCACATTTCTAATAAAATACATTTTGAAATATGTTCCACTACTTAAGTTGGATAAGTAAATAGTCACAAATGAAAGCATTACAACTATTTCTAAAATAGTGTGACATGTAGGTGAGTGTGCTAGTAGAAGCAGCTTTATTCCCAATATTCCTCAACATAGCATCATTTTAAATAACACTGTATGTAATGGTATTTATATTTTTTATTTATAGATATTTAAACATGACATTAATAAAAGTCATCCATGTTGGAAAAGTAGGCAGTTTTTTTTTTTTTTTGTTTTGTTTTTTACTGTTTTAACTCTAAATTGTCTCACAGTGGCCTCAGTGATTAAGATTTTACTCTGAAATGTTCCATAAATGTAGGGAAAATATCCTTTATATATGTCACCCTGGGAAGAACACCTTGGTTGTTCCTGGAACTTCTGTCTCCTTTACAGAAAGCAAAATGCAGATCGTTCCCTTGGTCACCTAGTTTTTCTCACTAATATCACCTCTTGCCAATTAAAGCCTTTGTATTCTGTGCTCCAGCTAAACTCAGATACTTTCTGCTTCTTTAACATACTATGTTATCTTTCCTTTAGAGAAGTTCACTTTTTTGTTTGTCTCATAGTTTATTGCCACCTTTTTTTTTCTTTAAACCTGACTTCTTTCTATTTATCTTTCTAATCTTAATTGCCTGCCAGAAGGCTTTATTCCTTAACTTACAAACTCCTACACTTAGCCCTTTTAGTAACTGGTACTAGACAAAATATTATGTCATTCAGCCCCTCTTTAGGGATGTACTAGCTACCAGCTTAGGGTCATGTCAGCAGGCAGCCTTTCAGACCTCCCTGGTGGCACAAAGGATTGAGTGCTGCCATGTGGGTATTGGGCAGCCACTGCAGCAGAATTTGATTCCTGGCCAGAGAGGGAATCCACTTGGCACGATAGACCTCTCCTCCCTTGCCCACTGCTCCTCACAGCAGTATATTTCAGTCAATCTGCTTGTTCTGTTTCCCACTCTGTCTCTGGTGAATCCTCTCACCCCCTGTGCCTCTGCCTGTACCCAAGCTCTTGTATGCATAAATAAATAAAATCTTAAAAAATACCCAAAAAACAGCCTTTCACTAACACCATTTTGAGTTTTAGTTCCAGTGAGCCACCTTACTTAAGGTCACACTTCCCATTGTGAGATGACACATGATATACCGTGACTAACTGAAGTGGAGCTAGAGAAGCTCAGCAATTCTGACCCAAACAGAACAAGTCTGGTAGTTTAGATCTAGAACTTCCTGCAAGGTTGACTGAGATTGATGCGAGAC
Source organism: Galemys pyrenaicus (assembly GCA_019455555.1). Taxonomy (NCBI): domain Eukaryota; kingdom Metazoa; phylum Chordata; class Mammalia; order Eulipotyphla; family Talpidae; genus Galemys; species Galemys pyrenaicus. The sequence goes on along the minus strand of JAGFMF010011445.1, from coordinate 2,438,016 downwards.
ATGCAAGCAGCTTTTTTTCACTCTCTGCCCAGTCTTTCTTTTCTCCCTTCTGCAAGATACTGAGCCCCAGGGTATTTCCTATTAAATATTTTCTCTAACTCAGAGAACCAACATGCTAAAAGAAATGTATGGATCATTTCACCTTCCTCTTGCCGTATTATAGCAGTTAGAGCTTAGTAATGTTAATATTGTTCATCTGTACTTCTTATGGGAAGATAAGTTTCAGGAAAAAAAATGCTCATAGTAGATATTCAATAAATATTAAATGGATTCTTGGATGGATTAATACATAAATGAAACTTTTGAAGACAGATTTTTGGGATAATACTGTTTTAAAGAATAATTTTCTGTTACTCATAGGTAGATATCACTGAATCCATCATTTCCTAGGAGATTTTAAAATAACTATCTGAACTTATCTATCAATTGCTGTCCTAAGACATAAGATGAAATATTGACCTTGTATTTTTGCTAATACCATTCACTCTCCTGTACATCCTGTTTGAACTTACCCCACCAAATCTTTCTTTGAAAATTAACTGCCCCTCTTTACCCTTCCACCTACTTATATACAATGTACTATATGTAAATAAGCCTGAAATATGGGGGAGAAACAAAAACAAAAAGTGAATAAACCAAAGAGAAATACACAAATTAAATTTTCGTGTATACTCAAATTGGATAAAGATTCCAAGTTGAATATTTATAAATTAAGCTAAAGTTGATAACATGTTAGGAACTTAGAATAATTTGCTTCTGGGGGCCTCCCTGGTGGCGCAGTGGATTAAGCAACGCGCTATGGAGCAAATTGCAGCCACTGCAGCACGAGTTCGATCCCTGCTGCTGGCCAGGCGAGGGACCCACATGGTGCGGCAGACCTCTCCTGCTGTGCCCGCTGCTCCCCTCAGCAGTGTACTTCTGTTGATCTGCCTGTTCTGCTCCCCACTCTCTGTGGTGAATCCTCTCACCCCCCCACACCTCTGGCCTGTACCCCAGTGCTTGTATGAATAAATGAATAAATCTTTAAAAAAAAAAAGAATAATTTGCTTCTATTTTCTATGAAGTCAGATTAATGATAGTTACATATAATAATCATTGAAGTACATTAAAGTTAGATTAAACTGAAGGCATTGTATAATTCCTAGACTGCATAATATTATCATTCTTTACTCGTGAGGATTTGGAGGTGTGAACCTCAACTTGTAGTGCGTTGTGTCACAAGCATGGTGAGCAACAGATTGGATTCTGTTATCCAGATACTTAGGTTTAAATTTTCTGCCATTTATTAGCTGCATGATTTTGGGAAAATTATTTGCTGACTATGGGACAAGTTTCCTCTTGTATAAAATGGGATTATAATATGCTACTGCTTAGAATTATTAGGATGTTAAAATGAGATTATCCAAATAGATTGGCAATATTTATAATTATTGTTAATGCTCTTAAGCTGAATAAGTATTATATCTGGCACCTGTGTTAATCAGTACTTGGAAATAGACATCTGATGTTTTGCCAAGGTAACTATACAAAATTTGATGTTGTCAGATACTGAAAGGATTGTGAGCCCAGTTAACATTTTTTGCTGCCTAATGGATATGAGTTCTTAATTTGTTTTTGTTGTGTTTTAAAAAAATATATATTATTGTCATTATTCTTTTACTTGGTCACTTATTTGGTCTCCTCATATTTGTCCTAGGGGTGAAATCATCTGGTATTGTTCTTTTGCCATGGACTTATTTTACTGAGTATAATCCCTTCTAGCTCCATCCATGTTTCTATGAATGACTATCTTTTTGATTGCTGAATAGTATTCCATCGTGTATATGTACCACATCTTGATCCAATCATCTGTTTTTGGGCATATAGGTTGTTTCCAGATCTTACCTATTGTAAATAGTGCTGCAATAAACATAGGGGTGCATACAGATATTCTTTTTGAATCAGTGTTTTTGTGTCTTTTGGGTATAGTCATAGAAGTGGGATTGCTGTATCATATGGGAGTTCCATTTTTAGTAGTTTGAGGAACTGGCACACTGGTTTCCATAATGGTTGGACCAGCTTGCATTCCCACCAGCAAAAGGCCAGAACAAATCGGGGACACTGTGTGGGGAGCGGGGAGGGAATGGGTTGAGGGCAGAAATAGCACAAGGGATTGAGGTGATGGTGCACTGGTGAAATGGTGGTGGGAAATCCATGGAGACCACCATTGATGTCAAATATATATAACGAAAGAAAAAAGAGTTCTTGGGCCTCCCTGGTGGCGCAATGGGTTAAGCAACACAATGTGAAGCAAACCTCAGCCGCTGCAGCAGGAGTTTGATCCCTGCTGCCAGCCAGGGAGGGGACCCACATGGTGTAGCAGACCTCTCCTGCTGTGCCCACTGCTCCCCTCAGCAGTGTACTTCTGTTGATCTGCCTGTTCTGCTCCCTGCTCTGTCTGTGGTGAATCCTCTCACCCACCACACCTCTGGCCTATACCCCAGTGCTTGTATGCATAAATAAATAAATTTAAGAAAAAAAGTTCTTAATTTGAAGAGCAAAAGGGTTGATGGAAGAACTTCTGTTGTATTTACTCACGTTAATCACCGAACTTGCTAAATGTGCAATGTAAAAAGGATATTTGCTTTCACTTAATTTTCCCAGGTTATAATGAAAGCAAAAACTAATACCAAGGAATTTATGTTGTTCTGTCTTATCCAGTGTCTTACCATTAGTGGGGAAAGCAGTTAAGACTCATAAGACTTATTCTCCTTGGTTGTGTTTGTTTGCCTGGAAAATCAGTTACTTAGTGAGAATGTGTTATGCTTCAACTCTCCAGTAAGGAAAATGCCCTGAAAAATGTTTCTATTTGTGGGGTTATCCTCTCTAACTTCTTGCATATGCTTTGACTTTTTATTTGGATTGAGAATTTTAATATCACTAAGGGTCTTGATTATTTTTAGACTGATCATATTTCAGGTTCCGAAGTAATATTTCAATGTTAACTTATATCCCTTTATTAGTTTTCTCTGGAGGAAAGAAGAAAATGAGATATAGTTTATAAAACAATCATGGAATATTCAAAAAATACCCTTTATTTATGAATGTATCATATAGTTTGTTAAATTGGTTCTATATGAAATTAAAACTGGAGACATGATTTTAGAGCTGAAATTTCAGTGCTTCCCTAGAGAATTTCCATTTCCTAATTTAGCATTTTCAAGTTTATATAAATTTCCATATATCTGTATAATTCATAATGTAGAATATTTAAAGTTTGGAAGGAGTTATTACTCACAAGTTACTTAATAACAAAAGTGGTCATATTAAAACATACTTTTCTTCTCAATTTTCAACTTGGGAACAACTATGAAGATTAATTGTGTAAATATTAACTATAAAATTTCACCTTGATAAATTTACACATCATATTTCCAGAGGCTCATAAGTAGAGATGTTTTGTCTGACCAAATATGCTACAAATGGATTCATAAAATTTGCCAGTGTCTTTATTTAGACTCATTTGTGAGTTTTCTGCACATAGACTAATTATTCTCATAATTAATTTGGAACTTCTAGTTTCCAGAAGTGTGACACAGTATATTTCTGTTGATTATAGTACTTTGTTATGATAGCACTAGCAATCTAGTACATCACTATAAACTGATAAATTTAGTCTTTGTTGGCTGATAGGCTGTTAGACCAATATCCTACTTCCTTTTGCCTCCAGAAGCAGGTCTCTGTCCTGTATCATATATAATGTCATGCTGTCATGGTTTGCAAGAGGTGTCCAGTCTAATTTTATTTGAAAAGTGGTTCAGAAAATGGTGAACAATTGACATTTTAAAAGAAGTGTGATTGTTTCTAAAAGTATGATACTCTAGGTCCTGGGAGGAAAGAAAATTCAAGCAGGATTATTCAAACAAAAGGTCTGCCTGATACTAAGGAAAATAATGAAGTTATGGAAATGTGAAATGTATCTATTAAAAAACCCAACACTCAGAGTCCTAGACCTTTTGGCAGATATAAAAATCCTGACACGCTTCATTAGTCCCTGAGGCCATCATTGTGATTACAGTCTTCTAGTCAATACTTTCTAGTGACATGGCCATCAAAATTTTTAAATTGTATTCAACTTGTTATGTGAAAAACATTAGTAATATAAGACATAGTATATTTGAGAAAGTTTTGCGAGAAGCACAGATTAAAAAATTAGAATTTCAAAGGGAAATATTCAGTATATAATAAATTCTTTTAGAAGAACAGCATGTTCCTTTATGTTTCAAGGTTAGACTTCCGCTTTGAACATTGCCCTTCCAGACCTCTGCCAAATAAAGGGAGAAATGTGCACAGATATAGAGCTCCAGTGAATCTGGCTATCCTCCAAAATAGGAAAATTGAATATATTGCTTTGAGAAAGATACAATCTTTTGCAATAAAAGGGATAAAAAAATGCCTTGCTTTACATAGTACAAAGATTAGAGTTAAGAATGAATTTTTACAGGGGGTAGAACGTTCATGTTATTTGCTACATTTGCTATGGGTTAAGTGGCATAGATAGGCTTTTCCTCCCTTAACATATTTACTGATTATACAGACAGCAAGCCCAAAGTCTATGGGAATTGGCATAGAAAATTCTATTGCACAGACTTGTTTCACTGAAGCTGTATGCTTATGTGCTATATAAAATCAATAGCCCTGTTAAATATTTGAACATTTATAAAATAGTCCTATGTCTACTTGCTCTATATAGAGCTGTTTTAAAAATTCCTGAAATACACTATATTGAATTAGGGGACAATACACAGGATTTGTCATTATTATTTCAATAAGTATGCATTTAGAGACTCCTGGTGGCACAGCAGGTTGAGTGCAGTGCTATGAAGCATCTGACCACTGTGGCCAGGGAGGGGACCAACATGGCGCTGCAGACCTCTCCTACCTCACCCGCTGCTCCCCTCAGCAGTGTATTTCAGCTGATCTGCCTGATCTGCTCCCCACTCTGTCTCTGGCAAATCCTCTGGCCCCCCATGACTCTGGCCACAGATGCTTCACAGCACTGTGTTCAACCTGCTGCACCACCAGGGAGGCCCTAAATAATTTTTTAAAGTATATATTTATTAGAATACATGTATTTTATCAAGAGAATTAAGTGAAATTCTTTTAGAATGTTTCTATAAACTCCATGCAAAGACTAAGGGAACTAGGGAGTGTTTTAATTCATACCAATAAGTATTTAAGTAGTGTCCAGTAAAAACCCTCATTAAAATGTTCAGTAAATCCAAAGTCTTACTCTGTTTCCCTTGAAAAACAGTCAGAGAATGGACTTATGGGCAGCTAATTCATGTGTGAAGTGACCTCAGAGAACAAGTCAGAGTAAAACCAAGAATGGAAGTCTGTTAAAGGATGTGTTAATTAGTTGGTCATCACTTAGAGAAAGGTATTCACATACTGAGCCCTTTTAAAGATGAAGTACAACTCACTGTTCTTCACTCAAGGACTTGAAGAAGAAACTTATTTACCAATTACTATTTTCCATTAATCTATGAGAATACCATGGGCTTTTGATTCTCTTCCACTTGTAGATTATGCATCACTGAATGCTGTGAAGATTCAGAAGTAAGGCTGAGGCAACTTTTTGTCAAGATATATAACTAGGGGAATCACATTATATAGAAATGGGATAAAAGATAGGCCAGATGAATGTGAGGAGACCTAGAAAGTTTTCTATCAAATGTGAAGTTAAATTTTTGTACAAATGTGGACTGTTCCTTTATTTTCAACAGTAATGTTTAACCTTATTGGTAGTTCTTTTAAAAGACAAAAATTAAATATCAGTTAGTTGAGAAGATAATCTATTATATCAGAGATGAAACTGAATTTTGAAAACACAATTTTTGCATTAATACTTCTTATATTAACCAAAGATGAAATGCCATGACCAAATCCATAGCCTCATAAATCTTGCTAACTAACTAAATAGAGCAATCCTATAAGCCAAAACCCCAAATAAGCACAATTTCCAGAATAATTTGGAGTTCTAAGTTCTCTAGACATAGCCTTGTGTTTTTACTACTCTATAACTGAAACTTTATGTCCTTAAATATGCATTGTCTTTTAATATTTCACTTCTCCAATGGTAAGAATATTCTATGAAAAAACGAGTTAGTATAAGACTAATGAGAATAGGAATTAGTTGAATCAGATCTGTCTGATGAGAACAAATAATCTGCCTTTTCAGTAGAAAATGAAACTTACTGAGCCAAAACCAATTTAGCAACCTAGAAAAAATGTTGATGACTAAAATGATTTTTAAATAAATGGTTTTAAAAGTAGAGGCCCCTTAGATTAATTAATATTTTAGAATTTTTGCTATTATAGTTTCCTTTGACTAGGCAAACAATTTGAGTTATGTCTTTTTGTTTTGCTGACTCCCATCAAAAAAGAAAGTGAACTATATTTTGAGCTTATTTGTAAAAGGACCAAACTCTGGCAGATAAGATTGTTGAGATGGCTTTCACCAGATTCAACTTTGTCTGACATTAAATTCACAGGAAGAATGTCCAAGTTTAGTAACAATGTTGTATGTAGTAACCTCAATTACATTGACCAGTATCAGTGTAATAAAAGGAATACTTTCCTTTGCATATTTTAAATATTCAGTAATAATTTTTCATAAATTTTCTGCTACTTTTTTGAGACATCTATGTGACTTTTGCTCAAAATAATGAAGATATGGAGCTTTCAATTTTTACTCTCTTTCAAATTCATTGGGTATTATAGAAGAGATCTAAGAAGTACAGTATTTGATGATTCCAAAAAATTTGTTTTATTGTTATTAATTAAATCAGTAATTTTCAAATCAGAACCTTGTTTTTCCTCATAGTATATAAATTTCCCAGTTTATATGTGATTATATATTGTTTTTAAAATGTATAGCTGGAACAAGGAAAGTTTTAAGAGTCCCCTGTAAATTCCTTTGAGTGAGCTATGTGCATAAGCATTCCTTATAAAGTCACCTTAGACTTAACCACTTTTCTGAAATGGGATTCTGCTTTACTCCTTGTAAATCCTCAACATAATTGTAATCCAAGTTCACTTGTATCAGTTCAGTTCTGAAAAGAAAACTGATTTCCTACTGATCTGGGATCAACAATTCAATAAGCTTCAAAAAGCTTGCGCCTGCTGAGATTCAAATTTGTTTTAAGGATATAGGCATCTTAAGTCTATCAAAAAACTTATCAGTAGGATTCCTAGCAATGCAGTGTATCTCTAAAGAGAAAGCGTGTGTTTGCTCTGGAGCTTCACTTTGTGTTCATTTTTCCCTCTTCCCTAGACACCACACATCTATTTTCTTTATGCTTTCCCCAACATATACACCTGTCCAGCACATGCACACATACATTCATATGCTCACATTACCAATGCTTGTGGTCCGGACACAAACGTATATTGCATTCCTCTGATTCTACTCCAGTGACTATTTCAATTGCCTCAGAACCTGAGGATGCACTTCATGAAAACTGAAAGCAAAACATTGCTTACAGTTCTGAAATAATACTGATTCCCTGATCCCACTAAAATTCCACTTTCTCTCTTTAATGTTAGCTATAATACTTCTTTTGTTAGGTCACAGGAAATTCAAGAAATGAAAATAACTTGGCTTTTCAAGATGTATGAAGGCATATTATTTTCTTAGGTATTAAAACTGTTTCATCATTTGTTAAAGAATATTTTAGCGATTTCATACGTATTACCTAGCATTTTGAAATCCTAAATATAATAGCTAAATTCTCATTGAACAAAGCATTCCTCCGTTAGGCAGAGACATGGGTTTGTACTTTGTTATTCAAAAGAATCACTGGGTTCACTCTTCTGTTCTGTAATCTAATTGTATCTTGGCTCCTGAATGCATAGTCACTTCAAATGATATAAACCATAATTTTTATTTTCTTAGTTGTTTTCAAAAAGCTCTGCCAGGGATTTTCTGTTGGTTGTAGCATCTGCTTGACATCAGTCTCTAAGGGTAGCTACATAAGAAAGCAAATGTCCTAAAGTATGCTTTTCCTCCCATGGGTTTCCTTTCTCTACAAGATCTTGGCCATGAAGTCCTAGCGAACTCAAAGTCCTTCAGTGCCTTTAAGAAGTTTCTTTCTTGTGTGTGTGTGTGTGTGTGTATGTACGCGTATGTATATATATTTTTTTCTAAAAGTTCAAAGCAAGAGACTATGTCTCTTACAAGCTACACTGTCATGACTAGTAGAAATGATTCAACATTGCCCCTTTTTTCACAAGGGCATAATGACTGACAACTATGAAACTGAATCACAAAGAACTAGGAACCTAATTGTATTATCTGGGGCAAGCTACTGATCCTTTTCGTGCCTCAGTTTCCTCTTCTGTAAAAGACATATGTAGTTACTTCACAGGCTTGTGAATATTGGAAAAAACAGAGGTTGCAAAGCTTTTAGTGCACTGCCAAGCAAATAGTATATGCTCAATAAATGTTTATATAGTATTACTCCCAAATAAGTGATTTGAGTGGTTGTTCGTCATTATCAGAAGCTTTCATTATGCATTTCCAATCCTCTGTGGTATTTTTTTTTTATTTCCACTCTGTGGTATTTCTTTTGCTTTAACGCTGGTGTCCTCTACTAGCTTTTTGATTTTTCATTATTTCCTTAGGGTAGATCAGACATGTACCAAAAAGGTTCTAAGACTGCTGAGTGACCAGAGTAAAATCCTATTAACTGTAATATCAGCTAGACCATTTAATGAAAGTGTGACTGTTTTCTATATGTTTTCTTTGGGTTAGCATCAATTCTCCCTTGAGGTCAGTTCAATGATCACTATAAAATGATGTCACAAAACCTGTATGAAAAAAGAACATTAACTCCCAAGTGGTGTAGTGCTGAGCCAGAGGCGTGGGTTGTATTCCTGAGTTCAGATTATCATTTACCCAGAACAAAGAATGAGAAAACATTTTTGAGTATTTGAAATTGGTAGTATCTCAGGTGAGGCACACAATGACACTTTAAGCAATTCAACTTTCAGCTACTCATGTACAGAAATATTGTATGTCTTATCTAGTCTTAAAGTCTTTCTGCCTGATTCCTAAGAATAGATAGAAAATATTCAGAAATACATGTTTAATGCTTTATTATTGCTATTTTAATTATTCACATGAACATTATGTATATCCTATATAAATGAGTATAAAGTTTTTACAAAGAAAACACAATGATCTTTTGCATAGGAAATATTTTTTAAAAGATTAAAAAGAAAGTATTATTACAGGGAAAATATGCTTATTTTTTAAAGATTCATATTTTGATATAAGACATGGAGTGCTGGGCAAAGGTTCAGGTGGGTGAGAGGATTCACTAGAGACACAGTGGAGAGCAGAACAGGCAGATGTACTGAAATACACTGCTGAGGGGAGTAGCGGGAGAGACCGGAGAGGTCTGCTGCACCATGTAGGTCCCCTCCCTGGCCAGACATCAAACTTGTGCTGCAGTGGCTGATCACTTTTGACTAAACTTGGGTAAAGAGACATTTATACTATACTCTGATTTTACAGTAAGAAATTAAAAATCTTTTTATAGCAGTTCACGATCACAAAACTATTTTAAAAAGCAAATTTAACCTGATTGTGATCAGACTTACCATGAGAAAAACAACTGTTTTGTAGTATCTTCCTTTTCAAACACCATTCATATGATACATAGGAAAACCTCAGGTCTGTGCTGGGCAACAAACAGGGCTATTTTAATACTGCATGTTCTTCTATTGTATTTATAAATTTATATTGTTGGTAAACAGTGCAAAATGCTACTTCATCCATAAAACATTTTTCTTAAACTTAATATGTCATAACTTTCACATTGAAATATTTAAGTGTTAAGTTGTATTTTCCTGCAGTCACTTTATAAAGTACTATTGCCTGCGATGAATTCATTTGTGACAAGTTGTCATTTTATTAATTGTGCTAATGCAGGTCTATCCAATGACAAATCTTTAAATTCAAATAACTAATATATTGAGTTTTATATTTGTTATCTGACTAAAATCATAAAGAGAACTAGGATGATATACTGTTTTCATTAAAGTTTATAAGCAATATAGATGTTTTTTTCTAACTATAGTCATTTCTAAGCAAGATTTTAATGCTAAGAATTTTAATTCTTAATTCTAATTAAGAGTTTTTATGATGAGAAGAATTATAAATTGAATCTTTAAAGTTTTATGAGGCTGATTGTGCACTGAGTGTTATTTGTGAAATACATAGGATGTATCAATTTCATTTTATCAATTAAAGAATCACTATTGAAGAGTCATTAAAAACTACATAATAACCATTAAATCTGAATAGACAATTATAATTCATTTTAAAGATTGTGTTATTTTATAACATAATACACATTATTTTGTTTATCTAATCATTTCAGATTATAAGTTATTTTAAAACAAACCACTATGCCCATTTAATTTTTAAGGAATCATTTGTTTAGATCTGAGTTTTTATTATTTGAATATATTACTCTTTTCTTACTACGAGACGAAGTGTTTATTTTCAGTGTGCATATCATTATGGTAGAGAAGAATAATAAAAGACAATATTTGGAAATGTGTGTGTGTGTGAGAGAGAGAGAGAGAGAGAGAGAGAGAGAGAGAGAGAGAGAGAGGTATATATTAGTCAGAGAGATAGAGGGGGCCCTGTCATTGGAATTCATCAACCTACTCTTAGACAGTTTTACAGTAGAATCTACTTGCTGTGTCTTTACATGTGTGTTCTCATTTGATTCTAGCACAAGACATTCTGCTCAGTCAAGCCTTACTTTTCATAAATTGCATATCTGTAAAGTCCTTTTTGACTCAATAAACACTTCCTGCTTATGAGAATAATCTTGTTGACCAAGTGAAAACTTACATCAAATAACTATTGGATCTATATATTTGTTGACATTCTATAAGAAATTAAACATTTTCCCCTTGCAATACTACATTGGTCTGGTTCAAACACACTTCCATTATTACCAACCAATTTATAGACTGGATCCCTCTTTTAACTTCTTAAAAGAAAGGACTATGTTTAATTCATCTTTGTACATCCACTAAGTAGATAAATGGATGAGTCACTCATGTACCCTTCTAGGTAGATATTAACACGTTGCCAATAAAGGGTGTACTTTTTCACTTGTAATACCATCCCTATTTCCAGATAAAGAAATTGAGTCACAAATAGGTAGCTTTCAAAAGTTACATGAATTATAACTAGAAAATGTCAATCATTCTAATGTAAATCATTCTAATGCCAGAACCCCCACATTTATGAATGTCTCATTATAAATCGATCACCCAGTGAATATTCTTATTTTTTAAAAACAGTGAATGACATTGTTAAAATATTATACAATTGTATTGTTATACAACCACACAGTGAAATTTACTTCGGTCTCAACTAATTTCCATATCCTTAAATCCAGTCTAAATTCAAATTCTAGATTTGACAACCAAATTATTGTCAAAGCTAAGGTTGCCCTGTCAATAATTACCAAGATTGCTAAACAGTATCCAGTCATCAAGGGGTGAGTGAATGAGTTCTGCCTTATAGAGCATATCCTTTGTGCTAGCACAGTTCAAGGCACTTGAAAGCAATGGGGACTTTCTGTTTTGAAAAGAATGCAAACCAGATCTACTTATTAAAGCTAACACACAAAGAATGAACTTGAAAAGATTTTCATTTATAAATTTAAGATACAGATTTTTAGATGAGGGGGACATAAGCAAGGACTTTGATCTTAGGTACTATCTCATGGAAGAAAGGAATTTTTAAAGACTTTCTGTGGAAAGGAGAAAAACAACATTGCAACTAAGGCAAAAAATCCAAAGGACAGAGAGGACCTAAGTGAATTTTTGTCTCCACTGAAAGCAAGTTGAAGAGTTTATGTTCTTGTCCCAGTACAAAAGGATGTAATACTGTGTTTGATTATTATGTATATGTTCTAAGTGCTTTCATACTATTTCATCTCCTTACACAAATTCTGAAGCGTTTGCAAAAAAAAAAAAAAATTCTGAAGCGTTTGCAAGGCTCAAGCTGTCATTTTCACTTTATAGATGAGGAAACTCGAGATGTGTAGAAGTTAAGTGACCACCTGAATTCAGCTGTTCTTTAAAACAGAGAAACAAATCACCTAATGCTGTAAAAGAACTATGCTTCTTCCAGAGAGTTTCATGTGCTTTTAATGAAGTTTTAGGGTGAATGTTTAAATTCAATTTTCCCTCAAGAATCTTTTATTTTCCTCCTGTAAGTGCAGATCTCTTATGTTGGATAATAGAGCATGAATGAAGCTTTTCTAGGATTGGAGGCATCAGAGCTAAATTGTGCCCTCTTTAGTAGGAGGACATGCAGCTGTTTTTGTGGAGATCCAAAATAAGTGTGTTTCTGGCAGAATAAAAACTTCTGGGGTTTTTACTTGAATCTACTATTTACATGTAAAATTGGGATTGATTTTAACATAATAGAACATTATTGATATTTGTGGAGTGAATCTATATCAATCTGAATTTACTTTAGCCTGGTCTTTAAGATTAAAACTTTAATTTTACCAGGCCGATTAGCATTCCATTTAAATTTGTATCAGTGACAGCTTTCCTTAAATGACTTAAAAATAACAGTGCTGCTGCTTCTGTAGCACTTATTTGCGGTTGAAGCAAAAAAAATTTTTTTTTGAAAACAGCTGCCTTAGTTTCCTCTAAAGATTGGGATACTAACCCTTTTAATCCAAAATTGGACATTACTAAGAAGGGGTGACATACTTCAGGGTTTTGTTCATTTATTTGTCTTCTTTCTGATCTTATTTAACACAAGTAAACCATTAGTGGAAACCCATATGCTTTTCAATATAGGGAAAAGGACAGGAAACTGTAAAGGCAGCTGACAAAAACCTATTTTGAGAGCATTGATATTGACAAAAAAGCATATCTTTTATCCAAGAGAATATCTAAAATTTGTGCAACAAAAAGTACAATGAAATGAGCATAGTCTTTGAACCAATACAAACTGGCTTTGGGCTTTGTTCTACTCACTGCATGACTTTAAAAAAGTCATTGAACCAATCAGGGTCTGAGTTTTCATATGTACCAAATGAAAATAATAGAAGAAATAAAATGAGTAGGTAATGGAAGGGGGAAGTTCCTGGTGGAAAGCTCAGCATGTTAATGTCCTGGAGAAAAGAGAGAACAAGACATATAGTTCATTGTTATAGAAGTACAGAGAGCAGCAAGGGAAAAATGACCAGAGCAGAAACAGAAGCCACTTAGTTCAGGATCTCAACACCATACCAAGGAACTTGTTTTATCGTGGGTACAGTAGCATTTCCTGGCTATCCACTATCCTCTGGGTTAACCAACAGTGTTGTCATTATATATATTATATTATTTATCATCACCACCTATGAAGAAATGAGGAGGAGAGAAACTAAGAAATTCATTAACATAGCATCTTTGAAAGGTGAGAAAATTAAGATTCAAATGCTGTTGAGTCAAATTTCAGGAACAAGATTTAGGGCCTCCCTGGTGGTACAAGGAATTGAGCACCACACTGTGGAGCTTCTTCAGCCACTGTTCGATCCCCGCTCTGGGAAGCGGACCCACCTGGTACGACAGACCTCTCCTGCCTTGCCTGCTGCTCCCTCACAACACTGTATTGACAGATTTCAATCCCAACAATGACATGATCAGATTTTCACTTAGAAAAAAGTCATTTGATTGCAGGCAGAGGGGACGAATGATCTGGGGGGGAGGAGGCCTAACTGAAGGTAGACCAGTTGGAGGATTCCCACAATCATCCAGAAATGAGATAATGACAGCAGGAAGTGATACAGAGAGAGTGCACTTGGGAAATATTTAGGAGATAGAATCAACAGGATTTAGCTGTTTGTTTATTGGGCAAAATTGAAAGTAGAAAAGCAGGAAATAAGAATACACTTGGGTTTTTTGTTTTGTTTTACATTTCCTTACATCTTGCCTCTACTATCACTATACTTAAACATTCAATGTTACTCTCAGACACTCTGCTTATCTTGTGAGTTAAGTTATGGTGTTTCCTCTGTCTGGAAGTCTCCTTTTCCACCCTACCCTGATAAGTGTGACAAAAAATCCTAACGAAGAATCCTGACCACCCCCTAAACTGGCTTTAAAATACTTCTCTGATTAGCCCCAAATTTTGTTGTATTATCTATTTCTAAATGTTCATATCTCTGATTGTACTCTTGAGCATTTTCACAATTACCTGCAGAGTTATTTTTTTTCATTTCAAATTTACTAGGGATGATAACTGTGTCCACTTAGTCCTTAAAGAGTAATCTGATATCTTCCTACATAAAATAGGTATTAACTCAATACCCATTGAATTATATTAAATGGATAGCCTCTTATAGTGTGAACTCCACTAATTTTGTACCTACTGTAATTTATGCCATGTAAATTGTCTTATCAGTATGATCTTTTTGTGCTCCAATCTAAAGTAGCTTCAGCTATCATGATCTCTGTCTTTTCCTATCTCATTGTTTTAATTCCTATGTAGTACTCACTGCTGTCTGACCAAGACTGGCTACATAATTGGCAGTGTCTAGTGCATAATGAAAACATAGAATCCTTGTTAAAAATTACTATGATTTTGTCTCCCTGGTGGTGCAGTGGGTTAAGCAATGTACTATGAAGTGAACCGCAGCCACTGCAGCAAGAGTTCGATCCCTGCCACCAACCAGGGAGGGGACCCACATGGCAGAGCAGACCTCTCCTGTCTCGCCCGCTGCTGCCCTCAGCAGTATGTTTCAGTCAGTCTGCCTGTTCTGCTCCCCGCTCTGTCTCTGGTGGATCCTCTCACCTCTCGCAACTCTGGTCTGTACCTCAACTTTTGTGTGCATAAATAAATCTTTAAAAAAAAAATACTAAGATTTTCAAGAAGGCAATAGTGGAGCTAAATCAAGTTCAAGTTCCACTTAAGGCCAAGACCCTCAGTAACAGTGCACACAGTCTCATGCTCATGATCTCTACTTTGTCTGAAATTACCTTTTAAAATTCCATGGTTCTTAATTCATTTCACATCTCATCCCCTTCCATAAACTCTGGGAAAGCAAGAATAATACCTGTCTTTTCCCATTAGCTTGGGAAAAAACACTGGCACATGATAGCTACCTAACAAGTGTTTATTGAATTAAGTAGTGGTTTTAGTCTGGAGTCCACAGTTTGAAACTTTTGAGGGTAATTGTCCTGACAAAACCCTTCCCTCCGTATAATTTCACAGATCTCTGCTCTCCGAAATATCCAAGAGATGGTGATAGGGATTATTTTTTTTAATTAAAAACTAACACTCTCCATGATGAATAGCTCTAATTATCATCCTGAGATATATCCTGGCACTGAATGGACCAGGAGGAATCAATTACCACCACTCCCTAAGACAGTCTTTCCCTAAGTGTATTTGAGATTCTGTAATCGCCAACGATTTTGAGAATATTGCTACTCACTCTAGTTAGTACCTATTTTGTGACGTAAAGACCTTAATTCTCCATCCCTGCCAATCTTACTTCTTTTAAAAGCATCAAATTAACTTTTATGAAAGAAAAGAAAGAACCTGACTAACGGCAGAAGAGGTTAATTTAAGCTATTGTTTCTGTGGTGTGGCACTGCTCTACAAAGTGTAATAACTTCATCAGATGGAATTCAAAACTTTAGGGAAAAAGAATTATGGTCTTTCAGGCACTCAAAGTACCTTTTGAGATGTATGTGAAAAAAAGATAATTGAAGAGTTTGAATTGTCCTTTGAGAAGATATACAAAGATATTTTTAATCCAATCAAGCATTGTTTTAAATAATAGAAGGTGATGTCTCTACACAGCTATGTACACCCATCTCTAAAAGAGTGAAAAAGTACTTTAAGGGAAAATGTGTTCTTTTCCCTGGATCCTTTTAGTTCTACAAATGTGAATTAATCTTCTGGCATCCAAAATCACATTTGTATTGGTGATTTTATTATTTCTTGTAAAGGACAATTTCATAAGTAAAATATAATAAAACCTGCCATTTATTAAGTGACCGTCATATGCTAGAAAGTTTACTTAACTACTTTAAAACATTATCTAATTTAATCTTCATAGGAATCCAAGAGGCAGGTAGCCTCTCTCTTTATAAATAATAAAGTATAGGTCCTCCATGGTGGCACAGGAGTTAAAATCTCAGCACTATGAAGTTATCGCCAACCACTGCAGCACGAGTTCGGTCCCCAGCCAGGGAGCTAACACATGGAGCAGCAGGCCTCTCCTGTCTGTCCACTCTCCCCTCAGCTGCGTGCATCAATAAATCCACCTGTTCTGCTCCCCACTCTGTCTGTGGTAAATAATCTCACCCCCTGCACCTCTGCCCTACACCCTAGTTCTTGTATATATAAATAAAAATATTTTAAAAATTCAAGCCTTAAATATTGAATTATCAAGTTTACCAAGTGAAAAAAAGAGCCAAGATTATAACTCAATTTCAGTTGAAAAACACATATGTATTATGAACATTATACCTTTTGTCAGAACAGTGTTTATGGTAATCTCTAATTTTATTTGTTTATTCAGAGAGTAATGAATAGCCTTGTCATAACTCAAATTTGTGACAACATCATCTGTTATAATGAAGTTTATTTTATTTGTGAAAATAGTTTCTTTTTAAATTAGTAATCATTTTAAAGGAAATCATGGGTTTAAATTAAATGCTTCAAGGATTTTTATAAATTGCTTGCTAAAAATGAGTTTTCCATCTCAAACGACTGTAAGGAATTACCACCCTTACATCAAGATAGATTAATGTATGCACTTTGTTATAATTTGAGATACATTGCTAAGTCCTTATTCCAAAAGTGGATTTCTCAACTAGTCTTTCCTCTTCTGAAATATCTTTAATGAGGTTTGTGCTTCTGTTTTAATACCCTGTTTCCAGTTCTTGAAAGAGTACAAAAACGGTCCCCAAGATTGCTGACACATTTGCCCATCAATTTATTAGATCATTTGATTCTAAAAATAACATACAGATATGTAGGGAAAGATAGGTATACTTTTAGAGAACAGAGAAGTTGTTGAGGTTTTTAGAGGAATGAATATAAGAAAATATGTATGTGAGAGGGTGAAGGTGGATGTGGATGAAAATAAATTTGAGGATAGAATTAGAGTTGGTAGAGTGAGAGGACCTAAAAATTCATCTCCCTGAAGTGATCAGCACATTTTTGGGACTTTGGCAAAAGTATTTTAAGGCCATGGGAAATGTGAAGGGAAGATGACTAAAGAAGGGGCTAGGTTGAAATAGTAATAATTGCATTAGGGAGTTGAAAGTGTGTATCTTTACCAAGACCACTAAGGGCTGGGTTCCAAGAAAGCAGTCACAAAGGTTGTGGTCTTGGCAATAGAAGTGAAATGACAAGAAGCCCATGCATGGAAAATTAAGCAGTGACTGCAATGAGACAGGGTCATTGAGATTCTGGCTTGCATCACATGACATTTATCCTTTACCAAATTGTCACAGATATGAATATTTAGAAAATAATGAATTTGTTGTAGTACAAAATAAGGCATAATTATTCAGATAAAAAATGCAGTGCAAACACCTATTTATAAAACAGAAGTTAATTCTAAGTAATTCTGACCAAAGAAAGTAATATCTGCCTTATTTAGGGATGAATTTGAATTGTATGTGAAATGTAACTACATACCCTCCCCTTCTATGTACTTTCTTCTCAGAACACTTGGGTATAGCTCAAAGAATTCCTGGCTTAGAGTCAGAAGACATTCATATGTGGTTCTTCTGTGGTTCCTTTACCATCTTCTGACTGCTGACTCCTATCACTTAACCTGTAAAATGACTGTTTTTTATGTCATTTTATATGTCCCTTTTCCCTGCAGGGTCATCAGCTCATTATTAATTCAGCATTTTATTTCCTAGCATGAAAAACCTTTTTCAAAATCTCACACGTGATTCCCTAGGGATCCTTTCCCGCCTAGTGTGGAAAGTCGTGTTGTTGTGAACTCTTTGGTTGATTTTTCAATATTAAAGGAATCCTTGTTAGTCTGACAAGCCAGCACTTTCCCCTTTTGCCAACATGATGATAATAAAAATTGTCTGCTTAACTCCTTTCCTGGGGCATCCTAAGGCACATATCCCCTTTCAACTTGCCTACAGATGATGACTCAGATCTCATTTTAAAAACATTAGCAAATAGCTGTTTCCACATCATGGAAAATGATTTCATTGATGCCTACAATGAATGGCATTGTTTGACATCCTACCGTAGTTTAGAGGGAAAGTATGTTTTGACTGCTTTTGTTTCTACATGTCTAAATATTGACATTGATATCCATGGGAATTATTTCTATATGAACCCAAAGAAAATGTTCACCCAATCTGAACAAAATTGCATGTTTGCTAGTTTAAGGATTAGTTTGTGTTTTTGTGTTCATATTCCAAGGAAAATTCTATGAGACAGTATCTTTTGTTCTCACCCCTGACTTGATTATTAGAAAGATGGACAATGACATGTATCCTAGGGGGTTTTATTGTGTACCTGTCACATTCTTGTGATATGAAAAACAGCTCAAAATATGTCCCAGTCAGGAATTTAATTTTTAATTCATTTCATGTCTATTTGAACATGGTTCATTTCTTTTGCAGATTAATGGTATATTTAGGTTTATAGTTATATACATACACAGAGGTTTATCAGCTGTGATGAAGGAAAATACAGTAGTCACAAATATTTGTCCTACTTTTCATTTGATCAAGGCATTCACATACCTACACTTATTCAAAGGCCTGATTAAGTTCACTGAATATCACCCATTCACTTCCTCCTAGCAGCTTCTGCTCTAAGCATTATTGTAGTCACAGAACTCTGTCGCCTGCCTCCTGCATGCATGTACACACATATGCATGTGTGGTCCATAATAGTTTTATGGTAATAATTGTTTAATAGACAATAGCAAAACCACTGACAATTGTTCAAGTTGTATGTGTTCTATAAAAGTACAACTTTAAAACACTAAAATTGCAGGTGTTTTACATTATCCTTCCAAATTCATAAATCCCAGAACTTCCAATTTTTCTCCCACCTTATCATCTCTAAACTCTTCTCCCTGACAACTAAGGTCCTCCCTCACCCAGTGGTGTCCTTAGTTAATCCTACCAGTCCCAATATATGCCTGCCACCATGGTTGGACAGAGTTCTTCCCATGCCCCATTACAAAATGAATTTGCCACTGAATAATTATCGGCTTATGTATTTGTTTCTGTTGTCAGAACATGTGTGCTTAAAGAACAGAAACAAAGCCTTTTTCCTAGGTGTGTTGCAGAGCCTTATCCATGGTATGGAGGCAGCTGTTTGCACAGGGTATGGATGAATGGAGAAGGTAGGGAAGGAGAGAGGTAAGGAAGGACACGTGTACCAAGTTCCTTAGTCTCTTTCAAAATTCTATCCTACTTTCATGATCTTACCAAAGTCCCACTTGTATCAAAAAACAGATGTCTCTAACATCGTCCTATTACCATCCCAGAATGGTTGCCCCTTCTGTGAATTCCTATATTAAGTGTTTTGTGTGAATCTGTATGCTCCTATTTGTATATCTGTGTTGGTGTGTAGATGTGACTCTGCATTTATTTGACCTCATCACATAAGTTTCCACCCATGTTGCGTATCTATTTCCTAAAAATGAATTTCCTGTCTCGCCATCCCCAAATACCTTTCTACCACCCAAGGATGTTCTTACCTAGGTCTGACTACTCTGGATTTTGCTCTTCCTACATTTTTGGTAAGCATCACATATGTGGATTTCCTCCCAGTGTCAAAGGCTCGTGTATTTTTTTATCATGCAAATTTTATTTTTAAAATTAATTTATTTTTATATATTTGATAGCAGTTGTAGTCTCCATGGAATTCCCACCACCATTTCACCAATGCACTGGCACCTCAGTCCCTTGTGCTCTTTCTGCCTTCATCCTAGCCCCTCTCAGGAAACACATTTAAACACAAAAGGCAAATAGACCGAAAGTAAAAAGTTGGAAAGCAATCCTACAAGCTAAAACACTTGTGCATTTTAAAAGTTGTCTATGTAGAAAAAGGGAAACTTGGGAAGAATATAATTTAACTAGATATAGGAAACAAAAAATAAATTATGAACAGCAACGACAGTAATCATTTTTCTTTTGACATGTAAGTCAAAAAGTATCTAATATTTGGTATACATATCCATTGATTTCTAGGTTCACAGAACTCAGAATCACAGACTAATGGTCTTTTAATATAATTTCTGTCTGTGATTTATAGCAAAGCTGTGTACTGAATTTCAAATACCCATTACTGAAATACCATATGGACTTAATGCATATTTTAGTGTATTGATTTGTGTCAGTAACCCCTGGTTCAAAAACTCTACTTCATTTATCTAAACAACTGATGTTGTCTTTAAAGTAATCTAGACTCACTGAATTTGCATAAGGCCACTTAGTGAACCTGACTATCATTTTCCTTGTCTGATAATACCTCACAAAAATGTTTGAAAACAGGAACATTTTATAATTTTTTATATTTTCTCAATTTCTTCTTATAGGTAGCAAAAGATAGTTGTCAGTGGGGTTAAATATTACATATCAGTCATTCACATACTTTGAAATAAAACTTAGGCAGCTTTTCCTTCTTTATTGTAATCATATCACATATGCCAGAAATAAAATATTTGAAACCTCAGGATATTTTTCCTGAAATATGAGTTTATATATGGAGTAAAATCTTTGAGAGTCAGTCATCCAGTAAATTTGAAAATCAACTGCTTCCCTGGGACTCTATTAGGATTGGAAAGTTATCAGTATTAGGCTTTTCTATTATTTCTTGAAATGTACATTTTTCACTTGCTGCACCTGTGATTTGGCTTCATGGTGAGTTTCTGTAGTGCCATGGCTAATAATTTTTATATTGTGAACTCATCTTCAGTGAGGGGGCTTTTTTTCCTATGATGTTTGAAGTGATCTGGTTAGTTGCTATCTCCTTTCAGACATATGTGGGGTTTGTTTCTATTAACTCATGAGCTGTGTTATGGTCCTTGAATAAATTCAATATGCTTGTTAACTTCTAAAATTATACTAATTCTATATTGTCGCATGTTCAAATTAACAAAGAATTGCTTCCATATCAACTTTTTTTTTTTTAAAGATTTATTTTATTTATGCACACAAGCACTGGGGTACAGGCCAGAGGCGTGGGGGTGGTGAGAGGATTCACCACAGAGAACAGGGAGCAGAACAGGCAGATCAACAGAGGTACACTGCTGAGGGGAGCAGCGGGCACAGCAGGAAAGGTTTGCTGCGCCATGTGGGTCCCCCCCCTGGCCGGCAGCAGGGATCGAACTCATGCTGCAGTGGCTGCGTTTTGCTTCATAGTGCGTTGCTTAACCCACTGCGCCACCAGGGAGGCCCCCATATCAACTTTTTAGACCATATTGCAGGTTGTGAGCCAAACACAGTTCCAGATTTGTAGAAGTTCAAAGTATAAAGAAGTATTCATACTTTTTTTTTAGTCAAACAAATTGTAGTCTCCTTTCTTGATAAATATAGATTTAAAGTCCTAATATTTAGAGTATAATTTATAAGGATTTGAAGTAAAGACATAAAGACTCCAATGAGTTAGACAAAATATCAAAATTGGGAAATTTGTGTAACCTAGAAGGAAATACTTTAAAAATAGAAGACAACCCATTTTGTACCTTCCAGTGTGAGATTGTTTGAACTTCATTATTTTTCTTTAATTCTCACAGTTGCCCCATTTAACAAATACAGAAACTAACCCAAAGGCAAATATTAGTCGATGGTTTTTTCATACTAAAACCTTTTAAAACTCTGCATCCCTATACATTTCTTATATAATGTTTTTAATATATACTTTTTTTTACATTTTACCACAGCATTTACTAATAAGTAGAAGTTGAAGAAAAATATTATTTTTTCTTAATTGAAATGAATATCCAAACTGAGAGTGGATGCTCTATTTATAATGTTCCATTGTATTTCTAATGTTCTAGGACTCTGAACAAACAAGCAGTACAGTTATGAATCTAAATAAAAGCATATTTGTAAACATAGCACATACATTTTAGAATCATAGATGAGCTATGTGGTTTGGAAAAATTGCCTGTAATACTTGTGATTTTCTTAAATGCTTACTTATAAATGGGTTTTATTTATTTTAGTATTTGCTGGTTCAGTTGATTGGCATCCCCAACAGATCCAAAATTTAAGAAATGGATACTCAATTTGCACATATAATAATTTCCTTTGCTGTCACAACATTAAAAAACAAAAGCAGAAACTTGAAAGCATCAGTAATGATTCAGTCAGAACATTGATATAGTAAATTGTTAGTTTTTTTCTTTCCACTGCCAATATTATTCTCATAGTTTCTGTTCAAAGATTCAAAGTTCTACCTATATGTAGCTTACCCTGCATCTAGTTTACTACCCTGTAATTGTAATGTTACCAAAAAATTTGAGAGTTCTTCCAGTATTTATTTTAAATTACTACTCTATAAAACCTTCCATATAATTAATCCCAATTTTGTAAGATAAAATATATGGAAAGGTCCTCTGTCCTAAATATGCTAATACAATTACAACAAACACATTCTAAATAATGCCTTTTACCAGGAACTGGCCATGTTTAAATGTGTTAGCTATTCCATGAAATAATCCTATGAAGGAGATATTCTGACTTCCCAGTTTTATAGATGAGCACATGAACAAACTAAACCTCACTAAGGTTATCTTAAGTTGTTAAAACAGTTGCATTTACTAAATAAAAATGGCATAAAAACTTAAATATATAGCCTTTCATTGCATCACTCACCACTCTTACTTTAATAAAAATGGATTTTCTATAAAGTTGATGTATATGTCTTAGTTATGTACATATATCCAAAATCACTGTGTATATTACCACAAATATGTACATGTGTGTTTATAAAACAATTATTCATAATCATCTCAAAGTGTAAACAGTCTTAATACCAGCAATATAATGGATTAATAAGTCATTGTAAATTCATAAATTGGAGTCCTATGTCCCAATGAAAAGAAACACAGAATTGTTATATGTGTCATTGTGGTTAACTCTCACACAACATTGAGTAGAAAAAGCCAGATCCCAAATCAGACAAACTGTTTAATTCATTTGTTTAAATCAGAATAGACAAGACAATCTATTGATTATATATTTTCAGGTAATGGGAACTTGAACTAAATAGCAGTAGTGAAAACATAAAGTAGAATGTAAAGAATAGCAAGAACATAAACTGATTTTTTGTATGTGTTTCCTAAAAGAGAAAGAAAGTAAAGGTAGACTGCAATCGTCGATTAGATAGAGATGGGAGTTACAAATAAGGAAAACCAGAGAAAGTCTATTTACAAGGGAAGAAAAAGGGAAGTAATGTAATTTAGTGGTGGCAGTGAAATGGCTATATGGAAATATTCCCTCCATCCCCAAAAGCGGAAAATAATGATTATAAAAAGTTTTGGTGAGATCAGAATGTAATAGGAGCTGTGCTTTGTAAATGATCGTTGAAGGTGTGATAATAGTTAATATTGTCAAAGGCCATCAGAACAATAACAAAATGAACCTGGGACCTTGGACAATTATTTCTAAATTAAAAAGAATAAAAAGGTGGGGGAAAAAGAAATAAAAGAGATATTACAGAAACATTAGAAATAATAACTAGGAGAAGGAAGAGGAGTGGTTGATTAAGGTCAGGCATTCTACAAAGTTAATTAAAATAGCCACAAACTAGCTTTATGATAGACTTACCTAATTTTTTTAGAAGCAACATTCAATTAATAGCATTACTAGTCCCATTTAAACATGAGAAAGCTGAAGTGTAAAGAGTTTGGTAATTTGCCAATTTTTTCAAAGGTACAGAGGAAGCTACTGACAAAATTTGATTCAAACTTAATCATCTTAGCCGCACAGATCATTTTAAGCATTACAGTATTTTTTCTTTGTAATAAAGAAAAAGGCTAACAGGATAAAATATTTTCAATAACTAAAGAATTTAAAAATCAAGGCACATTAATTAGGATTTTTATAGTCATAGGCCTGATATTCATCAAATTGTTCTAAGACTTCTTTTTGTTACTCCTGTAAGAAACAAAGCAAAAGAATGATAATGGAGAGATTTTGAAATGCAGGAAAAAAAGAGTTCATTTTTTTTTTCAAAGTCCAATTTTGTTAAACCTCTTATTTCTCCTAGAAAATTGACCACATACTCTTCCTTAAGTGTCTAGCTTTGGCAAAATCTTTCTTCTGCTGAAACATTCTCTTTCAATACTGTAAACAAGTTTCACACTTTCACAGACTTACTTTAATCTCTTTGCTTCTGAGGGTGGTATTGAAAACTCAAGAGTACATCAAATTCTTTCCTTTCTCCTAGCAGTTTGAAATTTCAGATAGAGAGAGAGAGAGCCATTGGAAAATGAGTGAATCTTATGAGCAGTCTTGATTTTAGCGAGAACGTATATATTTGAAGAAAAGATGAAGGAAACTATTGGGTTAACTCACAACCAAAGGGATTCTGTGCCAAGAAACTGAACTCAGCTCATCCACTGGGTGCATTGTATGCCTGCTGGAATGTTTGCCTTTGAGCATGTCAGCAAAATACGAGGTGAAAAGGACAGAGTTTACAGTTGGAGGGAAGCATCTATTAATTTTGAGGTACATGCTTGGAATGTGGATATGAATAGTAAAGTACACAGAGATTCTGGCTAGTATTTTACGGCTTAGTTATTCTCCCTCAAACTACCACCAAACAAGCAGATTCTGTTTTTCTAATCTGTGGAAACTAATGAAACAAACCCAGAGACAGACAAGGACTCAGGACACAAGGTTATAGAACTGAAGATCATTTATAGACTTTAGATTTTGTTCTTATATAAAGCCATAATTTTCTTAATATTATTTAAAATTTTCATTTTTTAAACACCAAGCTTTTTCTACCATCTCTTGTTCACTTCATTTATTCTTTTGTATGTTTGTTTTTAAGTGAATGAAGCCACAACCCATATTTACTTCAAGTTTAATACTATATGGCTTCTGCTTTCAAATAAAAGTTAATAAAAAGATTGATTTCAGCTGCGCCACCCCCAAATTATAATAATGGCCTACACAAAGATTGACTTTCTTTGTAATGATATTTTCAGAGAATAACTTTAATGTTTCAAAAGTATTTGTCTTCTGAGGTTTGTGTATATTCTTAGTTGTTCTGGCTTCTTAATATATTTTACTCCTCTACATAGAATATAAAGGTCAGTTTTTCATCAACAATTCATATTCTAGCCAAAGTTACCCAAATAAAACATTTTTAATGTATAAGGAAAATAACGGCAAAAATAAATGGCAAGTTCACTATTTTAGGACATTTTAAACATGCAGAAAAATATGTAAAGCTTCAATGGTTGCAGTGTGCTGGCAAATTAAAAAATAGCCCAAGAAAGAGAAAAGCCAAACATCAATACAACTTCTAAAGGCTACATAAAGATGATTTTTGTATTGGAAAAAGAAAATTATATGGAGGCAGTAAGAAAAAATATTTTGTTAAGCACTCCCCAGAGTTACAGGATAAAAATTCAATTTTGCACCAACCATGTTCAAGTCTTCCAGAGCACATTTTGTTTATGACTTTATTTCGCTTAACAGAATAGTCTAACATTGAATAAACTCAAACTATAACTTTCCTAAAACGTAAATCTTGAAGTTACACTCACATTAATTGAAACTGAAGCAGATTTACCCAGACTAATGTTATAAACCATACCCTGGAGCAAGATACAGCCTGTGAAATTGATTTCAAGATGATTCTATCTACATATTTCCTTTTGGATTAACAGTATTCTAATGATTTTCATTATTTTTCACTTTGTTTCTTCTATGGGTTTTAGATGCACTGTGTTATTTTGTTGCAACTTCCGTGGTAATTGGTAACACTGATGGAACCTGAAAGTCCATAACCTTAATCATTCTTAAAGAACCCATTGCCATTCGCCATGCTGTTGAGATAGAACTTGCAAAAAGAGAGATCAAAAAAGTCAATGGAATATATTAAACTACAACTACATAGTGAATTTGTTATATCTCCTTTTCCTGAAATGTATAGTTCAAGAACAATTGATAATCTTTATTTTAAATTTTATTTATAGATTTTTGACTTTGATTGTGGTCCCCATGGATTTCCCACCACCATTTCACCAGTGTACCATCACCTTAGTCTCTTGTGCTCTTTCTGCCCTCATCCCATTCCCTCCACCCTCCCCACTAATTGTCTCCATTTCATCCCTCTTTGTTTTTGTTGTGTTTTATTTTTTATTATTGTTATTACTGTTACTACTCTTTTTCTTGGTTGCTTATTTGGTTCCCTTATAGTCCTCCTAGGGGTAAGACAATAATCTCGTTGTCATTTTATATATTGAAGTAATCTGTAGATTTTAGATTTTGAAAGAAATTAGGAATAAATGTAGGAGAATGAGGCAGGAGAGGCCTGCCATGCCATGTGGGTCCCCTCCCTGGCCGGGGATTGAATGCACGCTCCTGTGCAGCAAATGCTTCACAGTACAGTACTCAACCTGCTGCGCCAACAGGGAGGCCCTTTTGTGTGCAATCTTTATGATGATGAATTCCATTATATATCCCCTGCCCTGAATTATGAAATCCCACCTCCAACTTTGTACTTGACATTTATGCTCATATAGCAAAAACACTCTAGTGTATAGGTGAAATAAAACTACCCCAATATATACACACATTTTTTTCCATTTTTTTATTTATATATATTTGACATCAGTTGTAATCCCCATGTATTCCCCATCACCATATCGCCATTGCACCATCACCTCAGTCTTCCGTGCTCCCGTCTGCCCTCAACCCTCCCACTCCCCTCTACCCACCAAGTGTCCCCAATTTGTCTTTGTCTTTTCATTTTTGGTTTTTGTGTCTTTATTGTTATTATTGTTCTTATTCCTTTCCTTGATACTAATTTGGTTCCCTTATATTCCTCCTAGGGGAGGAAACATCTAGTATTTTTCTTTTGCCTTCTGACTTACTTTGCTGAGCATAATCCCTTCCCGTTCCATCCATGTTCCTATAAATGTGTCTAGTTTTTCATACACAAATTTTAAACCTATATTCTCCAGAACCAGTCTTGACCATCTCCATAAATAGCACTAACATCTGTTCAGTTACTAAAATTACATTTTTTCCTATAACTATCCCTTCTATTTCCTTTATCCCTCAGCCCCTTCTCATTCTTTAACCTGAGAAGCCTCAATTCCTTTGTTAATGGTCACTACATTTTACAAGTTTTATTTATCAATAAATATGTGGTCTAATATGTGGTGTCCATTATTTGTGTTTGTCGCTCTGACTGGCTTTACCAATAAATCCCTTAAATTCCTTTTCAATTTTCTATAAATTGTAGTATTTTGTCTTTTCCTATGATTGAAAAACATGTCATTCTTGATCCAGTCATCTACATATGAGCATGAAGTTGTGTCCTCACCCTAACTATTCTAAAGTGTGCTACAATAATCATTGTAAAGCACATAATTTTTTGAGTTGATGCTTTCATGTTCTTTAGATAGATACTCAAGAATGGGATTGCTGGACCAGTATTCCCATTTTTAGTTTTTTAGTGTAAATCCAGATCCCTTTCCATAACAGTTGTACCGGTTTACATTGCCACCAATGGTATAAGGTCCCTCTTTCTCTTCATCCTCTCCAGCACTTGTGGTTGGAAGTCTTTTTAATATGAGCCATTCTCAAAAGTGTGAGATAGTATCTTATTGTAGTTTTTACCTGCATTTCTCTTATTAGAAGCAATGATGAACACTTTTTCATGTATCTTTTGTCTTCTGGAGACCTTCTTTGGTACATTGTCTGTTCAGATCTGCTGCCCATTTATCCACTGAGTTTTTTCTCTATTGTTAAATTGTAAATTTTTTTAGGTATCTTGGATATTAACTCCTTATTGGTTATGTAATTTAACAACATGTTCTCCCATTCAGTAGATTGGTTTTTAATCTATTTATATTTACTTCAGATATGTGAAAGCTTTTTAATTAGAGTCAAACAAGTTGGTCATTGTTGCTTTCATTTCCCTTACCATAATGGTCAACTTTCAAAAACATCTTTATCATATTGTCATAGGCCATATCACTAAAGTTTTCTTCTTTATTGTTGCAGACTTTATATTTGAATCATTAGTCCATTTGAAATTTATTTTGGTATGTGGAGTTAGTGTTAGAAAGTGATCCAGCTATACGATTTTACATGTGACCTTCCATTTTTCCAGCACCATATAGTCAAGATATTATTCTTTTGTCTTACCTCTTCAACAATTATTATTGATAAGTTTGCTATAAACCTAATTTACACTTCTTTAAATACTGATTTCTGTTGTACATACTTTCAGAAGTTTGCATTTATATCTCTGTTTGTGAGGTAGATGGACTTTTTTTAATTTATTTGGCATTGATTTGGCTTCCTGAAGAAATAGATGGGAGAGAGAGAGAGTTTTATGTTTCTACATTAAAAGTACACCTATTTATAACAACTTATGTATGTGATATTGCAATTTTTAACATTTTTCATATATTATTTTTAAATGATTTGTTTATGCATACAAGAACTCTAAGGTACAGGTCAGAGGTGTAGGCAGTAAGAGGATTCACCAGAGACAGAGTGGGGTGCAGAACAGACAGATCAACTGAGATACACTCCTAAGGGGAGAAGAACGAGAGACAGGAGAGGTCTGCTTCATCATGTGAGTTATCGCCCTGGTAGAGATCAAACTCAGTCTGTAGCAGTAGGCCTTCAACGTGATAGCTCTGAGAATTAATCCTAGGCCAACAGGGGAAGCCCAAATAAAATTACAGTTGGTACTCATTGAAAACTATTTTGTCTTTTCTAGAATTTTTTTTTCTTTTCTCATATATTTTCTCTCCCATATTTCATTCTAATAATATTTTTAAAATTCACTTTACACTGTGTGTTTAGTAATTCTTACATGAGGGTGTGCCCTGGCAAAGAAATCTAAGGTGTTGGCAAGATGTCAACTCAGAAATATGTTTTGTCATATTTACTCTGTGGAGTATTTTTGTCTTTGTCAGTAGTATAAATTGAAACCCAAACCTGCATGAGAGATTTTCAGGTGTTACTTTTTAACTTCTTATCCTTGAAATCCTAAAATTCTTGGCTAAGATTGATAATTGCCAAAACGCAAATGTCAGTGATTATATATCACTCATTTCTACCTGAATGCTCAGTTTCGATGAGTGGAGATAACTTAAATAAATTTCTTTACAACATTTCAAAGAATGTTTGCTACACTTTATCCAACCTTTTCAAAAACTTTGCAAAGAATATGTGTAATACCAGTTTCTAGAATATGATGCATCTTTTTGAAAAAAAATGGACCTAATTAAATTTAATTTTCACTTTAACTTCATTTAAAAAAAAAGGTCTCACAACTAGTTTTGAATTCAATAAGAATTTTTTATTATTATTATTTCTAGAGGAAAAGAGTATTCAACCAAGTGTTTGACCATATATTTTTTTTTATCTTGGGCTTTTGACTCTGGGCCTCTTTTTTTTTATTAATTTTTTTAATTAACTTTTAATTTATATATATTTTACATCAATTGTAATTCCCATGTATTCCCCATCACCATATCGCCATTGCACCATCACCTCAGTCCTCCATGCTCCCATCTGCCCTCAAAACTCCCCCTCTCCCCTCCCCACCAAGTGTCCCCAATTTGTCATTGTCTTTTCATTTTGGTTTTTGTGTCTTTAGTGTTGTTGTTATTATTATTATTGTTCTTATTCCTTTCCTTGATCCTCCTTTGGTTCCCTTATGTTCCTCCTAAGGGAGGAACCATCTGGTATTTTTCTTTTGCCTTCTGACTTACTTCGATGAGCATCATCCCTTCCAGTTCCATCCATGTTCCTATGAATGTGTTTAGTTTCTCATTTTTGATTGCTGAATAGTATTCTGCCATGTATATGTACCACAGCTTCCCGATCCACTCATCTGTTTTGGGCATTTAGGTTGTTTCCAGGTCTTCCCTATTGTAAAGAGTGCTGCTATAAACATAGGGGTGCAGGTATTCTTTTGAATCAGTGTCTTTGTGTCTTTTGGGTATATTCCTAAGAGTGGGACTGCTGGATCCTATGGAAGTTCCATTCTTAGTAGATGGAGGAACCGCCATACTGCTTTCCATAATGGTTGGACCAGCTTGCATTCCCACCA
>JAGFMF010011445.1:2362594-2406667 GCA_019455555.1 Galemys pyrenaicus | reverse complement strand
GCTTTTGGTAGGATGGCCATTTTGATGACGTTAATTCTTCCAATCCATGAGCAAGGGATGTTTTTCCATTTCTTTGTATCTTCTTCTATGTCTTTTAGCAATGGTTTGTAATTTTCTTTGTGAAGGTATTTCACCACATTTGTTAGATTTATTCCCAAGTATTAAATTATTTTGGTTTCAATTATAAAGGGGGTTTTCTTCTTCTTCAGCTTGGTTGCTTGTATAAAGGAAGGCTACTGATTTTTGTGTGTTGGTTTTGTATCCTGCTACTTTGCTAAACCAGCTGATTAGCTTGATTAGATTTTCTGTAGCACTTTTGGGGTTCTCTATGTATATTATCATATGGTCTGCAGTGATAATTTTACTTCTTCTTTCCCTATTTGGATACTTTGTATACCTTTTTCTTGTCTTATTGCTCTGGCCAGGACTTCCAGTGCTATATTGAAGAGCAGTGGTGAAAGAGGGCATCCTTGTCTTGTTCCAGATCTTAGGCTTTTAGCTTTTCGCCATTGAGAATGATATTGGCTATGGGCTTGTCATAAATGGCCTTTATTATGTGACGATAGAGTCCTTCTATCCCGAGAATTCCAAGGGCCTTCAACATAAATGAATGCTGAACTTTGTCGAAAGCTTTCTCAGCATCTATTGATATAATCATGTGGGTTTTTTTCTTCTTTTTGTTGATGTGGTGGATTACATTTATTGACTTTCAAATATTGAACCATCCTTGTGTTCCTGGGATAAATCCTACTCGGTCGTGGTGGATTATCTTGTTGATGCATTGTTGGATTCTGTTGGCTAAGATTTTGTTGAGGATTTTTGCATTGGTGTTCATTAGAGAGATTGGTCTGTAGTTTTCTTTTTTTGTGTTGTCCTTGTTTGGTTTTGGTATTGGCTTCATAAAATGTGTTTGGTAGAACTCATTTTTTGATTTTTTGAAATAGTCTATGTAGGATAGGTACTAATTCAGTTCTGAATATTTTGTAGAATTCATTTGTAAAGCCGTCTGGACCTGGACTTTTATTTTTGGGACGGACTTTGATGACTGTTCCAGTTTCACTACTTGTAATTGAACTGTTTAGATAGTCTATACCTTCTTTATCTAACTTTGGGTGATTGTAAAGTTGCAGAAATTTGTTCATCTCTTCTAGGTTGTTGAACTTGTTTGCATATAGCTTTTCATAGTATTCTCTAATTATTCTTTCGATTTCTCCTGTGTCTGTTGTGATTTGTCCTCTTTCATTTGATATCCTATTTATTTTTGTATTCTTCCATTTTTTCTTTGTTAGCCTAGCTAGGGGTTTGTCTATTTTGTTTATTTTTTTCAAAAAAACAGCTTTTGGTTTCATTGATCTTTTGGATCATTTTCTTAACTTGTAGTTCATTTATTTCTGCTTTGATTTTTATCATTTCCTTTCTTCTACTGGCTTTTGGGTTTTCCTGTTGTTCTTTTTCCAGTTCTTTCAGGTGTGAGATTAGGTTGTTTATTTGTGTTCTTTCTTGTTTCTTAATGTGTGCCTGTATTGCTATATATTTTCCTCTTATAACTGCTTTTGCTGTGTCCGATATTCTGTAGTTGTATTCTCATTATCGTTCATCTCAAGGAATTTTTTAATTTCTTCTTTGATCTCCTCCTTGGTCCAATAGTCTTCCAATAGTGCGGGTTTCAATCTCCATATGTTGGGGAGGGGGTTCCCTGTTTTCTTTTTGTGGTGAATTTCTAGCTTGATGGCTTCGTGGTCAGAGAAGATAGTTGGCATGATTTCAACCTTAGAATATCTGCTAATGTTTGTCTTATGTCCCAGTATGTGGTCAATCCTGGAGAATGATCCATTTGCACTTGAGAAGAATGTATACTCACTCAGTTTTTGGGGAGTGTAATGTTCTATATATGTCTGTTAAGCCATGAGGTCTGACTCTGGGTATCTTTATGGAATATACATAGGGAGTGACTTACCAATTCTCTTTCATTCCTCATTACTTTCCCTATTACAACTCATCTTCTTTCATTTCAACCCTGTCTTGAATTCACACATGCATATGTAGTTTTGGTATAAAGAAAAGAAAATACCAAAAGAAATATGATAAAATTAGAAAAAAAAAAAAAAGAGAAGTCCTCTTATTTATATGTGTGATAGATGTATTTGTTTATATGAATGTTCTTGTCAGAGAAATATATACATATATATGATGTATACATATTATATATTATTGCAACTTATAAGAATTTCATTGGTGAAATAATTTTCTGGCCAGATTCAGTGCCTATTTGCATTTGTTTTCATAATTATTTCTATAATTGCTCTTACAAGTAAATACAGAAATAGCTAGCTTATACTTACCACCTGCCTGGTAAAGATATACAGAGAAGGCAATAATACATATTTAATTTATTCTTCAACTTTATTTTCTAACATAATATGATCACAATATTGAAATGATGTACAACTTAGTATTCTGTTCTGGCATTCAAACACCAGTGCTCTTTTGCAAAAAATTAAATGATGAAATATAGGGAGGTGTCTGACAAATATTTAATGCTATTTGAACAAATTTGCATATGAAAAGCCCTCAGCAAACTTTTCAGAGTATTTTTTTTGTGGTCACAGGTATTATCCATAATCATTTGATTTGGTTTGACTACATTTCTCTACTCATGCCAACATCTCTGTAGTTTAAAAAAAAGCTCCCAAGTTTCAACAGCGTTCTGTTTCTTATTTCTCAGTTGGTATTCACTTAGTGACTTACCTTTATTATATGAAAGGAGTTCTGTATTTTATGGATGTCAGTCTCAGGACCTCACCAATATGCAGGGGAAAAGAGAGAATGGGAAATATATTTGGCAAAAAAAAAAAAAAAAAGAAATGTAGAGAATTTGGATTCCTAAGAGTAGTGAATTAGACAGGTTGGTATGTTAGGAATTATAGATATTAAAATTATTTTGTGGTACTATTCCAAGGATTGTTGGTTCTGTTCTTTGACCATTCCAAATATATGAAACAAAATCTCCATTGAAATGTCCCTAAAAGAGGGCCTCCCTGGTGGCACAGTGGGTTAAGCAACGCACTATGAAGCAAACCGCAGTCACTGTAGCATGAGATTGATCCCTGCTGCGGCCAGAGAGGGGACCCACATGGTGAGGCAGACCTCTCCTGCCTTGTGCGCTGCTCCCTTCAGCAGTGTACTTCCATTGATCTGCCTGTTCTGCTCCCCGCTCTGTCTGTGGTGAATCTTCTCACCCACCCCCCACACCTCTGACCTGTACCCCAATGCTTGTATGCATAAATTAATACATCTTAAAAAAAAAAAAAAAGAAATGTCCCTAAAAGAGATACTGGGTAAAACATTCCCTGCATCACAATTCTCTCCAGTGGGATCTCATCAGGTAAATTTCTGTTGCCTTTTTTGAGTAAAACAAAAGCATAGCAATGGGTCATGATTCTCAACAAAAAACTTAGCTCCCTGATGTCCTTATTCTAACTACACTGGCATTACCTCTGGCACAGAAGTGCAAGGCAACAATAAGTTCAATAAGTTGAAGGGTGCTTAATTTCCTATTTCCTTATCTCCCAGTGAGAACCTGATCAAATCAGTGTTCATTATCCATCATCTCCTTTCTAAAGGCAGAGATAAAAGGGTGAACCAAAATTTTATTTAAAAGCAAAGCATGGGCCTCCCTGGTGGTGCAGTGGGTTAAGCAACACACTATGAAGCAAACCGCAGCCACTGCAGCATGAGTTCGATCCCTGCTGCCGGCCAGGCGCGGGACCCACCTGGTGCGGCAGACCTCTCCTGCTGCGCCCGCTGCTCCCCTCAGCAGTGGACTTCCATTGATCTGCCTGTTCTGCTTCCTGCTCTCTGTGGTGAATCCTCTCACCCCCCCCCCACACCTCTGGCCTGTACCCCAGTGCTTGTATGCATAAATAAATAAATCTTTAAAAAAATAAAATAAAAGCAAAGCATTGATAATATAAATAATAGACAGTAATAATTATAACAAAAACTCAATGAGGCATTTTTACAAATACTTCCTTTATAATTGTACTATTTTTTATTGAGGTAATATTTGTTTATAGCATTTGATTTGATGTATAGCTACACATCTCTTTACATATATGCTACACACCAAACCCACCACCAAAGCATCAGTTCTCCCCCGCTACAGCTGATTGGAATTCCACTCCTCCCTTCCCTACCTGGTGACCTCTTTTTTTTTTTTAATCAGATTTCCAGGATTAGTTTTTCTTTAGTTTAAAACACTTCGGGGATTTTGACCATTGCCAGGAAGTGTTCACCATTTATCTGGTTGTATACTCAGACTACCAACAGATATTACATTTTTTTTCTTGAAAAGAAAAATTTATTTAGAAAAAAGAGAGAGAAAAAAAGAGAATAAAAACTCCCAGGTAGATGGTACTTGGGCAGGGCAGAGAGAAGATATTACATTCTTAAATATTACTCAAGAATTTCCTTAAATCACAGGGTTTAAGTCTCATTTTTTTTCTATGTATGCATTAGGCCTGTGTTATACCTATGAGAACAATGGGGGATTGAAATGAAGAACTTAACATATCATCTAAGAAGCGAACGTTTGAAATACTATATTGCAGATTTAGATATAAATAATCTATTGAAATTTTCTCACCAGATTAAATATATATCACTTTTATTTTAAATATTTATATTAAAATCTCTGGTTTTTTTTATTCAATTCAATAATACTTTCTCCTGGTATTTAATATAGTAAATGAAAACAGTGAGGAAATGTTTAATAAAATAGATGAATTGCCTAGTCGTAATCATCTGAGGGGGAAAAAAAGCAAAAACTAATATGAGTAGTTTGAATTTTCTGTAAACTTCAGAAATACTAAAGTCTTTCTTTAGTTTCTTTAGATTATGGGTCTAGGTGGAAAAGGAAAGGTGAGATATTGTGAGTGTGTAATACACCTGTGTGCTTCATCCAGGCAGAACCTGACGTGACATATTTAACCCAGCCATGTAGACAAAATTACTAACAAAGCAATGCTATTTTCTTCTCCATAAGAACGTATATTCTCTTTTTAATACTATGCTACTAATTTCTAACTCAGTTAATGGTTCAAGATAAAACTGTCACTGTTGCTCAAACACTTACTTCAAACATATGCTGTGCTAGTAGAGGACTAGTAAGTATTATCACCTTTCATACAAAATTAAGCCTGTGATAAGTTTTTTTTAAATAAAAATTAAAATGTATTCCCATATGCTACAAATGGTCTTAATTTTCCTCAAGACATTCAGTAAGTAATAAATGACATTTTCTTCAACTTCAAGTCCTTAATTTATTTTATGTGAAACTAAAAACTTCATTCAAAATGGCTATTATTATCCCTTTAAAATTTGTTTTAATTGTAATGCAATTATACTTTTCTTTAAAAGGAAAGTAAATGGACATAATTTAAATTTACAAAACATTATGTATTAATTTCATTTTCAACTCTGATTTTTTTGTTTATTTTTAATGGAGGTAATATTTGGATACCTTTCTCAGTGATATCCAGAATAGTGCACCCACCACCAAGTCCCCTGTAGTCAAGCACTATAGCCCATTGTGCCTCTCTCCTTCTTTGTTCTTCATCCTTAAATGGGTTGCCTTTAGTTAAAAGAGAATCTTCTGGACATCTCCAAAGGCATAGCAGGAAGTCTTCTTGTAGGCAAATATGAACATGCTCAAGACTAAATATACATATCTGTAACACAAGGTAAAATCTGATGTGTGCTGTAGAAGAATTATAAAATGTGGTAGGAAGACCTAGAAAGCGAAGGTTAATTCCTTCTCAGAGTATCAAACCAAACTTTAGTTAGCTATTAATTTAGCTGATCCAAAAAAAATTGGTAGAAAGAATCAAGAGACAGTTAAAACCAAAATTTTGTTTAAAGAAAAACAATATGCATTTAAGAAATGATGCTCATAGGGCCTCCCTGGTGGTGCAGTGGGTTGAGCACCCCACTGTAAATCATCCCTGGCATGGCAGTGTGAGTTCAATCCCAAACTAGGGAGGTGACCCATATGGCACAGCAGACCTCTCCTGCCTCGCCCACTGCTCCCTTTGGCAGTGTTTTTCAGTTGACCCGCCTTTCTGCTCCCCACTCTGTCTCTGGTGAATCCTCTCACCTCTGGAGACTCTGATCTGTACCCCAGCTCTTGTGTGCATAAATAAATAAATCTTTTAAAAAATCATGTGTATATAGGAGATAAATTAAAATAATGGAATAAACTTGAAAAGTAGAATGAGGCTATATTGGAGAATTATAGGAGAAAATCTTAGAAAGATAGAATAGGAGTGCTACGTTGGTCACTGAACACTATCTAAATAGCTTTTATCTTCTGTAGACAGAGACAATTTTTAACTTAGCAGGGTAATTTATATAAACAAAGTATCAAGGTAATTTATATGTATTAGGATAAGTCTTTCATGATTGTGTTCATGCCAGGACTAAGATTGTATTATACAGAAAACTATTAACAGAAATCTATTCTGGCTTAACTTTTAAACTTGAGCCAGATGAAAATATTGGTGCAATATATAAATGCATATATGAATATATACATATAGGTGCATCTATACATACACCCATATGCCATGTAACATATATACACACATGTGTGTATATATATATAGAGAGAAAGACAATAAATTTTAACCTAGATTCCTAAAATGGTGAGTATTAAACACTTCCTTCTGAAGGAAAGTATTGTTTGCTTAATTTTGTTTCAGTAGATAACAGTCACTGTATGTATTTGAAGACAATTTGGAAGATTTTGGTAGTTTCTGTGATTACAATATCAAATTGCATTTTTGTTTTTGCAGATAATGGTGCCTGTCAATTAAATGAATAATTGTGGTAAGTGAGTTTTTCTTTTCTCAAATCTACATAGAATATTTTTCTTTCAATATTCAAAAGAATTTCTGGTTTCTGTATAACCTATAAAAACATGACCATTTAGAATACCTGGAGGGCAAGAGGGCTGAATTTCCTCCTTGTTTTCTTCTAAACTGAGCCAACATGGGGAATTGGTTTAGAGTCTCCTGTACCCATGTAAGAGTCTAAGAGGGCTACGGTTTTCTGTTTTATGGATACCACCTGCTTGCCCAGGGAGGACTCAGAAGAAACATCCAAATGTTCACACCATTGGAGACAATAAAATGTCTTATTAAAATATATTTTTAAGTAATAAGAAATCACATAGAAGTTGGTAAGAATCAGCAGGAGATTCTCTCTTTTCTCCCCTCATTTCCTGGAGGTGTTTATGTTCATGCCCTTGAGGTACACACACGCTGATTTTCATTTTTCCTATTTCAGGGATGATGAAATTTGATTTTGTTTTTGTTTAATCATCCTATTGGGAACAGAAATTTAGAGAGAATTTTCTTTTCTATCTTTGTTGTGAATATGCTATGGCTCCTTTTGGGACTCTTACTGGGTGATATTCTGTGTGAGAGATGAAAGCATGGTATTCTGTTGTGAAATATGACAATAATGGTGACAATAAAATATATGCAATGATATGCTAGGGAAGGATGAGGAACAAAGAGAGAAGAGCATTTTTTCTGTCTACATTGAAAAGTGTTTTAGAAGTTTCGGTTGTCTTCTTTGTCAATTAAAATTAAGAGTTAGTTTTTAAACCAAATCATGTCAGTGGATATGTTTGTTATTATGTATGCTTTACTTATTCAAACTCTCAATACCAATCTCACATTGATTTAGAAAAGCAGTATATTGTTTTTAGTTACTGTTTTAATAGTTCAAACAATATTTTATAGTGTTTATAGTAATGGTAAAACTTTTAACACTTGCTGACACAAATAATTTTTTCTGTTTTCTCTATTACTTATACAAAAAGAAAAAGAAAAAAGAATGTGTATGTCATAATTGACTTGGATTATTATGATTAGTCATTGAAAACTAAGATGAGTAGGTGTGGTCTGTATCAATCTAATTAATCTCTAAAAGAGCAGAAACCTTTTTTCTCTGTCTTGGAAGACAAAATCTAATATATTTGTGTGGTTTTATAATACTTAGAAACTGGTATTTTCAATATTTTCACTGTTGCATTTAAAAGGAAAGACTTTGCATCACAGTGTTTCGCAGTTTACTTCCTTAAGAGTTTATTAGTAGAGCAGAGTGTGAGAAACAATCACTTTTTTTCTCTTCTTTTTAACTGCAATCAGGAAAACATTCTGAAAGAGTGTCTTTGTATAGCATCCTGCCTCCTACCCATAAACTAGACTTCTTGGTAAATTCAGAGATGGCCTGAGTTAGAGGGAGTTGGAAGGAAAATAACAGGAAGTTGAAGGTGTAAGAAGTGTTTACAGCAAGTTTGTATAAGAAAGAGGAATGGGCAACTCCACTGCTTGTGGTATGGCAAGTGGTTAGAACAAACAAAATGGTAGAGACAGAAAGATATGACTCTTACTATATATTGCATTAGTACTTCTTGAACTTAATGTGTCTATAAATCACTTGAACGGTGATTTTTAAATAACAGTCCATAAATAATTTTGTATGTGTATATGTTATATGTTAAAATGTGATTGCAATTTATTAGGTATGTGATAATGTTTAGGAGTCTGCATTTTGTAATTTCCCAGATGATGTTAAAACTGCAGATCCAAGGACCACGTGTAGGAAGATGTTATGTAGCATTTGCCTCGATCTCAGGAAATTCAGCCAAGATGTTATTTTTCAAACGTTTGATTTGGATTAGATTTTCAGTGTTTTTATTATACTGTATAGTGTCCAATATTGAGATTAGAGCAAAAAAGCCCAGTTTTATTTAAGGCACACATGAAAAGAACAGGGTCTTACTAACTCCCAAGGTCTGCTTCCCCTCTCAGCTGATTAATTACTCAGGTGAAGCATGAAGGGTTAAAGAATGTCAATCTGTTTGGGTCTACTACTTTTAAATTTAATGGAATGCAAGATTTTACAAAAAAATTATATATTACAAGTCTATTCAAAGGCAAACATCATCACCTTGCAATTGTCAAATTATGAAAAGCAACAATGGTTGCAGGGGTTAGAAAGCACTAACCATATATAAGTAGATGGTAACATTGCTATGCTTGAAAGTACTGGACTTGTTCCTCAAATACATAGTTTAATGCTTTTGGTTTTCTGTAACACTTCTCTTGACACTCTGACGACTGTCTAGTCTAATATTTAGGTTAGGCAAATTCCAAGGAGATTAGCAAGAAGGCTGGATACAAGTAAGGCTACACAGGATGGGTCGGTAATGGTGGACAGAGAAGTCAAGAAGCCCTAGTCCAGTGGTGTAAGGGAATCTAAGAGATTCCCTAGCACCTGGATTCCACTAGGACCCTGCAAAAGGCTATGTGGTAGAAGTTCCAAATTCAGTCTGAAGTTTTCTCTCAGACTTTTCTTCCAAAGGAATGTTTCTTCAATCAAACTTCATGTCAGAATCACTTGCTACTTGGCCCCACCCAGACTAATGTCATAGAGTGTCTCAAGTGGAGACTGGCACTCAAATGTTCTAGCTCCCTGATTATTCCATGGGAAACTGGAGTTGAACTCTTTATTTGGGAACTGATATTTGCATTTGTAACAGGGCCCCCGAATGTAGAGAAACCTTTGCTTCTAGGACCATATTTTAAAAAGGAAGGGCCCCCACAAATTGTCTCTGGTGTTCTGGGAAGGTCAGTATCACCTGAGGACAGTTATGTTCTTATCCAATGTTGAAGGGATAGAGAGGAGAGGTAAAAAAGAGAGAAGAGAGACCCAAATAACACAAGGCAAGGACCCTGGGTAGAATATTATATTTCCCACCTGATTAGATTCAAAGAGCAATGAAAGAAGTCCCTATGATCCAAAATATCTAATCACATATGTCATGTGAAATTATAAAATGAAATTACATGATTAAAATTCAGTGTTTTCCAGACTTGACTGTACAAAATTATTTTTTGGTCAGTTGTTACAAGTACAGAAAATGGAGAGGGGGGTGGGGTGGGTAGGAATATCAAATCTGGTGATAATCCCAGATGATTCTAATAAAGAATGCATTTTGAGAATCATTGTTTTAGATTAAACACTGCTTTCTTTTCCTGGCCTCCTTTCAACATGTAGGCATATTATGCTGCTTTAAATTAATATTTTATATGCACTGTTCTCTAATATCAGAGTTCAATAAAACAAAATAATAATAATAGCTAAAAGTTCCTTGGTACTTGCAAAGCAGTGTATGATAAATAGTTTATGTGCACAAAAATGATCCTAAATAAAATTTAGTATTGTCCTCTTTACATATAAGGAAATTAGAACAGAGAAACATTAAATTGATCATACTCACATAGCTAGTTAGTGGTAGAACTGAGATTTGAAATCAGGCTTTATGATTCCCTGCTCTGCCAACTTACCAATTAACTGTCAGACTAATCTGTTTATTCTGTAAATATTTCTAGAATAACTTATATGTACTAGGTGATAGGAGCAAAGAGGTAAGCATAACAATCTCAGCCCGAATGGAGATTTCTTTGTCGTAAGAGACATCAGTTCTTGTTTTTAGAACAGCCACAATTTTTTAAAAGACTTTCGGATTCATGGCAGAAAACACAGTATACAAATATCATTCAATTTAGTTTCTGAGTGGTTTTTGCAAATCTCCTGACCTCTTTAGTAAACTAATGAAATAATGTAAAGAGAAACCTAAATGAGTTATTTTTATTACTTTACATGGTCACTGACAATAGTACAAGAAGTTGTGTCTGCATGTGTTTGTGTGTGTTTCTAAAAAAAATATCTTAGATGATATGATTAAGAACATTGTAAAATCACTCAATATTAGGGAAAATTATTGTGGGTTTTGATAGTAAAATTAATGATACTGGCATTGGTGGTGGTATCATAATGGTGATGATAAATGTAATGATAAAGTATTGCTTGTTAAGGACTTACATTCAATATTTTACTTAATCCATTTAACAGTCCTATCAGGTAGTGCAATCATTGTTCAGACTGGTGAGCTGAAAATTTGGGAGTATTAGAAAAACTTCAAACAACTCACATGAGTCATAGAACCAAGTGATGGAGTCTGGATTTGATCTAAGATATATCAATAATATTCGAGTGCTATTTAAGAAATCACTCCATATCTCAGTGATTTTGTTACAGGGCAGGGAGAGGAGCATCCCAGAACCCCCAAGCCTGCCCTCTCTGAATGGCTTCTGCCATCCGCCGCATTAAGACAAACATATAAAACCTTTAATGGAAAGGAACTTTAATACAACTAGGGTACAATAAAGGAAGAACAAAGAATATAGTTACTAAGTTAAGCATCCAAAGTTACCTATCTCCTTGAGGGTAAAAGTCCAGCCAAATAGGATTGGCCCAAAGCAAGGCCCAAAAACCTGCCACAAACCTAAAGGACCTTTCAGTAGAGACCCATAGAAAAGGGTCAGAAAGAGTCAGACAGATCTGGGAGGAAAAGAGCAAAATCAAAATCAAGATGACAACTGCCATTGCTAACCTCCCCACGGGTCTCTCACCCACATCTCTTCCAACCAGTCCAAGACCAAAAAGTAAGCACAGTTTCTTCACATGTCCCTCTGCTCCACGTGCCTCCTCCAGGTCTCCTTGCTGTTTTCCATCTTCCTTTCTTCCTTCTCTCTTCTCTGCAGAAATCTTCTTTTCCTCCTCAGCTCCACCCACTTAGGGTGGAACCAGGATTTT
The DNA here is from genome assembly GCA_019455555.1 of Galemys pyrenaicus. Taxonomy (NCBI): domain Eukaryota; kingdom Metazoa; phylum Chordata; class Mammalia; order Eulipotyphla; family Talpidae; genus Galemys; species Galemys pyrenaicus. The sequence goes on along the minus strand of JAGFMF010011445.1, from coordinate 2,394,937 downwards.
GGAACTTCCCCTTTTCCTGGGATGACCCTGTTACAGTTTAAAATATCTGCATGTTATCCTTCATGATTCCATTACATCTCCACTTGATGCTGGCTGGGGTCACTTGTGGTCACAGTCCACTACGGGCTCCATTGGAGCTCTCAGTTCTCCATGTGGCTTCTCTTCATTCAAGAAAAGTCATCCTCCAGGCATTTTCACGTGACCTCTCTCTGTAGCAGGATTTCTTAGCCTTTCAAATGTGTTTCACTTGCAGTCAGTTCTAAGGAGAGTTCCCAGAGATAAGCCCCACTATACTTGCCTTGCAACATGCTTGTCAAAGTCAAAGTCTATTGATCAAAATAAGTTACAAGACCAAGCCCAGAGTCAATGTACAAAGGGCAGGAGTCACTGGAGATGTGATTCAGTTTCCCATAGCACATGTGGCTGATTCCAAGACCCATGCTTTTAATTACTATAGTAGCCTCCCACCCTGGAGAAACTAAAAGTGAACACTTGAGGCAAACAGGTCACATGGTGTTGTTGAAGAGAAAACAAAGAAAGACTACCTGGGTTTATTCTAATAAGAATGAGCACTGTAAGTAGTTGAGAGGAAGTTCCTTATAGAAAATGTAATATTGATATGGATGGCAAGTTTTCTTTTTTTCTTTTTTTTTAAAGATTCATTTATTTATGCATACAAGCACTGGGGTACAGGCCAGAGGTGTGTGTGTGGGGCGGGGATGAGAGGATTCACCACAGAGAGCAGGGAGCAGAACAAGCAGATCAACAGAAGTACACTGCTGAGGGGACCAGCGGGCACAGCAGGAAAGGTTTGCTGTGCCATGTGGGTCCCCACCCTGGCCAGCAGCAGGGATCAAACTCGTGCTGCAGTGGCTCCAGTTTGCTTCACAGTGTGTTGCTTAACCCACTGCACCACCAGGGAGGCCCCTGGATGGCAAGTTTTAAAGTCTGAGATTTAGAACTTTGAAAGGAACTATAATGTGACTACCAAATAATCTCAAAAGTCAAGGTATAGTTGGCAAATTTGTGAATATTTACACACAAGGTTTCTATTTTTAAACTAATGTAGGACCGCATTTTCACAGGCACACATCTGAATGCAGGTAAACAGTAGGACAGGATACTATGTGTCCACTTAGGTGCCAAGTTAGGTCTCAGTTGAATCCTCAAGGCTGAGCCCCAAAGCATGCAGACAAGACCTGGGTCTGAAAAATTCACGCAAATCATGCCTGCTGTTTTCAGTGACCCATGCATAATATAGATAAATGTTTTAATATGAATCTGTGAATAGCTTTGGACTTTAGACAGACTCATAATGCTCAGGAATGATCAGAATAAGTTAGAAAAAAAGCATCCTGCTTATCCAAAATTTGATTGCTGTGATCATCCATGATATCAGTGTACTATATCACATCACCTTCACCAAAGGCCAAGGAAAATCTTAATGTGCAACAAGACAAAAAATAAAATAATTTTGCCTCACTCCTTTCCAGACTATCATTTTTCAGGAGCTCATCAGAGAACATCTCTCTCCAGGACTATAAATATTTCCTCCATTGCTTAGGACTAGTGGGGATCAACAGTCTACAGACTAATAATGTGGAAATTTGAGTGAACTCAGTATTATCACAATTTAAGGTTTCGCCCAAAAAAAAAAAACAAAGTCTTTTTGGACTTTAGTTTGGAACCAAACTAAATTCTGAGGTAACCTCAGCAGTGTATTTCAGTCAACCTGCCAGTTCTATTCCCCATTCTATCTCTGGTAAATCCTCTCAACCCCCCTCCCCTACACGTATGGCCTATATCCCAGTTATTTTATGAATAAATAAATAAATCTTTAAGAAGATAAATTTTAAGGTAACTTCTAAATAAGAGGACAGATAGGGATAAAAATGTGTATAAGAAAAAATGCTTTTGTTATTTCTTTGCAGAAAATGGAGGCTTAGTAGCATTCTCCTTTGTCCAAGTTGGTAATAAGTACCATTCCACATGTTCTTGTAGGGAGCTGGGTTTTGCAAGTCAATAAAAACTAAATCCAGGTTGTTATAAAAGGAAGAAAACTAATGCTCTAATATATCAAATAGAGATTACTAAGTTGCACCAACAAAATAATTGGGTGCATGTACAAATGAGGACTCACATGTACAGAATTCAAATTTTGTGTATGCAAAAGAGTTAATTATGTAATCAAATGGGTACCTTTGATTAAAATTATTATATATGCAAATCATCATTTGCTGAAGCAGTCATATCTTGGCATGTGCATTTATAATTTGTGGCTGTTATTTCAGATAGTTTAATGGTAGAAATAGTCTTACCTGTTGGATCTCACAGTTTACATACTAGCCAAATTCTGGCTTTTTTTCAAATTTTTATTTTCAGTAATCATATAACTGTCATTTTAAATATGAATTTTTCTCTTTGTTTATATTAATGTCTAAAACAGGGGTATTTTTTGGAGGGATGTGTCTGTCTTTTTAGTGTCATGTTTTGAAAACTGATTACCCAACCTTTTGTGGAAAATACATGTGATACTTAATATGCTGTTCATTTTGAGGTTTATTTCAAATGGAAAAGTAAAAAATTTGTGGTGTAGACAGAATATCTGTGCTTATAAGTTTCCATCATTTTCCCACTTTATTAACATTTTAACATTTCTGAAAATTAGATAGCATTAAAAAGCTTTTACTATATTTAATATAATCTTTTACTTATTCTTAAAATATTGCCTACCAGTACATATTACAATAAAGAATATCATCTTATCATATAATTTTGATGACTACCATCTGCAGTCATCACTTCTTATTATAATTCCTGTTTAGAATTCAATAACAGTAGCAACAAACACATTTGTCAGACACATTATAGACAGCCTATGAGGCAGATTTATTATATTTTATAAATGATGATACTAACATATCATCATTTGTCATCACATGACCCTGCCAAGAACACACAACAAAGCTATGAAATTCTGTACCTAATATGACAATATGTTGTCCTTAGATGCAGCACTAGTTCTGCTAAGGTACACCCCTCAGGGCAGCAGTGCCTGTCAAAGCAGCTGCCATGATACCTGCTTGTACAGAAATCACCTCCTCCTTTTCTTATCTCTTTAAAACTGTCCTAAAGGGCCTTCCCTGGTGGCGCAGTGAGTTAAGCAACACACTATGAAGCAAACCTCAGCCACTGCAGCACAAGTTCGATCCCTGCTGCCGGCCAGGGAGCTGACCCACATGGTGCAGCAGACTCTCCTGCTGTGCCCGCTGCTCCTGCTGTGCCTGCAGTGTACTTCTGTTGATCTGCCTGTTCTGCTCCCTGCTCTCTGTGGTGGATCCTCTCACCCCCCACACCTCTGGCCTGTACCCCAGTGCTTGTATGAATAAATAAATAAATCTTTAAAAATAAATAAATAAACTGTCCTAAAACAAAAGATGAAAAATAAAAACTCAAAATATTTCATCTTTACTCTCTTATTTACATTCTGTGTGTCCTCCGGAGACTCTGGGACAGTAGACAACTATTTAAATAGTCTATAAACAGAGTTTAGAATCTATTCTTAATTAATTATTAATAGACAAGAAATTCAGAAAGCTCAGGGATTTGGATTCGTATGTCTCTTGATAACTATATTAAAAGAAAAAACCTAGTCAATGATTTATTCTCATTGCATGTGATCTTTGCTCAAAACCCTCCAGTATCAAGAACTCTTGTTATTTGTAGCTGAGTCATATTGCATCATATATATACCGTATCTTTTTTATTCACTTTTCTTAGACACTTGGGTTTATCTCCATATGTGCCTATTGCAAATAGTTCTCTGTGACATAGGAGTGCAAATATCACTTCAAATTAGTGTTTATATATTGTTTGGATATCTATGAGTGAAATTGCTGAATCATATGGAAAATCTATTTTTTTAATATTTTGAGAAAACCCTTACTATTTTCCATGGAAGCTGGTCCAGATTCCATTCCACTCCATTGTGTACATTCCAGGGTACACAAGTTTCCTTTTTCTCCATACCCTCAAAACCATCTTTTTTCTGATTTTTTTTAATGTGGTTCATTCTCACAAGTGTGAGATAGTACTCATTGTAGTTTTGATTTGTATTTCTCTGTGATAAGTGGTGATGAACATTTACAAGGTGAATGGCACTGGCTGGGCAGAGGGCTTATGCAAAACAAAATAAAACAGAATGAGAAAGACAAGTCCAGGATGGTTTCACTAACATGTAGAATATAAACAAAAACAAAACAAAGGAGCAATCGTAAGAAACCAGAAAAAAAAACTTTAGAAATCTCAAGGCAGAGCTGAGTAAGAAGGTGGGATTTGGGAATAAAAGGGATGTCAGGGACAGTGGACTATGGTGGGGGGCTATTGGTACTTTGGTGGGAATGTGGTAGCATATACCTGAAGATGTGTGCATCTGTACCTCTAAATCATATATAATGGTATAAACCAACATTACTGTAATTAAAAGTAATACAGATAAAAACATAAATTGTAAGTGTTCCCTAATCTTATTCAGAATGAAATCCAAATCCCTAACAATGACCTTCTGTGTTGCCCATGATCTGATCTACTCTCTGACCTCACCTATCTCCTCCTCTGTTTTTCAAGATAATTCTGTTTCCCTGCTCCCCCTGGACTCTACCAAATCTCAGGCCTGCCTGTCTTGCAGTTGGTTTCTCTACATGAATATCAGCTTGTGGCTTTCCATTGGAATCATAAAGTCTCTGTTCAAATAGCATGATAGTATTCTTTCTCCAACTTCTTCCTCTTACCAAACTTACTCTATTTCCTTTTCCCTCCAGAGCATGCACTTACCCACACCACCTATTGTAAATTTGTTTACTTGTCTGATTTTCCTACTAGAAGTTACAGAAGCTGTAAGAAGTTAGTGACTTTGTCTATAAGCTGCCCTGCTCTATCCCCAGCCCTTGACATGACTAAATGCTCAGTAATTTGTTGTGTAAATGAAACGATCAAGTGAAGGTAACAAGTAATTAAATGAATATTATATGTTTCTTATCCAAAGGTTGTCTACTTAAATGTTGTTAAAGTGATTGCATTTAAGATATATGCAAAATGGGTTTCTCTATACCATTGATACACTTGAAGCTATGGTGAAGTGTTTTTCAGTGGTCATTAAATGCCATTTTAAGTGAGACAAGGAAAAGAAGCAAAGTCAAACAAAAATTTATTGCAATTAGATGTATGTTATTGGAAAATATAGTCAGGTTTTACTGTTTTAGGGCATACAATAAAAGTAATAGCTAGTCATTATACTGCTTACCACGTATCATCTGTATTTGACATTTCATACACACACACATATAAACTATATATAATTTAATCTTTATAACAAGCTTATAATGGAATTACCATTATTATATCCCTTTCATAAATGAGAAAATGGTTGTACAGAGACTTTGTTACTTGCCCAAACTCACAGAGAAACCTATAGATTCAGATCACTAATTGAAAATATGTATTTTTTTCAATGTGATTTATTGCTTAATACTAACTCTTTCATGACCCCTACTTTGAGATACTTTCTTTCCACAAGAGTGGCAATATTATTATATCCCTTTATACTCATTATCTCAGAAAACCTGTTTTTAATTTATTCCTTCTGCATGTCTCAGAAATTGTCTAGGAGAAATTAACAAATGCTTTAGTAGGCACACTTTCCTGGACTAATACCTATAATTATCGACAAAAAATTTCTTTTTTTATTTCCTCTTACGGAAGTTTTAACCTGATATATTTAAACCTTTCTTGTTAAACCTTTCCATGATTCCTTTCTGAATCAACTTTCTTCATAAACCTGTAAATAAAAGCAAGACTGTGATTAAAAACTAGTTTGCAATGAAGTCTTAGACTCATTTACTATTACCTTTCTTTAATACCTAATTGATCCTTAAAAAATAAAGTAACTATAGTCCCTAGATCACATAGATTGTCTCACTTCTTATATATTTCCTATTATAATTATTTATTGATAAAGGCAGATTCTAAATAATAAGAAAAAACGATTTTATTAATAAGGATAGTGTTATCATTTATAAGTGTCTCAAAATTGTCCAGAATTGACAAAATAAATTTATGTTCACCTGTTTATATCAGATATGTGATAGTTTAAAGTCTTTATACTTACTAGTTGTGGAAGGAGTAAAGATTAGGAGTATTCAATGGTTTCTTTTTCTTAATTTCAAAAACAATTAAATTCTAGAAGAAAAAATAATGTTCACCAAGACAACACATACTAAGGATGGACTAATCTTCTGTCTGCTTAATAGAAATTACCTCAGCAAAGCTGATAAACCACCTTAAATCATTAAAAAAATTAATCTTTACTAGCAAAGATAAGTAATTTCCTTTATTAGTCTATGTCTTTACTAGATAGAGTTCACATAAACATACACTGAAAACTTTAGAGAAGCAGTAGTTGAAATACTGTGTTCTATTTAATGTCCCAGTGTAGTCATTCCTATGTGAGCCTATCTTAGCCACAATGACTACTATAAAGTAAAAAACAAATTCCCAATCATCCTTAGCACCTGCACTCAAGTTCAAAGTTCTGAGTGCCTACTGACATTGAACAAGTGCATAGTCATAATGTCCTCAGTTATTTTTAAGTGTAGTTTGCTGAGATACATATTACTGGAATTCCTGGTCAACAGATTTCACATGATAAATTTTTTTCTCTTTCTTACATAAATAATATCTCTCCTCTGGAAGGGACTCACAAGGCTAGGGCAGCCCCCTCATCACCCTATTACTTCATAATATTTCAAAAATCACACCAACTGTCCATGATACTTCATTGCCTATAACATTCTCCCTGCCTCCTTTTATTTTCCTATTTAGAGGGCCTAATTGAGAAATGGACACAAAATTGATAGTCACAATTTTTGTGTGATATTATTTACACAAATGTTTTCATTTTTAGGAAATTAGGAAAGGTCTTAAATGTTTTGCTCTTTATGATACATTTTACTGCAATATCTCCCTTCCTCCTCCCAAACTTTTTGCTATAAACACTGCTACAGTATGTTAGCCTTCAGAGGTTGACTGCTTTCTCAGAGGAATGAATCATCTCCAAGTATCTCACCATAATTCTGCATGAAGCTTCTTTTGAGATTCTTGCAACCACCATTCTCCACATACACCATTACTCTTCAATATGTTTTATTTGCTTGGCTTTTGCCTATTAAAATATGTTAGTAGGCTTGTCAGGGAAATCTGAAGACCTCACCTCATAACTGTATGTGAGGCATATTAGCAGTTCAACACAACTAGGTAATAATCCCCATGTCATACCTGAGCTTTTAAAGTAACTATAAATTAGAATTAGGGAAAACTATCAATAGAAGATATCTGGAATCACAAACATAACTCTGAAGATATCTTTGTAACCAAACCTACAGACTGGAGTGCTTGTGAGCCAATACTATCTTAAGTTCAGGGTAAACAATTGTTTGCCTGTTTTTCTTTGCTGGAGGCCTAATTATTTTCCTGAGTAAAAAATATTTTCTGCTAAAGTATTTTCTAATATAAAGAAGACCATGTTGGAGTCTGAAATCTCCAAGAGGGCTGTATCTGAAACTAATGGATATACATGCAAATGAGGCACAATTGGTAGTCATAAATGTTTTATGAGATAACATACTTAAAAGGACATAAGATTGGAATTCTAGTTTCAAATTGTGACTGTGCCATTTAACTTCTGTGTATTGCTAGATTATTTGCTTCCATATAAGGCTGTGTCTTCCAAAAGAAAATGGAAGCCTCCCTGGTGGTCTAGGGGTTAAGTTTCAATGCTCTCAACCTAAGGACAGAGTTTGATCCCCAGCTAGGAACACGACTCGGTGCAGCAGACCTCTCATGTCTTGCCCACACCTCCCCTTAATGACATACATCAGTAAATCTACCTGTTCTTTTCCCCACTCTGTCTCTAGTGAATCCCCTCTACCCCCCAAACTTCTGGCCTATACCTTAGTTCTATGCAAAAAAAAAGAAAATGCAAGTCAAAAGTGGCATTAAATTCAAAGTTATGTAGGTTAAATGAGTTTCTTTAAATAAAATGCATAGAAAGGTGTCTGACTTAATGACCATCCCCTCACCTATCCTACTGGGGTACTAGAAAGCGTCACTCTCCTTGCCCATACTCACTTTCAATAACTTTTCTACTCTGGATATACGTATACACACATGCGCACAGAAACATGCCACAGAGTACCTAGAAATCGTGTAGACTGAAATACAAAACACTGAAGAGAACCAGTAACTTCATTCCACATGCTTTGGTGAAAAAATGGTGAAAGGGGGTGGTTTTCTCTGACTGCTGACCAAGGTTAGGCTTAAAGCAGAGGGAGAATTTATGAGCATGTTGAGCATCATGTGTAAAATTATCAGGAACTTCACTTTCCTCCCATTTACCTCATTTTTCTCTCATTTATCTTACTCTTGGGGACGATGTCTTTTTGTTTTTCTAATTAAATAAACTTTTATTTTTTATTTTTATTTAATTTTTATTTATATATATTTGACATCAATTGTAATCCCCATGTATTCCCCATCACCATATCACCAGTGCACCATCACCTCAGCCCCCCGTACCCTCAACCCTCCCCTTCTCCCCTCCCCACCAAGTGTCTCCAGTTTGTCCTTGTCCTTTCATTTTTGGTTTTTGTGTCTTTATTGTTATTATTTATTATTATTATTGTTCTTATTCCTTTCCTTGATCTTTATTTAGTTCCCTTATATTCCTCCTTGGGGGGGAACCATCTGGTATTTTTCTTTTGCCTTCTGACTTATTTTGCTGAGCGTAATCCCTTCCAGTTCCATCCATGTTCCTATGAATGAGGGATGATGTCTTAAGGCTGCTGATCAAAGGAAGAAAAAAGTCTTTATGGGGGGGGAGGGGATTGTGGAGAATAGTTGACAGAAATCTTTGGTTGTCTTCATAGTACTTATGAGTTCAAATGAAAATGTGGAAAATGCCAGTTTTAAAGACTTTCAGACACAGGGATGCTTGTTAAAAAAGATAGGGCAGGTGGATTCATTATTCCTTTTTTCATGTTCATATTATGTCTCCTTCATGACCTTATGTTGAAAGACCTATACTTACTCAGTTTATGAACTATCAATAGCTTGAATCAGGAAATAAAATTTCTATCACTCAGAGAGCATCTGTGAGAAAACAAATGTAAATGCTTCAAAATTTGAAATACTTTATCAAGAAAAATGATATATTGAATTCATACATTGTTGATATATTGTAGGTCATACTGTGAGCAATTTTTCCAACTATTTGAGAGTTTCAAAAATGTAGTTTGAGGGATTTTATTTATTAATATGGATATTTGTTGCGACTGTCTCGTCCCGCGAGAAAGACGACAACTCACGACTCTTCCTTAAGCAGTTTATTCAGGAATTTTTCTGTTGTCTATCTTTCATGCGTTTCTGCTCCATCCCCCCTCCCCGGAGCCCCATTCCCAGTTTATCAGGTTTCTGTGTCACCAACCCGAGGAAGCCACGTGGTGAATGCCAATTTGCCTACAAAGGCAAAACACATTCCAGACTAAACCGCCAACCTAATAAGGAGATGTTTGTTCAAGCCATCACCTGGTCAGAAGTGGAAGTCGGCGCCATCTTTTAGGCGCGGTTCACGACCCTGTCCCCTACAGATATTTTTCATCAGTTATCAAAAATTAAGAAAGAAAATAGCGAAACTTGAAATATTAGTGATGAGAAAATTTATTGTACTTTAGAATTCCAATTATAGTACTTAATGATGAAGTTTATTTTATTGTACATTGTTGGCAAACAACCCACACCTACAAGTTACAAGAAATAGTAACAACCAGGGTGAAGAAGCAATCAATTTTAAAATGTCAGGGAACCTACTTATTTTTCTGGAGCTAGGTTAATTAGAAAAGTTGTTACAAATGCCAAGAACTTGGAATGAACATACTTTACAAGTTAAATTGAAATAAGAGAGTCTTACACACTAGCTTAAATCTCAGCTTCAATATACCAGGTTATCAGTGATGCAGCATACTCAAATCATGCTTCTACATTGAATTAGATCCTTGAAAGTAGGGGCTTGAGCCATAGAAATGACTGGCCATTTGTATAGATATCATCACCCAACATAAAATATACCGAAGTTAGGTGAGATACAAACCCTTAAAATAAAACATATGGGGTATTCTGTAAGATAGATATTTGTATTATAAGCAAAATATTTTATGTAAGGTATTTATAAAGTTCCTTATTTTTTTTCTAATTCAGTGTAATCAATCATGCGTGGTAATGTATTTTCTTTTGCCAGATATATCCAACATTCAGGTTTATGCTTTCTGTATATTTCTTGTGTTGCCTCATGACTAGTTAAGGCCCATAAACTGTAAGGAGATAAAATACTTCTTTTGGGACTGTTGTTTCAGGAACACACTGAGTGATCTTTTCTCTTTGAAAAAAATGACTGTCAAAATTTAAGCTTGTAGCTGCTCTATTATTCTTGCTCTCTCAGGCACCATGGTGAGAGGACTATACTTGCTGACTGACTCTGCAATTAAAGTAAGGGGAGGGAGAAATGTTCATGTGAGGTTTGGACTTGATTGTTGCTGCAGCATAACGTAGTCTATCCTGACTAAGAACTATAATTGAAACCCCTCTTAATGCTTTTGATAACATTTCATTAAAATGAATATAGGACAAGTATAATAAATACCAAACACAAATTTGTGGTTTTTCCTTAGTCAGGTCATTTGACTTTAAAAATGTATCATGTGAGGCATTAAGAAGTTCCCAAAGGGCCTCCCTGGTGGTGCAGTGGGTTAAGCAACACACTGTGAAGCAAACTGCAGCCACTGCAGCATGAATTCGATCCCTACTGCTGGCCAGGGTGGGGACCCACATGGCACAGCAAACCTTTCCTGCTGTGCCCGCTGCTCCCCTCAGCAGTGTACTTCTGTTGATCTGCTTGTTCTGCTCCCTGCTCTCTGTGGTGAATCCTCTCACCCCCCGCCACACCTCTGGCTTGTACCCCAGTGCTTGTATGCATAAATAAATAAATTTAAAAAAATGTTCTCAAATGTGGTAGTACCTCCTTCACATACTCAGGCTAAAAAGCAAGACCTCTGGTTTTCTTATCTTAAAATTACTGGTTTGAATAAGTTAATATATTTTTTTAAATAATTTATCACCACATTGCTAAAATTTTTCATTACCCCAAACTCTGAAATAATCTACATTTCATCCAGATACTTTGTAATGATAGATTTGAAAAGAACCTGTAAGTTCTTGTAACTTTCTACCATCAACTTAATTATTTAGTGCTCAGAAATAAAATCACATTCCCAAATATCTATCCACTACTAAATATATACAAAACATTTGTTGCATTGGAGTATACATAAGGAAAATTAAAGTGGTTTCTTTGTCTTCAGAGAGTGTACAATCTAGTTGAGGAATCATGCCAAAGATACATGAAAGTTATATAATAGTACAAGATTCTGAATTGTGCCAAATCACAAAAGAAAAATGTAGTATTGCATAACATGATTTTGACCTAAAATTACAATTCCCTGGTTCTGAATATATAGAAAGAGATCAAAACAGTCTGGTGATAAATTGGCAGGGGAATTTAAAAACAAACTTAACCAGAAGGAACACTATGCTTAAAGCCTTCTCAGCACATTTCTAGTTGAAGTGGTAGTGCACCGTCAATGAAGGTTGAAAAAGTTTAAAAACTGTGCCTAATGTCCCATAATCTCTCTGTAGCTACTTGTCACTTGATTTAGTTACATTACCACACCCTCCTCCCTTCCTTCTTTATCTACCCTTTGCATTTGTCCTCTTGTCCTCTCAAATGGGTCACTGTCCAACTAAAGTGAAGGCGATATCTATTAATATTTGCACAGTGATCAATACCAAATAATCTGAAGTCATAGAAAGCTGCATGTTGAATCCTGGCCCTGTTAGTGGGGCAATAATCAGAAAAAAATCTTAATCTTGGTGAACTTCTCTTTCCCCATTAATGTAACAGGTCTACATTTCTTAATGGAGTTGTATTATGAAATTAGACAATGTATATAGAATATTTTGTACACATATACACACATTCAGATATATTTATTACATATATGTGAATACATATGTAAAGTGCCTAGTGCATAATACATACTCAACAAATTAGCTGATATCATTATTTTTTCTCTGATCTTCACTAGCTGACATGTATTTCCATTTAATATAGGTGATAGATGAAAGCAATATATTGACAGTCATAAGAACAGGTCATTAGGTCATTTCTGATTCCAGAAAAAATAAGGGGAATATTTTTTGTTTATGGAGGAACAAAAAATTTATTGCTAAAAATAATCATTTCCACATATGAAATAAATGCTCAGACATTGAGTTCTTATATATGTGTGTGTGGTGTGTGTGTGTGTGTGTGTGTGTGTGTGGAGAGGTATTTGTATATCTGTATGGTTAGTTAATAAAAACATAATTGGATCAGATTTCTGTATGTTTACATTTTGTCTCTGTAAAAATAAACATGTTGACAATCCTATGGTCCAATTCTTCCTTTTGCTTGAGATATACATAGAAAGCATTTTTTTTGCATATTGAGTTTTTCTAGCATATAGATCTAAAATAGTTAGACTTTTTTGTATCTCTTGAGATGACATTATTACAGAATACTAAAGAATGTATATTATGTACATTATGTTCTGTATATAATGTGATGTTTCGCTGGAGCCTGGCTTTCTTTTATCATCCTCAAATCTGTGAGCAAAATGTTATACTACTTCATAATTAGAGTCCCAGGGGGTTCTATTTCAGTCTTACAGACCTCTTCAAGGTTTTTGAACATGAATCTGTTAATTTTTTTTCCTTTTAAGACTAGATTCATTTTAAAGACATAGACTGTTTCATCTCCTATCTTAAAGTTCTTTAGTGTTTAGGAAATGTTTCACTTTATTAAATGCCTGTCAGTATATCTCAGTAATTAAATACTTTCTGTCAAATTTCTTTTAAGCTCTGTTAATATGTTCAAACTCATAGGTGAAATTAATCTATAGTCCTAAACACTAAGTCAGTGCATTTCATGAAGAAACTGCATACATATTATAATTAAAAAGATAGTTTAATTAATGGAAAAGGGTTGTTTTACTAATCACAGGTGAAGTTGTTTATATAGGATGTCAAATTTTACAGCAGAATGAAAGTGAGGTAGCTCAAACCTCAGTGAATGCTCTAGTAATCCAGCCATTTGATTTTTCAAAAGAAAGCAATCTTACAGACCTTAAACATAGAGAATATAGCAGAAAGAGAATTTTGAGCGTAGACTTTTTTAAGCCTCTACACTGAAGAGAGATTATTTGAAGGTTTTAAACAATGAAATATGGAATATAATCAAGAGGAATCACAGTATAATAAAATGTTAAGATCTAATAATGATAAGACCTTCTTTGAACATTTGTTTCCTTTCTTGTGAATTACATTATAGAAATGATTTAATACCACTTTCTTTACAAGGAAAATATATTCTCAATATTCACAGATTTTTGATTTTTTATTATACTAAAATATACACAACATAAAACCTACCATTTTAGCCATTTTTAAAAAGTCAATGGCATTAAGTGTATTTACATTTTTGTGCAATATTTATCACCATACATCTTCAGTTTTATTCGAATCTCAAGGTGAGATTCTATAAATTAGACAGTAGTTCTTCTCTCTCCCTTCCCTCTGCCTCCAATATCCAATATTTTCTATGCATTTGACTCTACTGGGTACCTCATATCTCATACACTGTACCAGTAGAATTATACAATATTTGTCTTTAAGTGGTTGACTTATTATACTTTGAATAAATGTTTTGAAAATTCATCTGTGTTGTAAAATGACTTTATTTCTTATTTTTTGAAGGATCCTTTCATTTTTCACATTATAGGATCTCTCCCTCAGGTGGGGCCACCACAGTTTTCCCACCAACGCAGTGCCCACAGTCCTCCACCATGCTTCACTGAACTCTCCTCCTACCACTATTTTCCTGCTCCCTCCCTTCCTCACTGCTTCAGATCTGTGGTTTGTTTTCACTTGTCAGTCTTTGAGTTTGTATTTGTCTGATATTTTACCTTTTAAGATAAAATCATTTTCCACATACACATTTTATTATCTATCCATTCATCCAACAATGGCCAAGTGTATAGTTTCCACCATTTGACTATTGTAATAATGCTACTGTAAGTGTTAGTGTACTAGACATTTAAATATTGTTTGTTCACCCCGTAGGGTAGAATGGGCTTCTGATACTGACCACAAAGTTTATTTAAATTTTATTTGAAACAAACAAACTATAGAGTTGAGTTTGTTTATAAGTCTATAGTTAACAAGTGTTACTTTTATATTTTTAGTAATTGAGAGTGTGACTAAATCTCTGTGAATGATAGTTATCCATAATATCCATTTATTTAAGAAATATTTTCCATCAAGACATTATATTTTCTTTACTGATTCCTCTATCATTATTTACTTGGAAAGCTAGTAGCATGTTTATAATATTTGAAATTTAATTATAGAAATGGTATATAACTATATCATTCAATAAATCAGTATTAAAGTCAAGTTTATCTTCCCTCTGAATCTTGCCTCCCTTGACAGCTGCTAAGGATTTTGGAGTCTATTATTTAGGACTTTGTGTATGTGTGACGGAATGTATACATCATGAATGGATGTATGGATGTATAGGTATACTTTGCATAAAATCTATTACTTTGTTTCATCACTTAACAGGCTTTATTGAACATTTTTCAAGGTTAATACATGTGTCCCTTTTATTTTTGTAATGGTTGCAATCCATTCTGTAATATGGTTATATGCTTTTCCTTTGTTTCCTTCTGATAGTGATGTAAAGATCATAAATAATAATATACCCATTAAAATACTGCATTTTGAAAGTTAGCATTAGAAAAATCAAAAAACAAAACACAAATTGGGAAAAGTATTTGCATTATGTCTAACTGATAAATTATATTGTTTTTAGTTTAGAGAATGTCAACAAATAGGTAAGAAAAATATATATGTCCAATATAAAATAAAAGAGTACTATGGTAAACTAAACAAAGCCTCTAGAGATAGCTACATTTTAATCCCTGAAATCAGTAAACATTACTTTATATGGTCAAGGAGGCTTTGCAGATAAAGTTAAAGATCTTGAGTGAGAGAGATTACCCTGCATTATCCTAGTGGGGCCAACATGTAATCACATGTTCTTATAAGAATCAGGCAGACAGATATTTAACAACAGAAAAGGAAAAGCCAGTGTGACAGCAGAAGCAGAAATTGTGGTTTCCCACATAAAACAAAGAATGCTGGTAGTCAACAGAAGTTGGAAGAGAAAAAGAATGGATAATCCCCTGCAGCTTCTTGCTGTAACTTGCCTGGTAACACTTTGATTTAGACTCTCTAGACTCCATTCAGTCTTCTGGAAGGAGAGGAGTCCACAGAAGCTAAATCAAGGTATAACAGAATAAATGTCCCGTTGTTTTAAACCACTAATTTTGTGGTGACCTATTAATGTCAGTAATAGGGAGCTACTATAAGCACTAATAAGCAATTTCTATTAGAATTTCTAGGTATTGAATACTCTTCTATGCTTACGAATGATATAAGTTCAATTAAGATAACTTCATTTGTCACACCCATATCAACAGGATTCTGAGGCACCAGGAATTTAAGCAGCTTGCCCAAGGTTGCAAAATATTAAGTGGTAAAGTAGGGATTTGTCCTGCGCCAGTCCAGGCCCTGAGTCCATATTTTCGGTCATTGTACTGTACAGCAATTCAGGGAAATAACAATTCCAGAAATAGAAGGTGAAGAGCAAGGAACATAAACATCAGGTTGAGGAACAGTAGTGGCAAGCAAATGAAAATAGGTAACTCTAAGTGTTGAGGAAAATGTCTTCAAATTATGTGGGTGGAGCTATAAATTGATGTTCCTTTTGGGCAATGGAAGGCAATTTTAAGACTTACCCAATTAGACAATGTGCGTAATTCATTAGCTAAGAAAACCCACGTAAAAATAGATTAACTGCAGCATTGTTTTTATACCTCCCCCCAAATGAACTTTTTTTTCTGTTTTTCAGTACAAATTATTATATGTAATAAAGTTGGTGCAATAACTTTGAACTTAGTCACTTAATGTTATGCCTGGTACTCCCCCTTGTGGGATATTTAAGAATAATCCTTGGTGATTATTCAAAGGACCATGTTTATTATTCTACCCTATCCTCCCTCCAAGACTATTTCCCAAACTCTCATCGTGAGAGTTGCTTCTACAGTAAGTTACTAAATCTAACAGGAAATACTGCATCCTCATGATGGAATGAGAGTCAACAAGGAATGGAATGAGTAATATTTATCATCTTATGTGGCTTTTCTGTGCCAGATTTGTGCTGGTGGATTCCACACATCAGCTCATTTATACTTCAGGAAATCCCTTCAAGTTCAAGCTGTATTGTCCACTGTAAAATTGAGGAAGCTAAGTCTCAGTAATGGTAAACAAATCTGGTAGGGTCATACAGTGATCATATGGGATAGGTAGGATATAAATGCAGACCTAATATTTTATTGCACAGACCTCAGGTCAGTTTGTGAACTATTAAAGTCAGATTTGACAACAATTTTGCAAATCACAAGCACCGAGTGAGACAGTGTCCATATTAAATAGATTTCCTCTTTTAAATGAAGATCACTAATATGTGTTTAGTGGTTTAATTATGCTAGGCTGAGCTCTCCTTAGGTCAAAATGGATTATAATTCCATTGTTCCTCATATAGTCCACTGGGCATTCAAGGATGTTAGCAGTTCTCATATGACAGAGGTTAGAGAAAGACAGAAAATAGACACCTATTATCCTACTCCAGGAAAAGAATGCATAATGAGACTGTGAAATGGTACAAATGTCACCTTTTCTTATTACTGCAATTTAGTGTTTCTCAGCTTGCTTTGTAAATTAGCATTAGCTTTGATATGTGAGCCTGTGGTATCCTCTCTGCACCTGAGAAATTGGAGTTATTCTTTTGTCTGAAAGCTTCTCTGGCAGTTTTGATAGGAACACCTCTATCTGTTTACCAAGCAAAATAAAAATATTCAGCTTCTTACTATCACTTGTGTCTCCCTGATGTCAAAAATTCCAGAGATAGTGATTTATTCAAAAATATCAATTTTAGATATTCTTTGAATGATACTTAAGCCTGTACTTGGAATACAATTGGTACCATTTTCTAAAATTGCTAACAAAATTACGTATTGCTTTTCTAACTTATTTACAACTGACAGGTAGTTTTTTGAACCAGAAATGATAAAGTTTAAGCCTAAAATGTCAATGAGGTTAAATATGAAAGTCTTTATATCCTGTTCCTTAGGCATCCTTTACATTTTTCAAAGAAAAAATTTGTACTTTTTCCTTACGTCTCATATAAAATAATAGATCTAATATTACTGAAATGATGAGGGGTTTTTGCCTGTACTCAAATATATTTTACTCTAGTTTACTTTTCCCCACTACAATTTTTACAAATTCTTCCTAGCTCTCACATATCAATCTATTCACTTATAAGGCAAATAATCTTTTTTTATTTGGCAGCATAAAATTTTGTGTTTTCAAGATATTTCCTTACAATCTATTCTAATAAATGTGTTATGATATCCTTTACTTAGTCTATTTTATAAGTCATAATTTACTGATCATGTTACTAAGAAGTTTGTGTTGTCCTTATCTACCTAGCTCTCTTTTTATACTACATATATATCTACAAAAACAATAATTTGGTTTTATTTGTCCTTTTTGTAACATATTTTCCACTCAGCTAGAAAAAACATCCAATATCCTTAATAATTCATTGTCTTAAATTATATGTTTTTGTTTCTTAAAAGTGTTGCCAAATAAGAAGTGTGCCTGATATGATCATGGATGAAATATTTCTATTTCAGGGATTTTTTTTTTTCATCATTCTGCTCATGGCTCATTTGATAAAATTTCTGTCTGATTCTAACAGAACCAAGCTATTTGATTCAGTTCAGGAGTTAGTGCTTCCTAATGCCTTGTACAGCATACATTCTTATACAGCTGAATTCCAGTAATCTTTCTTGGCATTATAAATTAAACTCTTTCTTGTTTTTGCTTTTACTTCAATAAAGACTATCTCTAGGAAATGAAAATTATTTGCTATCCACAGGTGACCTACTCTCAATGATTCAAGAATAGATAGATCATTGCTGTTTATTTAGAAGGCTTCAAAATCAATACTTTTCAAGGAGAAAATAAAATGCCTCATAAATTCTCCCTAAAAGAACCCTTGTTTAAAATATTACATCACTTAAGACTAAACCATTTTGTTTTAAAACCAATACAATTTAAATTACACTGCGGTTTTATTTCATGAAAACATCATTTAGTTGCTTATTTTTTTGCAATAACTAGTTCTATAAGTAATTTGGTGATTAATATATAGATAAGTTATCTATTTGAAATATCATACAGTAGAATAATTCCCAGAAATTAGTATATACTTAGGATATTAATAACTTCACGGAAAGAACTTTCCTCCAAAATTTATTTTAAAGGCTTTGTAAATTTCACTAAGACATTTACACCCCTCACTCTTCTTTCTGACTTTCTGCCTTTTTTTGACACTTCTCACCTGAAGGACACCGCCTTCTCCTCTGTTCCAGCCACCGTTCTTGCTATGCTTCTGCCACTCCCAATCTATGACCTTTACTCTTTCTGCCTAAAAATTCTTTCCATAAATACTTGCATGACAGGTGCCCTTATCTCTTTAAGGAACCAATTCAAAGGTCACCTAGTATACCTTCCCAGCAATCTTCTTTAAATTTGTAACTCTACAAAATCCCAAATACATTCCCTTCTCTGAAAATATCTGACATATTTTCTCTTTGATGCTATGTGTGTATTTGAATCTTTCCACTAGAAAGTAAGTATCTTTAGGGGAAACTTTGTTGATAGTTTGGTTTACTGTTATAACGTAGTACATACATCAGTGTCTGATATATGAATTATAAATGTAATGTCCTTCACAAACTTTATGTACATATAGAACTATATTAGTTAATTCCATAATATAGAAAAATAATCAACTTATTAGTTTAGATTTTATATGTCTATATTCAAAGCTAACTGCAATCAGTTTAAGAAAGGCAATAGACCTTTATGTGATGTTCAGCCTATACAATTTTTGGACAACACTATGGAAAATGTCAGTTAAAAATTATGAAAAAAAATCAGATAACAATGAATACTGTGCTGGGTAGACTGGGAACTAAATAAACTACTATTCTACAAAAGTTGGTTTATCTTTGTAATTTTAATTAATACATAAAATATTCCCAATGCTCTAATGCAAAATAAGTATCAGCAAAAGATACATAGTTTATTTTACTGGATATTAATTCCCTCAGCTGTCAAATTTGTTTGATAGGAAAAAGAAAAATCAAAAATGTTTAAGACTTTGTTCATTAGGACTTTAAAAGCTCTTAAATAATCTTTTAAAAGCCCCCTTAGATTATCTACAGGATATTCACTATATCCTATTAACTATAGGAAAGATTACTAAGTATCTGAACTTCAAAACACAAACACTAACTGCATGTCCTTCAACCAGAAATGCTCTACATTTATGAGTTTTGCCTACTGTGTTGACACCTTCTGTTTGAGCAGTGAGACTCATGCATTCCCTCTCTGCCCTCCCTCCAAAAATAGATGAAACTGCACTAGTGCTCTAGAGATGTATGATTGGTATAGTACTTCTTCCATAACCCTTATAAATGAAAATCTACAACTATTAGCAATAAAGTTGATTTCTAGGTATAACTGGAACTTTTCAGAGTCCATTTGTTTAAGGAATCCTAGTTTTTGATTTATTCTTCAAATGCAAGGGGTACAATGCCTGTTCTTATATGAGAATTTCTAAGTTCAGCTCCTTTACAGCTGCCTACAGTGTCAAGACATGTTATGCTTATTGAAGATATTTATGATGCCTTTTTGAGGTGTTGACCAGTAATTGCTGGAGTGGCCTTGTGAGTCTCCATTTTGGATGATAAAAACAAGAAGAAAAGTATATACTGTATACCCAGTTCTAGTATGACAACAAACACAATAACAAAGCAAAAAAAAAGTTAGGAATGTTTTACTGGTGATTTTTCTTCTCTACAACCCAAAACTCTCAAGAAAGTAGTAAAGTGGGAGTTAGAACATTTATCTGGTAAAGCGAAGTTGTGTCTTCTTAATTTAAAACTTCTCAAACATTCGATTAAGACAGAACATGCTTTCTACCACTAGTTGTTCTGTACATTCAGTGGAAAGGTTTTCTTATAATCAATCTACCTATTATTTTTCTTCAAAGTGATTATTTCATAGGCATTTATAGCAGTTTGCCACTCATTTTTAAAAAAGTAGTAAATTAAATTTGATTATTAATAACATATTTGGTATTCTGTCAAAGAAGTTCTAATTTATAGATTTTAAAGGTGTCATAGCTTTAAAAAAAATAAAAAGAGATGTTGACAAGCTGTGAGCACATATTGACCCACTGAACATCAGCTGAAAACTTTTCTGGGGTAAATGAATTTCAAGAACAGGGAATATACCCCTTTTATCCATCTGGTAAAGATACATCTTTTAGAAATGAAGTTACACAAGACACCTTAGTTCATGTTTTCTGAAAATGTTGACACTGAAGTACCACGAGGGACTCCATATTTTCCTTTCACACATATCACCTTGAACTGTAGATATCACAAGTTTTACTATTTCTAGTTGGTTGATGTTTTTAAATATAGTCTTTGCTCTATATAAATCATAAGAAAAAACAAATGTTTTCTAGCATCTTATG
Organism: Galemys pyrenaicus; assembly: GCA_019455555.1. NCBI lineage: Eukaryota > Metazoa > Chordata > Mammalia > Eulipotyphla > Talpidae > Galemys > Galemys pyrenaicus. The sequence continues at coordinate 2,373,993 of JAGFMF010011445.1, read as the reverse complement.
AATAATATATTAGTGTTTTATATGTCTGTTTATGATAAAGGAAGAATATAGCATTATTTATGTGAAATACATGACTAAGGAAGATTTTGAGTAAAAACTATACAAATGCTATGCAAGTATATATGTTTACTTGCTAATCATATATTTGTTCTCCCTTCATATGTTCATGATATAAAAGGAAAACTGTTTTTCAAATTACTCATTAATGTTTAGTGCCTCTCACTTAAAAAAAGAAATAGCTAACATGATCATGTGCTAGGTTCTCAGCTAAACGTTCTGTGTTTAGACTCAGGAATGAGTAACCTTGGATCTCCCAAAAGGAGTTTATGAATTAGTATCCATAAACATGTATTTGTCCAATACTAGAGGAAAATGCAGTAGAGTAGGATCTTTTGATTATGTTCCTTTCTATATGCCCATTTCTAGAAAAATGTCTCACCCATGGTAGATATTTTATAAATAGTGGTGTAACCAAGAGCTGGCATAGTAGTTACTGTACTAACAAAAGGACAAAGGATAAAGCAATTCTTCCATGTAGATACGAGAGCATTTTGCTCATCCTTAAATGATCAATACGAGGACTGAATCCATTAGTGAATAAATAAAGTACATTTTAGAAAACAAAACAAAAAAGGTTGGGGTTAAGTTAATAAATGATGCCACAGGACAAAATATAGGGTCCAGAAAGGATATTAGTCTAGAACAAAATTATTAGTGGCTTGAAATATTGCGATAATGAATTGCTGAAGTATTAATAAATTTACCTCAGGTTATATTACTTACCTCAGGTTTTATTGTGGGGATGCACTGAAAGGAGTAAAGACTGCCTTTCCACCAATAAGGATTAGATGGAAAAAAAAGGAAACCATAGCCTTAAGTTCCCACCACAATTTAGTTGTAAATATTTGACCCATGCTATGACCTTCAACTTGTCTTTCTAATGAAAGATACTAAAATGCATTTAAACATGCCATAATTTGCTATCTTCCTAGAAATGATCACTATGAAAAATAAGCTGAAAATATTGTAGCTAAAAGTAAGAGTGGGTCGTGTATGGGAAAATCAGGCAGATCATCTCTATTTTGGACTGCAATTCTTTCTGGTTACTTCGTTTTAGTGAAGCTTAAAGTAATTTATAACAGTGTTTGATACGTTATACTTGAGGACTTGCCTTATCTGTGTCCCTTTTTAAATAAGTGAAATATATTAATGAAGAGTGGTACCACTGGGCTCTCAAATCTACTTTTTCAGATGCCACACTCAGAAAAATTTCATTAATAGAACTATTAAAAAATATAAAACAGCCCATAATCAAACAGCAATTCACTGAACATACAGAATAATAAACATAACCTGTATTTGTTAGAATAGCACTTTTATATAATTTTCATATCTTGTTCAGGTATTTTTTATATGGCTTTATAATTTTATCCCACATTTTATACATTCAAATTGCTAATTTAAAAAAATTTCCCATGAATTATTTTATTTCAAGATAATTTCCTAACTGACCTATTTTCAAGATTCATCCACATTCCTATTTGCCTGTATATACTTGGCCTTATAAAATTAATCCTAAATCATTTGAGTACTTATGTTCAAGAAAAAGTTCAGTTAACATTTTCCAAAAGTGCCCTATAGAAAAAGGGATTGTAGTTTCCCAGCCTTACCTAAGTCAAACTAAACATTTCCACAGGTGTAGAGTTTTTATTTGCTCTTGTGATACTGAAATAAAGGACATTTTACCTTTTCACTTTCATGGTTTTGCCAGTCATCTTTACCCCCTTTATCAGACAACTGTCATTCTGTAGAAAATAGTCATCTTCAGCTGTCTAATGCCCAAAATGAAAAATATCAAACTGTCAGATTTTTAGAATCACTTCTGTTAAAGACAGTTTAAAAATCTAAACACTGCATATGCATTATAAATATTAAATTTGAAAAACAGTAATTTCTGTTATGAAACCTGACTACTATGGGGGAACATGTAGAATTTTATTTCATATCATGTTATATGATCAATCATTAAAGCATCCTTACTAGAAACTAGCAGCAAAAAGATGATGAAGTTTTTCTTTAAACTTCAGGATTATGTTGAAATGAAATTATGTCTACATATCCTCTAGTCTGTAGAGTTGTGGGAGAATGGTGTTTCATTGGTTTTTCAAGCTCATCATACTGCCATTCAGTGTATTTGCTGAATGAATGGACACATGAAAATCACACTGAATCAGAAACCATTAAAACCATATTACCTCAAATGGAATCTTACTGGAAAAGTCTGAAGTCAATGAGCTTAGAGGAAAGTTGGAAGAAGGTATACAATTCCACAAAAAGCAGATTGGGCTCAGGTATTTATAGCACATTTCCACATGAATAGTGGCTAGGTTTAATGGATTCCAAATTCAATTTAATTTTGAGATGTAATTGCTGCATCCCATCCATGCTACAGGACTGTTCTTTTGCTTTGTCTTTGCCAAGTTAGGTACATATTTGCAAACAGTGTTTCTGTGCAGATGAGGACAGAGATAAAAAGGAAACGTCAAAAATCTTCACAATCTCCTTATCAAGAGCCACTTTTATAGAAATTGAGTGTGAAGTCATGCATACCATTAAATCAATTTCTTTGTAGTCCCAAAAGTGTCCTTTCCTCTCCTTTAGAAAAATCATAAATAGCTTCAACTAATACAAATAGCCCAAAGCCACATTTAGCCTAATGCAGCTTAAATGAGATTTTAACCCATGACCTTTCTTTTTAAAAAGCTTACTTTCTAATTGGATAGTGCATTTTATAGAAAACTGAAGGATATAATGTTGATTAGGTTCATACAGTAAAGGAAACGTTACCACCCTAAGGTCAACATCTGTTGACTCTGAAAATGACAACCAGCATTCACAGTTTGAGATAATGGCTGTCTATGACAGGGGTCATTAGCAATTTTACCTCATAATTTCCAGAAAATTCATAATAAATGCAAGTGCAGCAAAATCTGAAGGAGGGCATTTTTTTTTTTTTCCTGAAGTGTTTTTTAAGTCCTGCCCACACGGCTTGTAGGTTAATAGAGGTGCAACTGTAAGGATCGACACAATCAACTTTGATTGTGGGCTTCTCAGAGCTGGTTCCTTTTTGCCTTGAGTTCCCTACACAAGAATGCAATTAAGAAACAAACAGTGTAATGACATTAATGATTGGTACTCAGAACGCAAAGGTGTTAGATTAATCACAAAGTCTGAATCCGATTCAGACACAGGCCCTTCTCAATATGTACTTTTTATTTCTACCAATCTCCTGGGTCTTTTCAGTGTCTCCTGACATATGGAATGGCCAAGCTTATAGACAAATCACTCTCTGGAGCATGGGAGCCAATCAGTTCCTTTGTGACAACTGGCATGGTTAGCAAGTATATACTCAGGGATGCAACTAGAAAGATTCTCTGTAGGCAAAACGTTGACTTTTTTAATTTTGAGCACCTTAGAAGCTACTTTTCCAAATTCTTCCTAGATGAATTTAATTTTTTTCTTGAAATATTTGTTAAAATATTATATTTAGCTACATATAGCCAAAATTTAGATGTAGATATAGATTCAGATACATATGTATCTGTACTCCTTCTAGGTTTTCATTACATTAATTTCATGTTTAATCCTCATAAATAATGCATGCTATTTGAAATGAAATCATTTTAATACTCAGAAAAGAAATATATAAGATTAATGAATTTTCTATTGTTTTATTTCTAAATAGACAACAGGCCAATTATAAATAGTTTGGATCTAAATAGAGAAAAGTAAAGATTTATTTAATACATTTTTCAAAATATTTTTAAACAATACAAATAGGAGTATGTACTCTTTCAGAGAGCTCTTTGCACAATAGATCATTCCATACATATAGTTAGAAATGCATTTTAATTCCCTTTTTAGGGGCCTCCTCGTGGTACAAGGGGTTGGCACCACACTGTGGGGCCACCACGGCCACTGCAGCGTGAGCCAGGGAGAGGACCCACATGGCACAGCAGATCTCTCCTGCCTCACCCACTGCTCCCCTTAGCAGTGTGTTTCAGTCCATCTGCCTGTTCTGCTCCCCTCTCTGTCTCTGGTGAATTCTCTCACCACCCGCTCTTCTGGCCTGTACCCCAGCTCTTGTATGCATAAATATTTTTTTTAAATCCCCTTTTTACAAAAAGGCAAAAAAAAAAAAAAACCCTCATTTTTTGCTGTCTAGTCTGATCACAGGGAGAGGAAAAAATTTAGTTTTAAACATTAAAACAGGGCCTCCCTGGTGGCACAGTGGGTTAAGCAACGCACTATGAAGCAAACCGCAGTCCATGGGAGGGGACCCACATGGCAGAACAGCACTCTCCTGCTTGCTCCCCTCAGCAGTGTGTTTCAGTCAGTCTGCCTGTTCTGTTCCCCACTCTGTCTGGGTGAATCCTCACACTTCCCTGGATTCTAGCGTGTACCCCAGCTCTTGTATGCATGCATAAATAAATCTTTAAAAAAATAAAAATAAACATTAAAACAGTAATTTATCTGTTAGGAATATGTAGGAATCACAGAATAGAAATTTAACAAAAATTAGAGAAGGAGGATATGATTGTGGTCATTAGTAAAAACATTATTACCTAAAAAAAAAAGAGAAAGACATAAATTTCAAGTCCAAACAATAAATGTATTTCTAAAACTTATAATGTCAAATATATTCCAGTTGCTGTAGACAGGGGCATCCTAAAATAGTCTGCTCTGTTGCCCTCTTAACTCTGCATTGTTTGTGATTTAGTAATGACATTGCAGTAACTTTGACCAAAAGAACTACATTTAACCACTTATGCTACTTTCCTTCATTCATTTGCTACTTAGAAGTGTTCTCTGACTCTTTCACTGTTCTTCAAGATTTTTGTCCATATTTTACGTCTTCTAGAAGCTGTAGAGGGATCTCTATATAATTTCCCAGGCGTGAAACTAAAGCCATTTGAAACACTTACCATGCCCTAAATCTTGCCTCATTTCAGACGTAATGGTAGCATACATGTTCTTTACCCATGTAAGTATAAGGTCAATAGAAATCCACAGATCTTTACAGAAAAAAAGAGATAAACTGAAATAAATTTTATCAGTTTTAAATTCAGAATTTCATGAATAGAAGCAAGAACTCAAATTTAAACTTAAAATTAATAGCTGACATCCCACATCCCCAGAAAGAAAATACAGTTATCCATATATCCTTACAGCATTTAGAGAACACAGTTTTGGTAGTATCTAAATTAGACATTCACTAGAAAGATGCTGAATTCGAAGCTGATTTTCTAAATCAGGTCTCTTAAATGTATAATCAGAAAGAAATCAAGGACAAGACAACTAAAGTCTACTAATGTGTTAACAAATGAGAAGGACTGAGTGAGAGTAGAAGTACATGACATTCACAGCTCCATCCACTTGAGATGCCTTGTATGTTGACCATATATATATATATATATTTGTATATATATATATATATGTGTGTATATGTGTTTTATATATGTGTATATATTTTACTTTTCATTTTTTGTCAGTTGACTATCTTTCTTCCTCACTAGCTGAAAAGTGCCTTTTTAATATCATAATTAATATACTTAATAGAAATTCACAGAATGTTTTTGTAGTGAGCTTACTAGAATGGACCTGAGAGATAATCAAGCACAATGTATTAAATAATGAAAATGAAACCTTAAGATAGAATCATCTTTGTAAATGGAACCCACTAGTCTTCTGATTTTGAAATGATGCTTCTTTAAGATGCATATTCTGAGTTACGTGACAAGCTTTACTAATATTCATACTTCTCCTCCTCCCTATTCCTTTCAACATAACTTTCCTTCTCTCACTGTTATTAAAACTGAAAATGAAATCTCAAAATCACCTGTAATTAGTACAATCTATGTGAACAATGGCGCTAAGTACCCATATGGTTCATCATAAAAATGCCTTGTGGTTATTAAATGTGTTAGTATTTTTAAAAGTGTTTGTTTATTGTAAAATAATAGTGTTTAATAGACACAATTTTGAACTTTATTTTTTAAAGATCTATTTATGCATACTGGATCTGGGGTATAGAGGTGTGGCAGGGGGGAGGATTCACCAGAGACAGAGAGGGGAGCAGAACAGACAGATCAACTGAAATGCACTGCTGAGGGGAGGAGAGGATGAGGCAGGAGAGGTCTGCTGCACCATGTGGGTTCCCCTAGCAGGGGATCGAACTCTCACGTTGCTGTGACATGGATGCTTCACAGCATGGCACTCAACCTGCAGCGCCACTAGGATGGCCCAAATTTGAACATTTTTATTGTTCAACAAGAATAATTTACTTTAGAAGTTGCTTGACCACTTGCTTAAAGACATCACTCATATTTTTATCTCTCTCCTACAGCAGTTTTTCTATCAACTTTGCTATACTTCACATATTCTATCTTAAAACTTCCCCAGTCAAATTTACTCTCATAATTCCATCAAAACTTGTCTCATTAGTTTACCTCCCATTGTCTTAACAGAGTTCTCCAAATGGCTAAATTCAATGATCCAGTCTCAGAGCTCATGCATTTAATCTTACTAGTGACTTTTAATACAACTGATCATCATTTCTCAATGATCCTTTTTCTCCCTTGAGTACTCCGATACCATAGTTTTGAATTTGCTTCCAGTTCACTGATCTGTTTTTTTGTTTCTTTCCATTTCCACTACCCCTTTTTCATTTTATTCCTGACCTCTTAATGCTGAAGTATTTAAGGGATCAGTAATCAATTGTCCTCTGTTTTTTGCCTTGACACTCTCCCTTGTCTTCCCAAAGAGCCTTCTAGCTTTAAATGATCTTCTATTGGAGTCTTCTAAAAATGACTCCAAAGCAGATACACATGTGCCTTTAGGACCATTGCACTGGTTGCTGCCTCTACTTTATTTATTTTCCCACAGACAGTTTCATGGACAACTTTATCATTCCTTGATGTCTTCGTTCAGGTTTCACCTTCTCAGTGAAGAATATCTTTGATTTACAACTTAATGCCATCCTCCATACCCATAGTCCTAAGAAGGACTATGAGTCCTTCTTACTCATATTTTTTTTCTTTATTCCATAGCATTTTTCACTTCTTAATATATTTGATGATTTGCTTACTAGCTATGATTATCATTTTTTATTTGTCTCTTCCCATTAGTACATTTCACAGGGGCAAGAAGAAACTGTTTTAGTCACTAATAAATTCCAAGCCAGAAGAGAGCTTGAGACAATAAATTTACATATTTTTTTAAAATCTTAGGAAAGGTTAATATATATTTTAATGGATATATTTTTATATAAGACTGTACTAGTTATAACCTTTATTGGAATGCTAAATTATACATTGAGACAATGAAAGAATCATGACAACTATCATAGTGATTAAAATTCATCATTTCAATGAGATGTGTTCTAGTGATAAAATTTTATTGTGGTATTCAGAATTCTTAGATGACCCTCTCGATCCATACAACTATGTGTTGTTTAAGACTTGACAGGACTTGCACATATGCTGGAATAATCACATTTGATTAGATCATGTTTCATGGCAATTTGACTAAGAAAGAAAAATTATCATGGGTATACTAACCTATAAACAACTCCATGAACATAGTGTTCTTCTAAAAGGAACCAGGGGCTTCTGAAAAGTGGGAGTTTGCATGTGCGAAAGAATTGACAAAAGGACATCTCCATTGCTAACTGTATGAATGAATGGGGTTTATGGATGATGAGGGCCTGTGACAAGAAACTAAGATGGGCCTCTAGGAGAGAGAAACCTCTTAGTCTAAAGCCTCTAGATACAGTAAATTTAATCCCACAACTAAGAAATTGAATTATTCCAATAATCTGAATCAACTTGAAGGCAATCTCCCCCCACCCAGAATCTCCAAATGTCACATAGTCTACCCACCACCTTATAATAAAGTTTATGATAACACACCCTGAGCAGTGAACTAAACCATACTATCCCTTATCTCTGAGCTACGGAATTTTGTGCTTATGAGTAGGTGTAGTTTTAATTTATTTCTGTAACCTTAATTTATTGCAGTTTTAATTTATTACACAGTGATATAAAACTAATGTATTTCTTGTCGTTTTGTTTCTGAATTTTATTCTTCTGTTTTGTCTATAAATCACAAATTACTTGATGCTCATGTATTAATCTAGAAAATCTTTCAGAGCAAAATATTTTACAAATAATTAAAGCAAAGTTTAAAAAAAAAAAAAGCGGGCCTCTCTGGTGATGCAGGGGGTTAAGCACACTATGAAGCATCCTCAGCCACTGTAGCATGAGTTCAATCCCCAGCCAGGGAGGTGACCCACATGGCACAGCAGACCTCTCCTATCACACCCACTGCTCCCCTCAGCAGTGTGTTTCAGTCAATCTGCCTGTTCTGTTCCCCATTCTGTCTCTGATGAATCTTCTCACCCCCCACACCTCTGGCCTATAACCCACTTCCTGTATGTATAAATAAATAAATATACAATAAATAAAACATAAGCCCTATGTAAAGAGAATAGAAGAAAGAAGTAGAGTTAAATGACCATATTATTCCAGAGCATAGTCTTTTGAAATATATAGAAATGGAATCCCAGTACTCCCAGTAATTACACAATGGCCATATGTAAAATATTTAACCTACCTTGGTCTTATTTTCCTTATGCATTAAATAAGGGAATTTCACTAAATTCTAAGGCTTATTCCTACTATAAATGTCTATGATTCATTAATCCTGTGGGTTTAAAATAATCTATATTTCCCTCTAATTTCTTATGGAAATATATTTTGGTTTTTTTTAAGATTTATTTTTTGTAGCATACAAGAGCTGAGGTACAGGCCAAGGCACGGGGAGGTGAGAGGATTCATCAGAGACAGAGTGGGGAGCAGAACAGGAAAATACACTGAAATACACTGCTGAGGGAAGCAGCAGGTGAGGCAGAAGAGGTCTGGTGTGCCATGCGGGTCCCCTCCCTGGCTAGGGATTGAGCTCACGCTGCTGTGCAGCAGATGCTTCACAGGGAGGCACTCAGCACGCTGCGCCATCAGGGAGGCCCGGAAATACATTTTTCCATGCAATTTAATATTGAATTCTGCATGTGAAATATTACTTTATTACATTAAGAGTTTGGCAACAGGCATTATTTGTAACCTGACAATTGAATCAATGTACAAAAAATATATCAATGCCAAACTCTGAATCATTTACCAAATAAAGTTCTAGACCTTTAAGGAGTGTCCTCCTGTGACCAAGCCTGGATTTCTGTAAGGAAAATTTAGTAATATCATATTCGCCACCAGAGGGCTCCCACATGTTTTATCCTCACATTTTTTTTTTAAGAATTATACAAACTTTATAATTAAAAATTAGAATACTGAAGTGATTGCTTTATATCACCAAGCAATATAAAAATAAAAGAGAATGTTTTCTTTCTCATATGTTAGATTTACAATGAACGTCTTGTTTTCTGGAACGATCATTTTTTATAAAATAAGCAAATACTCATAAAGCAACAGAACCACTTCTACCTTTTTCATATGTAACTTTTTATCAATACCTTTCTTAAAAATTTAAAGGGATATTTTTCTCCCAGATATTTACACTTACCAAAACACTGAGAAAACTCAAATGTTTCTATACACTATGGTATTCTAATATAAAATATATAGGTATGAGACAGTTATCATCATTCCACCATGATCATAAGACATTTCCTGTAGTTATAACTCATAGTTTCTGAGTTGGCTATATTTTCCTCTGAATATGTTAGAAACCCACTGAGGTTTACAAATAAAAACTAACCAGCCATTTTGCGTGAAGGCAACAGAGTGAAGAGTGTGTCTCCTAACTGATTAGAAAAGCCAAATGAATGTAGAATTTGTCTTTTTATTCTAGTAGAAAATGTTAAAAAATTTGCCTTTGGTCTTAAATATAGATTACAGGGGGAAATGAATAACCTCAAATTTTAGAAGTCTACTGCACTGTGAAAGACACATAAAATGTTACTTTTACATATATTAACTTTTTCCTTAACATTTGTAATGTTTTAGCACTTCTCACGCTAATTTGGAATTTAAATAAATCCATACACTCTCAGATTTCCTCTAAATAATAATTCATGGGGTGATAGGCACTAAATAGTTACAATGTTTCTTGATAGTAGAGAGCTTCTTGCACATCTATGTGTATGGGTGTCTTTAGACACACATGTATGTATGTTTATCATGGAAAATAAAAATGTTTTGAAGATGCAAGAGAGAGAAGTTTCTGCATTTATGTTACATTGTTAAGTAACTAAACATTAACTAATAGATCACAAACATCAAATAAAAGAATGATGTTTGAAAATCCTTTTATGGGGAAAATTAAAACATACTATTTCCCAATAAACATTGTTTTCACCATGTTTATGTTTTTACAACAATGATAGTAACACATGATATTTTATATTCAAGACATTGTTTTCTCATAGCCAACAGAGAAAAATCAAGTTAGAATCTTAATCAGCCTTTAGTAAGCTTTTGCATAATCAGCTAGGCAAATTTTAACACTTGGATAATTGCCAGGGCAAGAATTCTCAGATATTATTCTAAGTGTGAATTGCTGATAAATTGATACTATCTCTTTAGAGACCCTTTTCACAAGCTCATATTTTGAGATCTAAAAATTCTACTTCTAGGAATAAACTTGAAGAATCTTTAAAAGAAACACTATTATGTATAAATAACTTTCAATATTGTGTTCATTAGCTACCAAAACAATGTAAAATTACAAAAGTACAGAGTTGATCAGATGGATTGTTTTATATCAATACTATAGAATACAATGCAAGCATTAAGAAGTATGAGTGCAAGGAACAAATTAAAGGAAGACAAAACACAAAAAGTCGAAATGGTAAATGCAGGTGCAAGCATATCAATAATAACTCTAAATGTAAATGGTTTAAACTCAGCAATAAAAAGGCACAGAGTAGCAGGATGGATCAAAACTCACAAGCCAAACTTCTGCTGCCTCCAGGAAACACACCTAACCACAAAATACAAACACAGGCTGAAAGTAAAAGGTTGGAAAACAATTATGCAAGCTAATGGACCAAAAAAGAAAGCAGGAACAGCAATACTTATATCGGACAAAACAGACTTCAAATTAAAATGGGTAAAAAGAGACAAGGAAGGACACTACATAATGATCAAAGGCACAGTGAATCAAGAAGATATAACACTCATCAACATATATGCACCAATTGAAGGGGCACCGAAATATATCAGACGACTTCTATCATCTCTGAAAGAAAACATCAAAGAAAACACATACATAACAGGAGACCTCAACACTCCACTGTCACCGATGGACAGATCAACCAGGCAAAA
>JAGFMF010011445.1:2347131-2359287 GCA_019455555.1 Galemys pyrenaicus | reverse complement strand
AGAAAACTAAAGGAAATGGGCAATCATAACCAAAAACAACCAAACAATCAAATAACAACAAGATCAAAAGATTAAAGATAAACCCAAGGGACCATGGGGTGGATGGAGGGAGGGGAGGGTAAAGACAGTGATGAGATGTAAAGAGCACAAGGGACTGAGGTGACGGTGCATGGGTGAAATGGTGGTGGGAACCCACTGGAGAAAACAAACGATGTCAAATGCAATTAAATATAATAATAAAAAAAAAGAAAAAAAGAAAGAGAACAGAGTAAAAAATAAAAAAAAAAAAAGAAATTACAGATATGAAGAATATAATGGAAGAACTGAAAACAGCCTTGGAAAACATAGCATGTAGGCTGGATCTCATAGAGGAAATAATTTGAAAAATAGAAGACAAAAATGTAAAAATAACTCAAGTGGAAAAAGAGACAGAGATAATGTATTGAAAAAGTGAAGAAACTCTATGTATTAGACTCCATTAGAAGAAACAAGATACATAAGAATGATAGAAATCCCTAAAGGTGAAGAAAAAGAGAAATGTGCAGAAATCCTTTTCAAAAAAATAAACAGTTGAAAACTATCCAAATCTCAGGAAAGAATTAACAATCGATGTCCAGGTGGCAGACAAGACATGCGAATTTCTAAATGCAAAACATCCTACACAGACACAAAATTAGATTATCTAAAATGAATGATAAAAAAAAGATATTCAAAGCTACTAAGTTACAAAAACACACTCAACAAACAAAGACATCTCGATAAGGCTATCATTAGACTTCTTCCAAGAAACATCTAAAGGGCCCACTCTTGACTTTTGAACCTTTGTTGCCCCAATATTTCTAATGGTGAAAAATAAACAAGGATGATAAAAAATTTAAAAAAAAAAAGAAGTATGAGTGCATGTATCCATAGGGAAGGTTCACAAAGATGTATTTTGTGAGGAAAAAAAGTAAAGGCCATTAAAAATGTGTATAATTGGAAGTATGATGAATTTTTATAGTTAATATAATGTGGCATTGCCATTTATACACTTTTCTAATCTACCTCACAAACTTGACAAAAGAGGGAAAAAATACATCAAAAATTCTCTTGGGGGCCTCCCTGGTGACACAGTGGGTTGAGTGCTGCCCTGTGAAGCATTCTGGCACAGCAGCATAAGTTCCATCCCCAGCCAGGAAGGGGACCCATATGGCGCAGCAGACCTCTCTTACCTTGCCCGCTGCTCCCTTCAGCAACTTAAGTCAGTTGATCTGCCTCTTCTGCTCCCCACTCTGTCTCTGGTGAACCCTCTCACCTCTCACGACTCTAGCCTGTATCCCAGTTCTTGTATACATAAATAAATAAAGCTTTAAAAAATTATCTTGCAGTAGGATTATTAGGTATTTATTTTGCATATTTGTTAAGATAGCATTCTAATAAAAATAATATGGTTCTTATTTATGGGGCCTTCATTAGGTACTAGGCTAGCTCACTTAATCTTCACATAGCCCAATGAGACTATGTGAATTGTCTTATTAATCCATTTCATAGATTTTAAAAAATAGAGGCTCAGAGAGTTTATGCAACTAGCCCAAATGACAAGTCAAAACATATCATGAACCAGCTGGCCAACTATGTAGTCTAAATTATTTAGTCTCAAATCTGTTGTGCACATATACATTAGAATACATTTTTGAGACATTAACATCCCACAAGTCCCCTTTAATTTGAAAAAAAGCAAATAAAACTAACTCTTGTATTCTTTCTTCTACAGCAAACATGTACCTTTTCAAGGCTGCTTGGTTTGCTTCACTCCCGAGTAACATAGTATGCATAGTTGTTCTCCTTCCTAAGAAGCTTTATTTCTCTTTTTTTTTCCTTTCTTGGCAATTCAATAAGTGTTTATTAATCATTTGAAATTCCCCTGGTGCATGTCACAGTGCACACTCTATTCAGAAATTCAATTGCCAGTCTATGTTTGGTTTACCTTTGCTTCCTCTCTTCATGGTCTTTCTTTTTTTCACAACATATCTTTGGCAATTCAGTTTCCTCTGTAAGCTTGCAAAAGCAAAATGAGGTACAACTCAAACCCGTGCATTTTGTTTCTTGTTAGTAATCCTTTTAAGAAAAGCTTGGTAATGGGAGATGTTAAGATTAATGGTTGAGTTGTCTGGAAATTGTCAACAAATATCCATTTAATCCTGTCAACCATGCCAAAGGTAATTGAGAATTGACATATGGTACCAGTTGTCCTATGAGCTTTCATAAAATAATCTTACAGTTTAAAAAAAAAAAAGCATACCCTAAAGCACTGAAATTGAAAGATCATCAGAGTTTATTTTACATAAGAACTAGGAACTCTAAAAAATAAGGTCTAGAATCAAGAAAGAGAAAACCATCAAAACTGGTGGTGATAAGTGTAGGCTCCATGAAAGAAAATAATTTGAATGGAGTCAAGAAGTAGCGCAAACTTAAGTGTGAAAATCATGATGATGATGATCATGGAAATTTAAACACATAAGATTGTAACTTAACCCAAAGAAAGTCAAATTTGTTAAGCATTGAATGAGGTTCCAAAGTCACAAATAAGTTTGGTGGCACTTTTAGTTACTTTGACAGTGACACCAATCTTGGTCAAAGGCAAAATCACTTGATTTAAATCTTGTTTGTAATATTTTCTAAAATGAATAAAAAATTTATCAACTTATAGGCCAAGTCCAAGATGGGGACTGAGAGTGAGGTGGCTAATAGTCTGATAGTGCCTTGCCAAAGCAAACATAGACTGGTAGATGTCAGAAGGCTCTTGATACTTGTTATTTCTATCCCCACTGATCATTTACACAATGGAACCTCTCATTTCAAATATACTGCGCTGCCTATTCACCCTATTTTAATAGTGATTAGCTATAAAAGTCATACAATGAATCTGATAATGAACACCTATAGTTAGAAATAAGTTACCTAACAAAATAGGTTTAGTTGGAGTCTTTGTACACACACTTGTTCCAGAAAGGCCATGTAAAGCACTGATGGCATCAAATATTACATAATATGCACTTAATAGGCATCTTATCTGATCAAGCTCTTCAACTATAAGTTTCAAAACACAGTACGTCTGAAAAGAGGAAAGCATGCCCTTTTTCCACTTCAAATGACTATTGAAGGGGTTATTTTCACCCACAGTATTTGTTCATCCACCCAGCATACTAACGCACTCTTTCAATCAGCTATTCCTTTATTCTTTAACGTTACTGTTTTACTTAAGAGATAATGTCAAAGGAATTGAAAGTTGTGACTGGATAATGGTCTCCTGCTGCAAGATAAATGCTTTGGCATTTATTGAAAATAAATGTTGGAATGGAGCCAAGACATTTATTTTTAAAGTAGAAAACTATTTTCTAGTCACAACTCTCAGTACCAGAGACATTATAGTTATCTTACCAAATGATTTTCTTAAGTAAATTGAAAGCACCCAAAGAGAGCAATAGAATACTTAATTTTCTCTCACCTATATAACAGGTAGCATTCTGGTTTCTTTTCTACAGGTATCAAATCAAGTCCAAATACACTATTTGTTTGGTAGGAAACATTGAAAGTGTGTGTTAACAATGTATTCAATCATCTCTCTGGCTTGATTGTACAGACTTTTGTTTTGGTTTTTGTTTTTTTCTCTTTTAAATAAAATGAGTTTGAATATGCATGCTGAAATAGAAATACAAATTTTGTGATGCTTTTTTACTAGACAGGCATGATTACTGATATCATTGCAATATGTGTGAAGGGCAAGTAAGCAGTAACTTAGGGGACTTATACCAGTAATACTAATGAGCTCTGTCCAAGATAATGGTTTTGATTATTCTAGTCACTATGTAGTGCTTTCACAGAATGAGATCACTCTGTAAGTGAATTTCACAAACACCATTCATGCTTTTCTTGTCCAAATTTGAAAGAGCACCATTGTAACCTACTTAGTTATTAATGGACTTAAATGTACCATAAATTAAATACTCACCTTTTTCCCAGATACTTGTCACTATATATCTTACTTATAGTTACTATCTTCTAGTAATGTAACATAACTCAGTAGATGCAGTGTTGTTTCTATCTCTTTACTATTCTCTGCAATAGCTAAAGAAAATCAGATTTCATAGTTGGATCAGGCCTAACAGAAATACAACCTGTGCATCTTCTGTAAGTAGTAAGTGCCACTTAAAAACTGGTTTTGTCTGGGGTATAAAAGATAAAATAAAGCCATGACTTGATATAATGTTGAAGTGACTATTGTTACTCTTCACATCTAACATTGTGTTATAAGAACATCATCTAAGAGAAACACTTGTATGCATATGTATATATGAATATAAAGAGAGAAACAAGTCTAGATTATAAAGTGTGAAATAGACAAAGGAACAGATGCATCAATAATATATGAAATGAGTTAATTTGTAAAACAAAATCATAACCATTTACTTAAACTTTTATAGGGGGCTTTATATTAATATTAAAGTATTAAATTATGTTAAATAAAACATTATAAGTAAAGGACATGTGTAGACATAGTTAAAGGCCATAGAGTTCTTTGTAGACTATTTAAGTGTGTCTGTATATACATCATATTGTGTAAAATGATACATATAATACATAAAATGATAAACATATGCATGTAGATGGATGTATAGTTACATATAAGCATATCTTATCTGCATAAGATCATCCAGAGTGTTACACAGTTACACTGAGGGTTTATAAGTAACTTTAAGGAAGTTTTCCCTCTTTTCAAATTTTAGCACTATCACTATCTAGTAAGTATTTATAATTATTTATAGACTTTTTTCAATGGTGCTAATCATTATTTTTATGTAATTATTTTGGTAATAATAATGTACAATTTTTATACAGCCCTCTCATTAATTAACTTTGGTTGCCTTTCTTTAAATCACTTCTTAAAATCGA
This sequence comes from Galemys pyrenaicus, assembly GCA_019455555.1. NCBI lineage: Eukaryota > Metazoa > Chordata > Mammalia > Eulipotyphla > Talpidae > Galemys > Galemys pyrenaicus. The sequence goes on along the minus strand of JAGFMF010011445.1, from coordinate 2,354,355 downwards.
ACTTTATTATAAGTGAGTAATGTGATATTGACTCTCCTTATATTGCTATACTATCTTAAGCTTATGTCTGCTATGCATTATTATTTTTCTGAATATCTAGAAGAATTTCTTCTTTCATTAAAATTATCTCTATAATCACAATTTTAATCTCTATAATAACAATAGCTCTGGTTGCTATCTCAGAAAATTATAGCTAAGGACATATGTTTGCAATTGTGTTGTAAGTTACACAGACATTTTGCTTTTGTTTCTGATTTTAATATTCTATAATTTTTACTTAATTATCAAAGATTTTTCTCACTGATATGAATATATGATATGAATATATATTCATTTTTGTTATAATCATAACACACACATTTCATTTTTTGTAGTTATGTAATATGTCTAGCCTTTTAATTTTTTTTCAGATTAAGCTGTTTTTCAGTATGCAACAACACTGTGTACTGAAGTTAGAGACCTACTTAATATCTTCTCTCTACTTCTGTAAATCTTGGGTATGAATGTATACATACTGAACAAGAATATCACAATGCAATATACAGGTCTCATTCATTGAAGTGAGTTAACTTTCTTCATCTAAGTTCTTCAGATTTTTTGCCAATATAATAAAATATTCATCATAGACTAATGCACTTCAGGGTCTTCCTGGTGAGACAGGGGTTAAAGTCAGCACTACCAAGCTACTATGGGCAGCCCCTGCAGCATGAGTTTGATCCCCAGCCAGGGAAGTAACACACATTGCACAGCAGACCTCTCCTGTCTCACCCGCCACTTTCCTCAGCAGTGTATTTCAGTAGATCAGCCTGTTCTGACCCCATCTGTCTCTGGTGAATCCTCTCATCTGCCACTCACAACTCTTGCCTACATCCCAGTTCTTGCATGCATAAATAAAACTTAAAAAGAAAAAATTAATGTACTTCATCAATTGAAACATGGGCAATTTCAGCATACTTGGTTAACTGGAAGATATTTATAGCATCTTAAGATACATATCATTGGTGTGTACAAGCTTAATTAGGAAGAAAAGTGAGGATTTTAATTTCTAAGAGAAAGTTGGAATACCCTCTCAGGAATTGAGATAACCTATCTCTTCTCATTACTAGTGGGCCATAAATACAAGAAGTATGCATTAGCTGGAAATTTGAACAACAGAGAAGCACCTTTTCATTTCATCTCTATTTTTAAAGGGAATATATTTGTTTCACTCCATTTCATTTAAGACCAGAAGTTCTCAAAGAAAAAACTCTTCCATTCATGATTTTCCAATGGAATTGTCTCCAGAGCCTTTCATGTTTGGTATATTTTATCTGATTATATTGACTGGAAAAAGGTTTATCCATTGCATTAAATTCTGATATTTGTAACTATATTGTGTTGCCTCAAACATCATTTAAGCAAATTCAGAGACATGCAGTTGGTGAGACCTACATAGTTCGATACTTACATAATCAAATCTTGTTAAATAGCAAACACCATATCAAGATTCCTAGGAAGTAGTTTCCATAGTACTCAAACCCCTCAACCCCCAAATCTGTGCTTCTTCTTTAACAAATATGTCTACTGTTTCTTTTTTTTTTTTTTTTTTTAAGATTTTATTTGTGCATACAAGAGCTGGGGTACAGGCCAGAGGCGTGGAGTGAGAGGATTCACCAGAGACAGAGTGGCGAGCAGAACAGGCAGCTCTACTGAAATACACTGCTGAGGGGAGCAGCAGGCGAGGCAAGAGAGGTCCGCTGCACTATGTGGGTCCCCTCCCTGGCCTAGGGTTGAACTAGCATTACAGTGGCTGTGTAAGCCCCACAGTATAGTGCTGAAACCCTTGTACCACAAAGGGACCCAAATCTAATGTTTCCTCTTTTCTACATGTTATAAATCATTCTTCTTCCTTTTTTTTAAACCAAATTTGATACCACAGAAACGTGTGTATCTACTTTTTCCACTGGAATAGATTTTATTTGCTAGCATTACTCTTATTTGCTTTTTTCTCCCTGTTTTTCCTCTCAATATTGTGTCATAGAATTTTTAAAAAGCATACAAAATCATTATTATTTTCTCCCTCATCTTTTTCTAAGTTTCAAGTTAAACAGTATTAAATAAGCTGGGACCCAGGAGAACAGTCCATAGGGAAGTTATAATTAATTGTATGAGTTCTATAAGGCATCATAGATATCCTTGAATAATACTTGATCAAGATATTTCCTATTATTATCATTATTAACATGTATATTGTTCAATAATCCTGTCATCTTCATGCTTCTGAAAGATTGTTTAATTTACTCTTAAAGTGTTTCCTTGAGGATTCTGCCAGTCTCCATGTTGTATTACACTTGCAAGGATAAGTAGGCATCCCTTTCTCTTGAAGAGCTTCAAAAGGAATCACCTTTCAAAATATATCAGTTCAAAAGTAAGGTTGGGTACAGGCACTATTTCAAAGTTTAAGTTAAGGTAAAAATCCATGATGCCACTTGAAATGGATCAGCAAGCAGTGAGTAGAATCCCCTCTCCCAGAATCTATAGATGTCCCCTAGTAGCAGCAGACCTTGTGCTGTAAAGTCAGGCCAAGACTTCCCTGGTCACTCAAGTAGTTGAGCGCCACTCTGTGGGGCTTCTGTAGCCACTGCAGCTCGAGTTCTATCCCTGGCAAAGGAAGGGATCCATATGGTACAGCAGACCTCTCCTGCCTCTTCCACTGCTCCCCTCAGCAGTGTATTTCAGTCAGTCTGCCTGTTCTGCTCCCCACTCTGTCTCTGGTGAATCCTCTCACCTTCCGTGCCTCTGGCCTCTACCCAGCAGCTCTTGTATGCATAAATAAATAAATAAATAAATAAATAAATCTTTAAATATAATCAAATACAATCAGGGCAGTAATGTCTATTCTAGACCAAAAGTACTAAATGGGAATGTAGGCAGTGAGGTTAACAGGGAAGAGATGAAATACTGGTCAGTATATAGACCCAAGGGTGGATAATGTCAGAAACAACTTTATCAGAGTGATAACTACACCAGAGTCCAAAGTTTCTAACAAAGAGCTAATTATAACCTGTCTGCCTAACATGCCATTTATTTAAGGACTCTGGATCAAGTTGAATACACAGATGGTGATCTCATGAACCAACAACAGTATGAAAAGATTGTGGTACCAGTAAGAAATAGAAACATGACCTTGCACTTAAAGACAGTTACATGTACGTGATTCGCTATAGTTATATTTCTCATTCTTGATTTGAAAACCAGTTGACAAAGAATTTGTTCTTTAAGTCATGTAATATTTGTATTGAGGTAACATTGGTTTATAACAAGTTGTATATGATTTTTTATAGGCTTACACCTATATCACACCACATCTACCACCATGACACCCAATTCCACCCCGCCCCTTCTAATATCCTCAATTTTGCTGTCAGATTTCTAGGGTCTGTGGTTCTGTTTTGAGTCTCTGATTCTACATATGAATGAAATCATCCTGTATTTGTTTTTCTCCTAGCATAATCTCCTTCATTTTCATCTATGTTTTTGTAAATGGCAAGAGTTCTTCTGTTTCTGTAGCTGTGCAGTATCCTGCTATGTATTCATACCACATTCTTTCATTCCACTCCCCATCATTGGGTACTTAGGTTGTTTCCATAACATGCCATTGAACTGTATTAAACATAGGAGTGCATACATCCTTTGATTTATTACTTTTGTATTCTTTATATAAGTTCCTAGGAAAGGAATTGCTGGATCATATGGTAAAAAGGCTCCTGGTGGTAATGTGCTGTGACTGGGGCCATTGGGTGGATAGCTTATTTATGTGGCACCACTGACACCCCTCCTCTCTGAGCTTCCACATCTGAGACTCAGTAGTCTTTACCATGTCAATGTAGTTCACAAGAGCAGTAATAGCCCTGAGGGGTGGTAGTGGTAATTGAATTGCAGTCTAGAGCACATTCTTTCCTTTCTAGCAGGGATCTGGCCTGCAAGGAAGCACCCTGACTGCACCATAGGTGTTTCCCCTCTTTCAAGAGTACATATATGTGCAATGTTCCCACTCTCCCCTCCCCAAAGTTTCTGGTTAACCAGCAGCCTGCCATTTATCTACCATACTCTAGAATATAGACTCTGGACATTCTGTACCCATATCCTGTTTAATGAAGTGTGAGCCCCCTGTTTCCTTCATGCAGTCAGTCCAGCGTCAAAGTCCACTCTATTTTCACTCCACACCATGGTACTTTCTGGGTATTGTGTCCTTCTGGTTAACTACAAAGAAGTTTATAGTTTTCTTAAAGATATGTTTAATACAACTATGAATAGGAAAATATTTCATATGCATGCCTCATTCTATATGAAACATAATAAAAGTTTTAAACTTTATATTGCTAGAAGAGTTGAATGTACTTAGCCCCAAAATTTGCCCCTAATACTACCATTTATGTCACTAGTGATTTACTCACATGATAAGCTAAGTTAAAAACTTCACTTTTTGTGTGTAGGAATCCACTAGGTTAAGATAATATTTTATTTGCCAGAGAAGTAAATTATGAACTGTCTTCAGGTTGAAATATTTCCTTTTTACTGTGAATATCCAATAGCTGTGCTTATGCTGCTGAGAACAACTTATTTAATTCATTGCTCTTTGGTCCTAACAGATTGAATTCTGTACTATGTATTCACTCATAGTATGATCAAACAAGTCTCTGGCAGCAATTAATATGTCACGTGGGATAAATCCCATTAAATAATAACTTTAATGATATGTTTCAGGTTTACTACTACTGTTAGCATTGTGCAGCATTCTTTTTTTTTATTAACATTTTTTAATTTATATATATTTGACGTCAATTGTAATCCCCATGTATTCCCCATCACCATATCACCTCAGTCCCCTGTGCTCCCGTCTGCCCTCAACCCTCCCCCTCCCCACCAAGTGTCCCCAATTTGTCCTTGTCTTTTCATTTTTGGTTTTTGTGTCTTTATTGTTATTATTATTATTATTATTGTTCTTATTTCTTTCCTTGATCCTTATTTGGTTCCAAATGCAGCATTCTTATATTTGAACGATCTTTATGATGCGAAATGAATGCAATGAAATGGTTAAAAGAGAAATGTAACACTTACAAAGTAATACAACCCTATTCCAAAACAATTTTCAGTGAGAACATAAATTAGTTTCTTCATGTTATAGTCTTGGTTTCTTATTTATTTCCTTAATTGTATATTGCATTTTAGACTCTCTAACATCCTGTTTTCTTCTCTTGAATGGGCATATACATGTATTGATTATAGTTTATTTCTCTTTCCATCTTGATCAATCATTCCCATCAGTCAGTATCACTTTGCTATCTTTAGTGTTCTGTAGAGTACTTAGCTCAAATTAAATCTATCATTGTTCACTCTCTCCTAGATTGCTGCTTATCTATCTCTCTTACTGAGACTTTGTATTGCTAATGACTTCACACAGTTACTCTCATCTTGAAATAAATTTACATACAGTTTATGTGATTAAAGTAAGTTGTTAAATGATAAAGGTTTTCCAAAATAGATTAGCATTTTTTAAAATCTTCTTAGTTATGATTATATATGTTATTATGTGTATTGATATAAACTACCTTAAAATAAATTATATTATCTAATCCATAATCTGCTATACTCCAGTTTGGTGCTGAAAGCATACATAGAGATATCCCATAGCTTTGAAATCAATGTGATTAGCATTTTTGACTTTGAAATATTTGAGGTGACAACTAACAATTTTAAGATTTTGGCGTGCCAACCATATAATTGGTTAAGTAATCAAAGAAGCAAATATTCTTTAAGGTCTGAAATTCTTTCAACCCATATGTATGTGTGCATATATACATATATGTAAAATGGCTAGACCATTTGACAAATGCATTTTTATTTATTCAGTCAAAATATGTTAAGCAATAACTGCATCCAGGACTATACTAAATATATATTATTAGATATAGAGATAGATAAAGAAATAATGCTATTCCTCAAACTAACTCCAGCATTAGGAATAAAACATTTTAAAGAATGGTATTATTTATAATTCAGAAGAGATTTTGATAAATTGATCACCTAATGAAATATGTCCATTGTTCCCTGTCACACTGTTTATTTGGTAGGCTAATCATTTCTTGCTATTTAAGTTATCAGTCAAAACCAATCAAACAGGATTAATGTTTAACATAACAGGAATAAGTTTAGCATAAGTCATAATGTCAAAACCAAAACAAAATTGCTTAAAATAATATACTTTTATGTTCCCCTAGTTTCTTTGAGTTAAAAGTAATCATATACGTGATGTATATTAGGGAAAAAACTAAAGAATGTTTGCAAATTCCATCCAAGTGTCTGTATATTTTATTAATACCTGAAACCAGAAACCATAAGACTTCCTTTCTGTTTGTGTGGGATTACAAACAGTGGGCATTCTGAAGACAAAGACTCTGTTGACAATTCTTAGATTTCTTTATTCTCCATTGTTGATGAAGGCACAAGGCACTGAAAAATGCCTTGTAGAAAATGTTCAATTGGAAATAGTCAAATGAAGACTTCTAAATGTGTGTAAAACTTTAGCCCATTCCTATATAGTCAATCTTTATATCTTATCTTGCTCTTGACATTCTACCCTCTATTAGCAAGAAATCTTCTACTAAGTTTATCTTTAGGTACAGATTTTCACTATGGAAAATCACCTCCATGGCACTGGAAAATTGGCAGAATTAAAGTATATTTCCCATTCATAGCTCCAAAGACTGGGTGATCATTTGTCATTATCTTCTTCTTCACAATATGTCAATCTTCAAATGACAGGAAACTTAGAGGTTTTCTCATTTAGAATGACAAAATAGCCTTGTAAAGCAGGTTTTGAAAACAAGCATTTTGATGATCAGATTTCTGATTTTAAAAATGTGAACATTTGGAAATTTAACATTATGTCAACAATTTTGCTGGGAATCTCCAGGTAATTTGATTTTTCTATAATGTTTTTAACAGTTTCTGCGAAAAATGATGATATATTCTAAAATTAAAAGCATTTGAGGGGCCTCCCTGGTGGCGCAGTGGGTTAAGCAACGCACTATGAAACAAACCGCAGTCACTGCAGCCGCAGTCACTGCAGCATGAGTTCGATCCCTGCCGCCAGGGAGGGGACCCACATGGTGCGGCAGACCTCTCCTGCTGTGCCCGCTGCTCCCCTCAGCAGTGTACTTCCGTTGATCTGCCTGTTCTGCT
>JAGFMF010011445.1:2214050-2347081 GCA_019455555.1 Galemys pyrenaicus | reverse complement strand
CCCCCCCCCCCACCCCTCTGGCCTGTACTCCAGTACTTGTATGCATAAATAAATAAAAAAAAAATCTTTAAAAGCATTTGAATAAAACAAACAAACAAAAAAAAAACCCTGAAACTCTTCTCCTAAAACACTAAAATAGTCTTATTTTTTATAAACCCTAAAATAGTCTCATTTAATGTTTGGGCATTAATATGCAAATATGGATCCATGTCTAAAATATACTTTTCTAATACTTATTTTAAATATCCATTTTGCTGCGATCTGAATTAGAACATAGTGAAGGGATACAATTTATTCTTAAGACTGGAATTCTTAACAAAGATTAGGCTATTAAATTTATATGCAATTGAAATTTGTCTTCTGAATATGATGTAGCAAGATATTTAGCATAAGAGTAATTCATTGCATAGTGCTGAATTTTATTCCAAAAGCTTTGATGCACACTAAATAAACAGGAAATTAACAGTTTTTCTTTTATGTCACTTTGTTTATATGAGTGTTTTTTTCTGATGTACTTTTTCCCTTGAATGGAGCAATTTGTGCATGAAACAAAATAGTCTTCTGAATAAACACATAAGATGTTATTTTCATCAAAATTATCTTCTCTTAATCCTTCTACTCCTTTGACAAAGAATAGAATACAGGAAAGGGAAATGTCTAAGTTTTATGAGTATTTATTTGTGCATTATAGCATATTTTTATTTACTGTTTACTTATTACATCATAAAAATTCCTAGCTATTTACTTAGTGCATGTTAGGATAAGAAACACAAATCATGTAGAATCTCAACCTTTGATGGAGAAGTTTATATGATCAGGTTATCCTGTATGCAAAATTTAAATGAAAAGAGACATTGCCCAGGAAGTTGCTGGTCTTCAAGAAAAGTCAATTGACTGTTCAGCTAGTTCCCAGAGTAGAAGTTTATATTTGCTTTTTTACCTTTTGTTTGTTTTTTTGGCAAATAGTAGAACAAGTCCTGAGTCTCAAATTTGCAGGTTCAGACTTTTGATTTTAAGGTTGTCATTCAATTATGGATAATTAATATTAAGCAAATTCACAGTGCTTAGTATTAAATGCAACCTTTATTAATTTAAAATGAGAAATATAACTATAAAGAAATAACCCTTGGCTGCCTGAGAAGAAAAGTATAAATGGTAGTATTCTGTGTGTTCATGAAATTAGAACATGAGAAATTAATTGATCTACAGATTCTCCTTTCTGAAAACAGACTTGAAAAAGTGCACTCTCTACTTAACAGGTGGAAGAAACAAATGGCCAAGACTTGCCTCAGTTTTCCTTCTTTTCTCCTTCTACTGCTAACCAAAGATAGATTTGCTATTTCTGTAGTTATGTTAATTGTGGGAGATGTCACAAATTGCACTTAGTGGCGTATCTCACATTCTGTCCCAAAGCCTTATTTATTTATTTCATTTTTACAAAGCATTTCTCTTTTTGTAGTTCCCAAATCTTTGGGAAATAGTCAAGGAGAAAAGACCAGTGATCCCCAGAACTTAACTATGTACAGTATTTTTTAGTTAATTTTTGGCACTGTATTTTCTAAAGAAAATATATACTAAAATGACTCAGATCTTACTTTCAAATGACTATTAGTTTATTTAAAGATATCTATAAATAAATATCACTAATATAATATATTCTAAATGGTATAATAATAGGTATCCTAGATCACAATAAGAGGCTATCACTGGAAAATATTTCACTGTTATATACTATTATAAAGATGAGGCCCATGTTCCAGTAACTTAATCATAATTTATGACATAATTTTAAATGTACATTCCAGGGTATTTAAAAAAAACCTTTTAATAATTAACAGTCATATGTAAAGCAAAGGTTTTTTTTTTTTAAGATTTATTTACTTATGCATACAAGCACTGGGGTACAGGCCAGATGTGTGGGGTGTGGGAGGATTCACCACAGAGAGCAGGGAGCAGAACAGGCAGATCAACTGAACTACACTGCTGAGGGGAGCAGCAGGAGAGGCAGGAGAGGTCTGCTGCGCCATGTGGGTTCCCTCCCTGGCTGGCAGTAGGGATCGAACTCGTGCTCTAGTGGCTGTGGTTTGCTTCATAGTGCGTTGCTTAACCCACTGCGCCACCAGGGAGGCCCGCAAAGTAATTATTATACTGTATTTCATAGCTTTTTTAATCATTTCTAAAAGTTAGTATTTTTCTATCTAGACCAAATACATTTTCTGAATAAACACCATGATGATTCTCATCCACTAAAGCTTATAATAGGTTAACTAATACAGCTAAGAGATATGGAGAAGGCACAGAGTTGGTGCTGAAGGAAGAACTATGCACGCAGCCTGTACATCATCACCTGGTTAGATAACAAGATCAGTGTGTGAAAGCTCAGACCATGTTCCTCGTGAAAAATTTATGAGTCACAGTTGTACTTAAGAGTCCATAAGTTTATTGAGTAGCATCCTTCTATGAGTCTTTAGCACATGGGCAAATAAGTTTGGCCCTTGAAAAAATACATATTTATATATTCTTGTCATATCTGATAACCAACATCTTTGTGTTCTTTCAGGAAAGTGTCAAAGTAAAATATTTCAAATGCCCTTTGTAAGAAGTAGTTATACAAAGATACACCAAAATCCTGGTTAGTTTTCTCATGAAGAGGTTGGAAAGGGTATATTTTACATTTTTCCTGTGATGATCATAGTCACAAAAGATGTATGTATGTGTGTGTTTTATCTTTAATCTGTAGTTTTCATGAATGCATTCTCTTATTAAAATATTAGAAAATAGAATTACTATGAAATATATGTAAGGTATCTAGTTCACTTTATTTATTTATTTTTTAAAGACTTATTTATGCATGCAAGCACTGGGGTACAGGCCAGAGGTGTTGGGAGGTGAGAGGATTCACCACAGAGAGCGGGGAGCAGAACAGGCAGATCAACTGAACTACACTGCTGAGGGAAGCAGTGGGCACAGCAGGAGAGGTCTGCTGCGCCATGTGGGTCCCCTCCCTGGCCGGCAGCAGGGATAGAACTCGTGCTCTAGTGGCTGTGGTTTGCTTCATAGTGCGTTGCTTAACCCACTGCGCCACCAGGGAGGTCCTCTAGTTCACTTTAGACCTTGAAATTTCAAACTGGATTCCAAGTTGCCACTAGAGTTAAATTTGTCAAGCTTTTCTTTAATATGTTGGTTTTCAGTTTGTGTATTTTCCTTTTTCACTAGTTTCAAATCTTTAATTTCTCATTGCTTTTTTAAGAAAAGAATTTTTACACATCCACCATGATTATAATCAAGTATTATGTTATCATACCATTTTCCTTAGATTTTATTGGATGCTCAGCTGCATATTTCAGTAGTGTAAGTCTAGTTTTCCTTCAAGTTTAAGGATTTCTTATTTCATGTTTCTGGGCTTCATTTGTAAAAAGAGGACAACAATAAGTTGTCTCCAGTGTCCAATTCACCTCATCATTTCTTGTGCTAAAAACAAGTGGTCAATGGATAAAATTGTAAAATAAATAAATAAATAAAACTCAAAAAAGATACTGACTGATAGCTGTGGTCAACAGCCATACCATACCACCCTTAATGCACCGCATCTCATCGGGCCACCAAAAGTATGTAATTGATGATATACTTTTCAATCAATTTGTTTTCTTTTCTTTTGCTTTATAATTGTTAGTTATACTGGATCACTCCTATACCTTCTATATTAACTGTTAATTGCAAAATAAATGCTATATTTAAGAAACTATGTCAGGAAAGACTAGTGCAACTAAGAAAATCTTAACTAAATATAGCAAGTGAAAAGATGAGTATGTTGCTGTCAGAGACTGCTTACTTAAAAAAATATGTAGTGAGAAAGGGTTTTTGTGACTATACAGTTAAAAACCCTAATGATAGATTCCAAAATTGCCTTCTATCCTGTTCTTTGTTCTAAATCTAGTTTTCTGATACTAATATGCAGAATTTATCCTTCACCAAAAGAGTCTAATTATGGAAAAATGATCAGATTGGTGATGAGTAATTCAACTGGGGATGAAATTCTACAGGTAATATAATATGAATTGCGATCAGGAATGACAATGACTTTTTAAGGTTTTTTCAAACTCCTTATTTAAGTTGAAAATAGCAGAGCTAACAGAGAATATCAGACAGAAACCAACTTTTGATGCAATTTTGTTATTTGGAGAATATTAATATTAGTCTAGGAACTGCCATTAACTAAAATGAACATATATTTAAAAAAATCTAGACAGGTGGAGTCATTGCTTTTGAAACATTATTTAACTTGAAATATAAGATTACATTTCCAGTTGATCTACCTTCACAAATGTTTCTTTTAAAATTACTGTTACTCCCTGTTCACTCATATGCCTATATTGGTAAGCATCTAATATTGACTTCTTGCTTAGTGTCATTTATTTGTCTTGAAGGTATCTTGGAGAGAATGTATCTTCCCTGAAGTTCTAAACAAAATAATGTGGTTGTGATGATTGGGATGATGATGAGGATGATAATGTGACAGTGGTGATAACAATAACAGCAGTAAATATGTTTTAAGTGTTTTGTTTATTGGTGCCAGGCAGTGTGCTCAGAAATTTGCATGTGTCATCTCTGATATATACCATTGTGGAAAGTGTCATGATTAGCCCTATTTTACAGAGTGAATGAACTGAGCCACAGTGAGAAAAAGAAATATCCAAGAAGAGAGGGTAAACCAATATGATGACATTGGAGGTTCATGAATTGCCTTTGTCTCATGTACATATCAAATATATAACTTCTTCCATATAAATTGGATGAGAAAATACCCAGACAGAAATGAGTAGTAAAGACTGAGACATATTTTTGCCATAAATCCCACCACTGAGATGCCATATAATCTAAAGGGATCTCCCAACTTTCTGTAAGTTTGGGCCCTGCCTAACTTTGAAGACTCCCACCCATATAATGGGCCTTCCAAATTTATCTGAAAGCCAATGAGACCTGTGTCCATAACACCTAAAAGACTGTATAGCAAAAAAAATAAAAGAAAAAGACAGTTACTCAATGCACAGTGGATAGGCAAAATCTTCCAAGCTTACCTGTAGGGAGTCTATCTACATATATTGAAAGCTGATGCCCGAGGTTTCTAAATAACCATGCATTTAGTAATTGACTGAGATTCTCCCTAGAATCTTGGTGAATCAATAGACACCTTCCTTACCATTTCCCTATTGCCTACTCCAACTTGCCAGTATTTCCTTGGAAAGACTTTGTATTTCTGTACTTTAGTTTTTACATTGCTATTAAAAGGACCAGTAATAAAATGTAGTGGTTCAGAAAGTCAAATGAGGCTTCCTTTCAAGAGACTCACTGGACTATATCAAGAAAGGATTCTTACTGATTATTCCCCCAAGACTTGGTATAGAGGAAGCAAACAAAAACACAGAGTTCTCAATCTTTCTCTGAAAGGGTCCCAGCAGTACACCTTTACAGTTGTTGCAAATGAAGAGAGTAACAGGGAACCAGGAAATTCTAAAATAACTAGAATTAACAATTAACAAAATGCAACAGTGAATCAATTCCTATTAATTTCTTCATGTATATAAGTGAATTAATCAAAATAGATTAACTGAATGAATTTTTGTAAAGATTTATTTATGTATGCAAGAGCTGGGGTACAGGCCAGAGTTGTGGGAGGTGAGAGGATTCACCAGAGACAGAGTGGAGAGCAGAACAGGCAGATCTAAGGAAATATACTGCTGAGGGGATCAGCAGGCTAAGCAGAAGAGGTCTACTGTGCCACATGGGTCTCCTCCCTGGCCAGTGATTGAACTCTCACTGCTACGTGGCTCATGCTTAACAGTGTGGCGCTCTGCCCACTGTGCCACAAGGGTGGCCCTAACTGATGGGTTTAAAAAAAATAAACATCACAACTATATGCTGACTGCAACAGACTTATTTCTGCAAGAACAAATATAGACTGAATGAGAAGGATTGGATAGTTCATACAAGAGCAAGGGGATGCAGGAATAGCCATACTTATATCAGGAAAAAAAAATACCTTTAAGTCAAAGTTTATAACAAAAAACACAAAAGCCATTGTTTATTGATAAAGTAGTCAATTAGCAACCCCAAATCAACAGTAATTAAAAGCAGCATACATTGAGCCAGTAGGATTTATTCCAGTGATGCAATGCTGGGTCAACATTCTCAAGTCAATAAATGTGATCACCAAATTAACCTAATGAAGCATAAAAATATGATCATCTAAATGTATGCAGAAAAGAACACTTAGAAAATTGATTGCTGGGGCTAAGGAGTAGAGAAAATAGGGAGAGGTTGGTATAAGAGTACAAACTTTAGTTATATGATGAATTAGGTCTGTAGATCAAATATGTAGCAATGTTTGGTGGCCAGAGGTGACAACACTTTTGTATAATTAAATTGCTAAAATAGTAAAACTTAAATGCCCCCACCAAAACTTTAAAAATGTAAATATGTGAGATGATAGGTGTGTTGACTCAGTGGGGAATGCTCAGTGAGGATTACTTTCAAAATGGACATGTATATCGTATCACCACATTGTATACTTTAAATGCCTTACTTTAATCAGCCAGTTTTCTGGATCAACTTAAAAAAAAAAAATCTCACAAAAAGAAAATGGCAGAGCCATTTATTTCTTTTAATTTCCATTTCCTCCACACCACTTCTGAACTTGAGATTAATTTTTGTAGAAGGAAAAACCATACAAACCGTGTTAAATCCTCAGAAGATAAAGCAATTGGGTAAATTAAAATAATGTCTCACATTAATTAAAAATTTTAGAATATTAATATGATATTTGAATCACATTTTCACACATATTCTTGGGTTATCACTAGAATCTAATATGATCTTTTATTTTATTGGTTCTGTAAATATTCTTTATGTTTCTTTGTTAATTTTAAATGAATTAATTTATAGGCTTCTAAACTACAAGTTCCTCTGAGACTGTGTCTACTTTATTTTTAAGCAATTTATCATTGAATTAGCACCTTAGAGTGAGCTTTTAATAAAAGGAAAAAATTTGTTGGAATCTAAGTCAAAGTATACATATAAGCATATACACTTACAGACTTTATTTCAGTACTTACCAAGTTAACTAATTTGAGTGCCAGGAAGTGTGAGAAGCCTATTCTAGTTTAGTCACAGCTCTTTCTGTTTCTGTGACATAAACTCTGTCACAGAATCTGTTGTCCTGGAATGGACAATTGTGAGGATCAAAATATTATGAAATATTCTGGTTTATCAACACTTCCTTCCCTCAACACTAGATCCTCAGGTATTTAAATAATATGTACCATTTCTCTTTTAAAAGTACAGATGAACAATACATTAGAATTTCCCAGTTTTCTTATTTATGCAATTGTTCTCTAGCCATATCAATACATTGGTGTTTTCTTTTGTTTAAATGCATTGTATTTTACATCATATGAATGTATTACAAAATAATGGTGATTGTTAAGAGTTGGAAGTTCCTCTTACCAGTCCCTGTGAGCTAAGTCAAGTAACCAGATGATATGTTCAAGATTATGCAATTTATTAGTCATACAGCACAGAGCTCTGGATTTTCTTCTTGTTTCCAGACCAGAGTTGTTGTTTTTTTTATTGTTCTGCTTTATTTTATGAAAAAGCCTTCCCCCGACTCCAAGCATAAGTGTATACATATTACCTGGTGTCCAGGTAGTGCATATAGACCTGGAGCTCTCTTTACAGCTTTCTCCAAACACAATCCAATGGGTTATTGCAGTTTCTGTCAGGCTAAAATTCTTACACTCCTCTAAAAGAAGTGTACTGTCCCTGTCTTTATGCCATTCTCTCCCCTTCTCAGGCCCCTATTTGCATTCTTGTTGTGTGAACTTTCTACATATATGCCCCTTAAAACACCTCCTTCTTTCTGCCTCTGTGTTACTGTGTAATGACTTTTCCAAACCTTACTCTATCTCACCTACAAAGCTTTTTCTTAATATTTCAGTTCCCACTGATCTTTCTCTTCTGATTATCTGTGTATTCTGTGTCATTACTCTTTTTGATGTGTTAATCTTGCCTTCCAAGTATATTTCAAACATCTTTATAGCCATAAATGTGGTCTCACTCCTTTTGTGTCTCTCCCCAAGAACTCACACATTTATTAAATGCTTGATGGTCACTATATTGCACTGATATGGTACCCTATATTTTCTTTTATGATATAAAAATATATAAAACTCTTTTTAGGTCACTTTTTCTTCTTCACCACTAAAGTTTTCAGTAACATTAAGAGTTTCTTTCTAGAAATATCATAGCACATGTACCCACCCAATAGAAGGATCAAAAATTGAATTTCCACATGTAATTTATTTTACTTACAGCAGTTTGGGTTTAATTTGACAACTCCTCATTACAACTACCCCCAAAAAAATTCCCTTCCCCTGTACAAATGTATTTCCATATTTCCATCTCAGTATAAGCACAGCTGTGAACCAATTACTTCAAAGTTCAAGAGCTGGTTGTTTCTATCCTTAGCATTGCTAGAAAATGTTGAGCGTCGTCCTGTGGAGAGACTCCCAGGCTCAGTACAAAGATTTTTTTTCTTATTTCTTATTTTCTTATTTTGTTTTTATATTAGCACAAATGGGACATACTTTCTTTCCTCTATCAGCACATTTATTTTCTATATTCAGTACAGAGTTATTATAGGTATCTATTTTGCATACTTATTTGAATATATTATATAGTAGGGTGTTTTGTTTTTTGGGTTTTTTAGTTATTGATAGCTAGATAAAAGGAAATACACTAGGCATATATATCAATCTTTTTGTCTGAGGAATAAATAGTTTCGCAAGTCATTTGCATTGTGATTATAGGTAAGTGAATATGAGAAACAAATATGAATAATTTACCTGCCCCTTCTGGAATTAATTACATTCTGTCCTCCCACCTGCCCAGTTGACTTTAAGCATATTAGAAAAAGAAAACTAACCATAGGAATGTTATGAACATATATTCCTGATGTCCACACTCTTAATATTTGGTGTTTTAGCATAAACTTATCCTCTGCATGTGACTCTGTCATTTTCACAAAGTAGATCTCCTGATTGCTACATGTGAGCTAATTAGCTATCATATAGTCTCCATAGAGAGGAAATAAATATGTAATTAGCATAGCCTTTTATCCCTCCCACTGAAGTGGGAAAAAAGAGAGGTATTCGCTAAGTAACAAGTAAATGCCACCTTAATTTTCCCTAAAATCACCCTACAGTTTTCCCAGGAGAAGTTGCTATGAGGCTGGGATTCTGGACATATCAAAATGAACTAAGTTCTATGTATGTCTAACTGATGGGTGATCTCCCAAGCCCCAGCACAGCTCATCATGAATGCTCCTTTTCTATGACTCTGCACCTACTTATTTGAGATAATTTGATTCAGTGACTGACAGTAAGTGTGAAAGAGTGGGAGGTAGGGAACAAGAAGAGAATTCTATTTTGTAAATGTTATCCACACGTGTTAGATAGCCATGGTTATTTGGTTCAGTTTAAGAATAAGAGAAAAGCTATATCTTCTAGTTCTGATTCATAAAACATATCCCTTTTATTGGTCAGAGATCAATCAATCCATAGGTATTTTTTATTTCTGAGATATCACACCAGCTGTTCTGATGACATAACCATTTTGAGCCTCACTGGTGACACAGGGGGTTAAGTCTCAGCACTATCAAGCTATGGTAAGCCTTTGCAGCTTGAGTTTGATCCTGGGCCAGGGAGCTGGCCCACATGGCATAGCAGACCTCTCCTATCTCATTGGCAGCTCCCCTCAGCAGTATATTTCAGTAGACCTGCCAGTTACACTCACCACTTTGTCTTTGGTGAATCCTCTCACCCTCACCACGACCCCCTCACACCTCTGGCCTACATCCCAGTTATTATGTGTATAAATAAAAATAAGTCTTTTTGTTTTTTAAAGACATCACTCTTTGAAGGGAAATCTTTCCTTTGACAAACTGTCTCTACTCGTTTGATGTCAACTGATAGGATTAGGCAAGCATCTAATCCAAGCAAGTCACTCTTTCCATAGTCTTGCCACTGATAGATGGCTTATGAGTTTCCTCCCAGCAAAAAAAAAAAAAAGCATATTTCTCTTTAAGACTTTTTGTGATTAAAACATATAGACTCAGTTGAAAGCCAGAATTAAATAGGCTAGATCAGGATTACTATAAGATATTGAGCCTGGGAGATGGTCACTAACTAAGTCCTAGGCAAACTGAAGTTATAAGGAGTGGGCACTGTGGCAACTAGTTTCAAAGACACAAGAACAGAACATATCTGAAGAAATACCATGCAGCCCATGGGAGTGATGTTTCCCTACATGGAAAAACTATTTTTAAAAAAAACTATATTGAATGACAGTATTCCAGTCAAAAGTTTGGCCTTAAAGCTTACATAGATTGTTGCTTTAGCCTCACCAAGTTACCTAGTCAATAAAATCAATTAATTTAAAATATTCCATTCACACACATTTATTTAGCACCTAGTACAGATAAAGCTTTCTGCTAGTTGCTACAAAGAAGTAAAATATTTTTAAAGTCCCTCTGCCCCCTCCAGAAAAAACTCCTAATATGAGATTTTCTAAATCAGTATTATTAGAAATTCCCCTTGTCTCTTTGAAGAAAAAAAAATGAATTTGTATTTTTTGAAATTCAGGTTATGGATAATTGTACTTTTTCCCTTAAGCAAAACTTTAATGACTTTTAGCTCCATAGAAATCAATACCATATATAAGTTTGGTTCCATTTAAGGGTATTGATTATACTAGGGCAAAATTAATTCCTTGTCAAAATTTAATAAAAATAGATCAATGCATATTATTAATAACCACATCATACATTTATACAATTAAAGAGTAAAGATGTACTGACCAGATTTTAATAGTATGATATTGTATTTACTATTCAACTATTAGTTTTCATATTGAATACATGTTTCTGACTTAATATCACCATACATTTAAGTTGTTTGATATGAAATCATAATTTTCATTTAATATATAAAGTATAAATCATGAAAGTTTACTATACTTTATTTATTTAAATAATTTAAAAAGTTCTGGAGTAGCATCTATATGCATGTATCTATATGCATGTCTGTATTTATAATTATTATAAAGAATTCCTCTTAGAAAGGAAACCGTTCTTTTTTACTTAAAGAGGTTTAGAATAGACAGTAGTTTGAGCAAATTGTTTAGAAGGAGATAGTATGAAAACTGATCTAAAGAATAACCGTGTGTTTTGAATATCGTAAGCTCAAGGAAAAGAAAAAGAAAAAGATATAAAGAAGTAGGCCAGACAACATGGCAAGATCTGCAGTCCTATGTAAAAGATGGCTAATAAATAATTTCAGATAGCTTCTTGGCTAAACAGTTTTATTAGTAACCTAAAAATATAATATTTACTTGAAGCTTATATATCTATAACTCACTCCACCATTCTAAATTTTCAGTAATGTTTGCTTTACTACAATATACAGATGTCTCTTGTGGGAAATGGGAAAATCAAGAAGTCAACTTCCTATTTAATGAAGAAAATCATAGATATACCCAAAATAATACATCAAATGCAGAGCTCTTTTAGAAAAGTCTCCACATTTCCTAAATGACTCACTGTTACATGCCAACCTGGCTGTACATCTTCACATTATTCACTCAGCAAATTATAAATTATTAGAACTATGGACCTTTGGAATCTCTACCAAATAGTTGAAACCATAAATGCCAAATTCTCTAATAACAAAGATGTACGGTGTTCATTTAACATTGCACTGATTTATTCATTTAATAAAGCAAAGCAAATATCCAAGACGTGTTTAAGGTCCTGCCACATGTGTTACTCCAAGACCTTTGCTGCTATATACATACGCCAGTTGTGTAAGATGACACCAAAATGGGCTTTTAAATAAGGAATTTGAGAGATGGAGCAGTACAGTGACATGTGTATGATGTAAATTAAATAAAATTCCAGCTTTTGCCACCAACTATTTGCCTTGTAAAGATTTTCTTTACATTCTCAGGAGTATATATTTTTCTTATTTGTAAAGTCATGATTATATAGTATTCATGGGAAATTGTGAATAAATGTAGCCAAGTACATAAAGTGTTAACATGATTCCTAGTCCAAAGTAAATATTCAGTAACTGTTAGCTGTTATAAATTTGAATTTTAGGAGGGTAGGAGGGAAACAGACTATAGTGCTGAATATCATAGAACTCTGCTAATGTGCAACTCCTAAAAATGTCTTTAATGTCTACTATCTTTTTAACACCAGTTTTTTGACTAAAGTGAAAGCCTGTCCATTTTCAGTTGTGAGTCTCCCTGCACATGTAACATCTTTCAGAATTAGAATAACTGCTTAAGCATTCTGTCTAGAGAAGTCAAATGATTTGCTAATTATTTATGGCAAATATTTTTGAGATTATAATACTTTCCAGAATGCCCTGCCAATAATGATTGTATGGTGGATTAATGTATATTTTAATGAGGACAATAAAGTACCTCAATCAACATCAAATTGATTAGCAATTACCATAAAGTCAGTAAAATAGGTGGCATATATTAAACATTTGCTGCACGCTAAGCACCTTATATAATTATCTCAGTTCTCGCAACAGCCATATGAAATAGAGCTGATTATTCCCTCTATACTAATTTATAAACTGAAAAACAGAAAAGATGCAATAGTTTGCTAATGTTATGTAACAACTAAATATTTGAAAACTGAAATGTGTATACAAATTATCAGTCTCTGAAACTATATATTTTATTTCCAAATGTGATTTGATGGAAACATCAGATATTGATAGGATGCCTTTTATTAAAATGCAGGATCCTCATTTCAATGAATTCTGGAGTTTAGAGCTATGTTTTGATTTTCTTTTGGTTAAAATAGTAAATGTACCACATATAGTCAGAATCATAAAAAGAAATGAGAAACTATGCTTTGAATTTTATACTTTCATAGATCCATTCATAATATATAGATTTTTACAAAAAGTTGTTTAATATATAAATTGATATTGATTTGTAACTCATTGTTGGGTCCTTAAATGATTTTCATGGACACTGCAATCATTGACATATTTATTGAATATCAATGAACTGAGCTTTTCTACCTCAAATTTCAGGTAACTGAAATAGGAGTCATTTCTTGCCTCCTTCTGAATATGTCTGATGTGAAGGCATCAGAAGTTGAAACCTAAAAAGCAAAATGATATGCTATCCATGGAAATATTTCCCTGCAATGCTGAGTTACAAAATATGAAAAATTTTGTTTCTAAGCTTTGGTCCATCTTGTTAGGGTCAACTAGTGATATAAACTCCTAAAATTTCTATAGTAATGCTTTGTGGTGTATTTCAGAGCCATGGATTGTGTGCTTACACTTAAACACTTATATCCCACACTTTGCAAGTATTGTCAACTAAGACTGTACTATGCGTTTACTTATAGTTGGTTACCACCACCTATCTACCACCCTACCAAAGCCTGAACACACATGGTGGTTCTGTTTAGTCTCAAGTTATATTTTCAAATTGTTCACAGAAATACTAACCAAATCCATGCTATGTATAATATCAGAAAGGTCATACAGGAAGGATGATTTAGTAGTGTTCTTCATGTGACAGTGTAAGTAAGGCCTAGTGTGTGTTTGAGATGTCACTGAAGTGTTCCTAGTGACCAGGAAGACTAAACACATATTTGCAACAAGATTTATTTCTCCAGCTTTCCTACATATATATTTTTATAATGTATAATATTATAATGTTTAATAATATTTTCCTACACATATATATTTAATAATCGCCTAGATAGGTGATATATTTAAAACAAAAATTCTCATAAATAGATTTAACTATTTAAACATATATATTTTGTTTCATTTGGATAGGGCTCTCATCAAACATAAATGTGAAGTCAGAGCATAATACCCAATTTCACCTCCTTTCCTTCCCGTATCATCTATAGGTCTTATATGTGGTGAGGAAAACTGGTCTTTTTATTGAAACTGAAGGAGAAAATTAAAACAAAAGGAAAATGTGACTATAAATCTAACCTTAAAAATTTACATTTGACAAAGTAAATCTCACCAAAATTTTAGTAAACTTATATTTTATTTTAATTAAAATATTATTTGGATTAAAATGCGGTCATTAAAAGCTTTCAGAAATTAAAGTTGCACTTCTCACCTAATATGTTGTAGGAAGTTTTGTTTTTAGTATTTGTAATACAATTTAAGTTAAAATGCCATTACTATCTATAGAGGTTTTTTTAATGTTTATATCTGTGTTTTTTAAATAAATTTATTTACTTATTTTTCATCAAGATAACATTAGGATTCTACCCCATCAGCTATCACCATCAAAACCATGCAATATCCCAACTAAAACTGATTCAGAATAAATTTGTTACAGAGACTTTGACAAATAAAGAGTAAACTGTTAGAAAATGCAATATCAAACTGGAAGGTTGTTATAGGATTGTTTGTTTTTCTGTCTTAATTATCACTAATACATAATTTTTCAGAAACATTTGATGATTAAAAAGCTAATGAGTCTCCTTGCTGGATTTTGTGAGTACTTACACCAGACTTTCAGTTGCCTAAGTAGCTTTCCATATAGAATCTTCTGTAACCTTAGGAAAGAATGAATAGCAGATAACCGAGGAGAATTGAACCTCATTTTAATATCAACCTTTGGTAGACTTTATCACACTAATTATTCAACATTTAAATTCCCCAATTTCTACTAAATCTGCACCCAAGAAGCAGTGTGTGTCACTTTAGTACAGTATGTTCTCCATCTCACTTCCTGAGGTAATGGTCACATCCTCCATATTTTCACCTTTTATTTTTATTTTGAAAGGTCAAAGAGTATTTTAGTTTCAACCTTGTCATTACATGACAAAGAGAATGACAGTGTTAAAATACCAGACATAGCAGGCTAACATTCAATCTTCAGCTTAATTCGTAAAGAAACCAGGCTGAAATTTCAGTCACTCCCAGGCACTGGCAGTTAGCAAGTAATCCAAGCAAAGAATAAATGCAATCGCAATCTGAGTGTATTAAAGAAAGGAAGAAAGGCAGCATTAGTTCATTCAGCTTTCAAGGGTGAGTCATTCACCCTGTACCACTGCTGAAGTGAAACATTTTTATTGATTTGCAGATTAAGAATCTATTTAAAAGGTGATAAATCAATCCTTCTCCTCAAGCCTACTGCAGCAAGTTCAGGAACTTGAAAGCAATCATTGCTGTTTTAGGAAAGCTTACTTAACTTGTGTTGCTTATAATGATAGAGAAAACTATAGTTCATAATGAAGGTACTGTGTATTGAACATCTTGATGAAAAGTCAGAAGATTGAGCTGGCATAAATCAACACATGAATGTAGAAGTCTGCAGGTGGGATGAAGAGCAGAGTTTATCCATCTTGATTATCATTACATTTGAAAGTCAACGAAGAGTTCACCTTCATTGTGAACCTTTCCACACATGTAACTCTTTACAATTTCATGAGAAAGAGTAGATGAGATTAAAAAAAAAAACTCGCTGGATTCTGTTTATATTGTGTTAAAATAACAGGTTATAATCAGAGCTTAAATATTTTTATCAAATGTTGAAATGAAAGTCTGTGGTTATACTGGGAAAAGTAAACATACTTCAAATAGGTTCAATTTGTCTTCCAAGAGAATTAAGTTAATTAAAAGGTAGTATTTTCAAGACAAATATGATTTGGGTGTCAGGACTACTACATTTCTGTAATATCTTGGTCTCTGCAAATTAGTGCTTGGAGTGAGAAGAGACAAGATAATGTTACTTTACCAAATTGTGATTACTACATTTCCTCAGATTCTAGAATAATTTCATCAGTATTATTAGACTTCAGTGAGTATTACAAGAAATGTAGATATGAAAAGGAAGTCTCTTAGCCTTTCTAGCCTTTCTTTTACAAATGGAAAGCTATTTGATATTTATATATTTTGACTGTGACAAACCTTTTTATAACAAGTTTTATAGCAATATTACTTTTAAAAACAAAAGCTTGGATCTCCTGAAATATAGCACATAACAGATAAAATCAGTGAGCTTAATATTTTTTCCTTAACTGAAATATTACTATGATGAAAATAACTAAAATTTATTTCAGCAAATAGAAGATATTCATATCATAGTTTGCTTAGAAAAAAGTAGACCATAAATTTTATTCACACAGTTAAATAAAATGTTTCTGCGGTATCTTAGTGCCCTAATCTTTAAAAACCAACCTCCTAAAATCGGTTAACATCCTAGCTCACAGATGTTTATGTGTGAGGCTTTTTATGGTAGATCAAACTATAGTATAAAAATGTTTCTAAACCTTCTAAATTTTACTCTATTTCAGGGAGTTAGACTATGGAAATTACATAAAAGAAGAAACAATTTGCAAACTCTAAGCCATTAATCATTGTTTTGTATCATTGTGAAAAGTGAGAAAATAATTATCTCTTAATGAGAGAATATATGAAATTCTGTAGTATAATATCACACATCTGTTAAAATTACATTGACTAACATTATGGAAAAATATCCTACAACTAAATTGAATGTTTCAAAATAACAGGGAATTCATTTTAACTTTTACTTATTTCATCATTTATATTATTACACTAATTGTTGTAATGAATATACCTCAAACTAGTGGTCTGCCATTATAAATGTTTATGTCTTCAATTAATACTTCACTGTAGAGTATCCTATATACAGGCAGTTCTCAATGCAATGTCTTAGGAATTTAGCTTCTTTCTCTTGATGACTTTGTCCTCACCTGGAAACTTTATTCTTTGCATCTGACTAAAACAAAAAAGGAAAGCAGATCACAGATAGAGAAGTAGAGACGGTACAATGATAATTTAAATAATGTATCACAAAATTTCCATTCTGTTGGTTAGAACTATGGCATGTTGTAAGTAAATGCAAGGTGATATTCCAGTGATGCCTCTATGGGAAGGACTGGCTGTATATACTGGGCTGTCAGAAAAGTCAGAATATGTCAGAAAATATATGACATATTTTTTTCTTTGAAAAGCATAGAAAAAAGTCCTAATTTTTCAAGAACCCAACTTTTTTGTTAACCAATTTGCTATTTCTGCTGCATCTTCTTTAGTAGAATGTTTGGTTCTATGAATGTTAGTTTAGCATATCTCATGCCAAGGATCAATGGGAAATAGATGCAAAATTATAAAATAGTTTGATTTTATAGGTGTATAAGCCATTCTTGAAAAATGAGGATAGGCCATCTGGTATTGAGCCTTGTGCCTAAAGTGAATATTTCCACTTTATCCTATAGAAAGTAAGTAGTCTTTTAAAATAGAGAATAAGATGATCAGAATTTTACTTTTTCCATATATAACATTGGCACCAATGTGGACCATAAGCACTATAGTCAGGATCGGTTGCAGAACGACTGTTTGGAAGACTAATTAGTGAAAAATGATAAAATCAATAGCAATGTGCTATGAAAGGCAAACAGAATGTTTAGTAAATAGAATAGGCAGAATCTAATGTCTTAATATGAAAGGTTTATGGGAGGAAAAAAGTGAGAAAGTAAGAGAGAGAAGGAAGAAAGATAGGAGGGAGGGAGGAGAGAGAAAGAGATTATGACCTTATTGCTTAAAGATTGGGGCCTGAGGTGAACAGCACAGGAAATTCATAAGGAAAATAGGATTTTAGGCAGGGCTTCCCTGGTGGCCTATGGTTTAATCTCAGTTCTATCAGAGATAGCACAAATTTGATCCCCTGCCAGGAGTTACCCATATATGGTACAGCAGACCTCTACTGTCTCACCTGCTGCTCCCCTCAGCAGTGTATTTCGGTAAATCCACTGTTCTACTTCCCACTCTGTGTCTGATAAATCCTCTCCCCACCCCCACACCTATGGCCTATACCCCAGTTCATCTACCCAGAAATAAATAGATTTTTAAGAAATCATGAGCTGTGATCTGGAAATACTGAGTGGACATGTTGTGAATCTTCTAAGAGATAGGAGATATTCAATATATGTTAACTAAATGGCTCTTTAACTCAAATTACTGCACAAAAACTTGAAAATAAACAAGTATAGGTTGAAATGTGGTTATGAATGGCTATCCTTAGAAAGCTCATAGTGTAAGCAGAGAAAAGAACCTGGAATACTACTTATTCTGAGGGAATAGATATCTTAGACACAAAAGAGGAAAAGCGGTTAGTGGTAGGGTGACAGTAAATTTATCACTGAGGGGTCTCCCTTTTGGCATAGGGGTTAAAGACAGTTCTCTCAGGCTATTGACAGCCACTGTAGCAAGTGTTTTATCCCTGGCCTGCCAGGGAGCTGACCCTCTTGACTCAGCAGACCTCGCCTATCTTACCCACTACTCTCCTCAGTAATGTATTTCAGTAGATCTGATTATTGAGATAGCAAATAAACATTGGACCAAGGTTCTAGATCAGTATATGTGGCTGAGAAGAGACCATCAGCAGTAGAGCAATTTGCCTTAACAGTGAAGAAACATTCTGTTTTGTTTTGTTTTGTTTTTTGAACATTATAGTGAAGGTGGTGAAGGCAACTTCTCATATAAATGAGTTTGCAATTTTTTATTTATATATATATATATTTTTTTTTTGTTAAATGGGGTATAGGCCAGAGGTATGGGAGATGAAGGAATTCACCAGAGATAGAGTGGAGAACAGAACAGGCAGATCTACTGAAATACACTGCTGAGGGGAGCAGCTGGCAAGACAATAGAGGTCTGCTGACATATGTGGGTTAGCTCCCTGGCATGGGATTGAACTCAGGCGGTAGAGGTGATAACTTTGAGACTCAGCACATGCCTGCGAGGCCTCCAAGTTTTGATTTTAGAGGAAGAGAGTCTTTATTCTTGGTGTCCTCGGTATGCTCAGTAAAACAAGAGACACATTTAATAAATTATAGTTCCCTTTCTAATTTAACACCATATCAAAAATCAGGAAACATTATGAATAAAGACAATCTCAGGAGATACATCTTATAGTTGCACATGTTTGATGAAGTCTGACTTCTCTATCTTTTGTTGCTAACTACAAAGAAGAAAGGGGGAAAAATTATGTTCACTTCAGAATCGTGTGGTATAAAATCAACAAAACTCAAGGTCAAACTTCAGCTGACATTAGCTAAAATTTAGATATAAAAATAAATAAAATCTAAATGAGTTGTATTGTATTTTTGGTAAGATTCTACACAGTGCTGGGATGAACAAAAAGGGATAATCAGGAAGATGAGATTGACAAACTAAATTACCATAACAAATGTGATTGGTGTCTGGAGAACCAAAGAACAAAGTGGAAGATTGTCCTGGTCCCTCCTGTTTATTGAATCTCATCAGTAATTTCTAACATATTTTAAAATAAATAAATGAAGTAGAATAAATTTCTCTAGAGATATTTTGATTCATTTTGGTAAATTAAAGAATGAAAATAAAAAATATTCTATCTGACTATAATAGTTCAGGGTTTATGGACAAATTGTTCAGTTATATTGTAACTCAGTTCTATTGCATTCTGAATTTGTTTGCTTTAATTAACTAGGTATATATAGTGTTTCTGCACAAGCAGAACACTACACTAGGCACTGGAGAAGTGAGTGATAATCGGAAGACTTAAATCTTTCAAAAGTTAGCTGTTGTTATGCATTCATTTGATAAAATTTAGTCAAACTGGGACACATGCCATGAAATCACGAACTACCAAAAACTGCAGGGAAAAAAATCACCTGCATGCTTTGATAGAGCATTTGCTATTAAGTTATATTCATTTAAATTCCATCCATGTGTTTGATACCATAAACTGAATTTTTTATAGACCACCTCATTACATGAGTGATGTAAGAACAGAACTTGTTTCTTCAACTCATTCAGCATTCTAATGAACTCAGAAAACAAATTTTATTCCATTAAAAATAATGGAATCTCACTATCCTACAGCCATTTAAATGTTTTAGAATAGAACAGTCCTCTTTTTATTCCAGGAGGCGTATACAATAAATCTCATTATGAAAATTACCATATTCAGACTATCTCAATAATGCACATGCCAATATCTCTACCACCTTCAAATAAACAAATAATGGTGGAAATTATGCTGGTACTAACAATAGCTAGGAAATGTTTTTGAGAAATAGACTCTCTTCCTCTTATTTGTTGGAGTAAAACATCTTCACTGATTTAACTTATTAAACGATTTCTAGAATTTGGACTGAAAATGAAAAATTGTATAGACTTCAATAGGTATCTTTTTCTACACATTTGTGTTGGTGTGCTTACACATGTAGACAAATTTTAACATGTTTTGTCTGAGGATAAAAGAGATAAATTGCCCTATTGTGTCATAAGCACCATTTGATTTGATTAGTAAACTGATATTCCATTTTTGTTCTCTTTGGATTGAGGCACCCTTTTGAGTGAATTTTTTGGGAGCACTTTCAGAGATGATTTATCTAAACAAACCTAGACCTGCTTTGTTCTAGCAAAGCACTCATTTCCCGAATAGCACATCTCTTAGTTGTCCACACCTACTCCCCTTAGAAGGGATTTAATAAAAATGCGTTGTTCACTGAAGGGTAAGATTTAGATTTCTTACTAACACAACCAGAAGCAGACTACCAAGTACAGGCTAGATTACATCACTCAATTTATCACTGGGAAACTGTGACCTTTTGTTGGGAAAATAAGAGGTCAGGTTCTCTGTTCTCTACATACTGCAAATACTAACTCTTTATTTCCTGATACAGGACATATTTTATGGATGCAATCTTCCAATCTTCTCAAAAAGAGTTCTGGATTTGCCTTGCCCTTATCTCCAAGTGCTCCATCCAAGAGCACATCTAGATGCCTTTTAACACATGGTATTGAAGGATTTTAATTTTCTTGTGAATTAGATCTAAAGATCAAGTTCTATGTTGACTAAGCAATATCTAGATCCCCCTGTAATTGGGAATTTTCTTCATCTTATGCACTGAATATATATGATTTTGGAGTGAGAGGCTCAAATTGTAATCACAGATGCTTAACATTCTTGCTCAATTATTTTAACTCATTCTCAATAATTATAAACTTTAAATTGGTCTATAAATCTAGGCTTCTATATTTCATTTAATTGTTTCAGGAATCAAATGAAATCTCTTGACTCCATTGATATCAATTTTAATGTGTGATATTGAACACTAATTAAATGCAAGCAATTTAAATTTTAATTGGAAAATACATTTTCAGGGCATTACATTTGCACTTCCTTTGTTGAGAATAAATAGGGCTAATAAATTAAAATTTCAGTTTATTTTACTATATTTTGCTAAAATGCATAATGTGAAAACTTATTGACACAGGAATAAAAGGTTAATGTGCAAGGTTAAGATTATTGTTTACTGATTATAACTTACTTAATTGCTTTATACATTCTATTTTTAGCTACTTAGGATACAGTCAATGAACACAGTTTCTTGCCAAGTACAAGTCAATTGGTTTCAGTAATTTTTTTCAAATGGAGAAAATTCTGCAGTCAATTTAAAAAAGTAGCAGATCTCTGGTTTTAAATTTCTATAATGATTGTAGTTTAGATTAAGAAATTATTTGATTGTCAGTGATAGGAGTCTCTGATTTCATTTTTATAGGTAATTATGGGGTAAGTTTAGAAAAATCACATGCAAGAAAGAGAATCCTTCTAAAATTTTCCTTAAGTAAAATGATAATAACATTTACCTATTTTTTCTGCAACAGGGATTTTTGGTATATCTTGTTAATGTCATTCAGAATTAGAAAACTTCTTTAAGCAAATAAATAGTTATAACTGCCTTGTTTCTGAAGTTATTTGGTGATTTTTTTCCAGTGTATTTAACATTTATCAGTGTTGTTTCTTTGAAAATAATGATGGCTGTCCATAATATTCAAACCACTCCTGAGATTTTATGTGTTTTATGAGATAGAGATCTAACAAAAAAATATAGTAGTTGACATGGGATTAAATGCCCAACCACATTTTGGCTATGTGACCTAATATAAGTAATTTAATCACTCTAAACCTTTAATTTGTATTTGGACTTGGAAATAGAAACAACCACTTCATAATGTTGTTTTCAGATAATAGTGAAAGAAACTAAAACATGCAATTAATGCTAGCAACTACTACCATGCTTTTTTGCCCTGTGCAAACTTTGATTCAAGTAGATCAGAGTTCTGATTGAGTACTAACATTAATTTGCTAAGATTACTAATGTATTTTTCCTCTTGGATTACTCACTTCCATATTATATGGACCTACCACCCCAATTTAAATGTGATGCATCAGTGAAAGTATAAACATAGTGCACATAGTAGGCTTAAAACACCTGTTCATTGAATAGATGTCTGTTTAGACATTTTTAAAATATATTTTCTGCTAAAGACATGATTAGTCATGTCTGTTGATTTCTTTTAAAGGAACATAGTCAACAGATTATCAGTTCGCTTCAGCACAGTTCTCTTGCAGAAAGTGAATATTAGAGAAGGAGAAATGGGTAAGGAATAAGGAGCAAAGCACCTAGCAAGATCTCCTACAGAGACTGACTTTTGGTGATAGAGCTGGTGTGGTTAAATTCCCAAATACTTCTCTACGCCTACCTTTCTTCACAAGCACCAGTTCACAAACATAAGCAGATTCAGAAGTACCTGTGTGAGCTTTCTACTTTGCTATATCCAGTTTGAAAGAAATGAGACCCCTAGGGAATCTTAGATAACAGTTTTTCTTCAGAATATTTTATTTTCCAATTCAATTCAATCCAATTCAAGTATTGTAGAAACTCTTTCAGATAAGCATCTAAACCCTCGTATATGATTGTACATTGAATCCTATATTGGAACATAGCAAAACATCTTCACACTCTTGTTTGGGGGAAATCCATAATCCATCTAAAGCAGACAGTTTTCTATTTAAATCATCATATTCAAAGTAAACTGAATTAAGAATAGGAACCACTATTCCCATATTGAAGGAAAAAAAACAGGTTGGTGAACTACTTTTTATAAATAGCATGCTGAAATTCATGCATCAATACTTTTGATCATTTACTGTGTAAGATTTTGTGACAGAACAGATGAAAGGGAAGAAGAAATAAGTAACATGTGCAATGTTTTGCCTTCAAATTTCTCTGTAAAATTTTTATGAAACATCATAGACAACATTGAATGTCAGAGATTCTACTCTGGGGAGAAGAGGCATTCTTTCCAAGTACTCTTTGATATGCTAAATGAAAGGTTTCTGTAACTGTAGCTTCAAAGTTGCATGTCCTGGCTCTATGGGATCCATAAGAGGAAATACTGGAACTGAGGATTTGTAAAAGAAACAATTTTTTCAAGACACTTCTTAAGGACGATAGGCTTTATTCAATAGCAAGTGGAGATTTATAACTAAGAAGTAGGGTGGGGATTAATAGATATAAAATTACTAAAAGAAACAACAGGGGAAGGGAAAACTCCTGTTAGAGATACCCAGCATAAATCTGGCTGCAGGCAGGTCAAGGTGATAAGATATTAAGAGTGGAGGATAAGGAACTCAGCTAGGGTGGTCAGATACCCAGGGGAGAAGATGTTCAGTTGATTGACTTAGCAGGATTCTTGCTCAAAGTGGGGTATGTAAGTATATAGAAGGAAGCCTAGAATGTAGCCTAGTGGAACACAAGGCTCAGAGGAACCTGATTACAATTAGGTCAAGAATATTTGTGAGACTCAAGAGCTATGGAAATTAGAACATACCTTCAGACACAAGCATTTAAAACTCTGAAGTAGGAAAATCAATTGTTTGAATTACTTTTTATTGTTACCACCTAATGCTGCCTGTCACATTTTCCTAAAAGCTGATAATACACTCTAAGGTATTTAAAAACAATATTGAGAGTATGGGCCTCCCTGGTGGCGCAGTGGGTTAAGCAGCGCACTTTGAAGCAAACCGCAACCACTGCATCACAAGTTTGATCCCTGCTGCTGGCCAGGGGGGCACCCACTTGGCATAGCAGACCTCTCCTCCTTGCCCGCTGCTCCCCTCAACAATGTGTTTCAGTCAGTCTGCCTGTTCTGTTCCCAGTTCTGTCTCTGGTAAATCCTCTCACCTTCATGTACTCTGGCCTGTACCCCAGTTCTTAAATGCATAAATAAATAAAATCTTAAAAAAACAATATTGAGAATAGTTTCTTGAGAGTTCATGTACAACCTTTAGGAAAATAGAGTGTTTGCCTTGTATTTAAGGCTGGGGAAGGAGCAAGGAAAAGTATAGCAGAGATACAAAACAATCAAGTCAGTAAGAGGGCTCTGTCATCCTAGGGAGACATCGCAAAACATAGTATCATGAGAAAAGCCTTTTTAGTAAAAAAAAAAAAAAATCACTGCTTCTTTCTTTTGACATGTGCTTTTTAGAAAGGCTGAGAGGAAAATGAAGTCATTGTAATTCAGTTTAACTTATATACCATCACACTCTAAATGGTATTACTAGAAAATCTGCTAGTACGTAAATCTCACCAAATGTTTAAATATTCTACTTTAAATAACATGTAATGATAGTTTTGCTCTCTGATGTCAGTTAACCCAGCATGCTTCACAATGTTTGAGGTTTTGTAGTTTAAATAAATTCATGTGATAAAAACTTAATGCAAAAATATGTCATTTACAGAATGTATTATGTTTTAAGTTGCATCAAATATCCATTTGAATAATTCTTTAATCCACAAAGTAAACTTATAATTATATGTGTATTTTAATCAGATTCAGGTAAATAGAAGATAACACTCCTTTCAGTCCATCATTTGCATTCTTTCAGCTCAAAAAGCTAAGACAGTAAATACCAACCTTAGGTAGCAAATGCTAGTGTCTAACAGATTGGCTTTATTCCTGGTGAGAGCAGGTGATAAATTACAAAAAGAATCTCTTTACACAAAGTTCATCTGCTACTTCTTTCCAAAGATTTATTCTCAAGAAATGGTGCTTTAATAAGCAATATAACATTAGATGGTGCAGAATCCTATTAATATTTTGACCATCCAAGGATAATTGTAACAGATATATAATATAGTATGGCAATATTCTTTCAATTATCATAAAGTAAGACATAGATTGTATATAAGTATTTGTAAATCAATTCCCTTTAAATTATAGTTGTAGGATTTGCATCATGAAACCATGTAATATCTTAAAATTAATATACCCTGTTCTATCAGCGGTGTTATCTCTTTATCACAATCTGATGCTTAGAAAAGTATTATCCCAAAACTGCACAGCTAGCAAATTGTAATGCAGGGAGTTGAACACAGGATGTCTGATTCCACAGGTCATGCTCTTAAAACGAAATTCTCAGCTACTATACACTAGGGATTACAATAAAATTACTCTAAATCAAATTAGATAATGCTAAGAGTAAAATTTATTTGAAAATAATCACTGAGAATTCAGGAATAAATCTACACATATACCAACATTTAATCTATGACAAAACAGTCATGGCCATGTAATTGGAAAGGAAAATTCCTTCACAAATTGTGCTGGAAAACTGGACACTCACATGCAAATTAATATGACTAGACCACTCTTTAACTCTATACACAAGAATAAATTCAAAAGTGATTTAAAGCCTGGATTAAGATATAAAGCCATATCACATATAGGAGGTGAAAACATAGGTTATATATTTCATGATATTAGCACTAACAAAGTCTTTAGGTCAAATAGGGATATCATTTGATACAGAAATCCCATTGTTTCCTATTTTTCTGAAGAACATAAAAGCATTACCTCATAGAGTTATAGGCACCACTGTTTTTTTGTTTTTTTCAGCATTACATACAAAAGTTAAGGTATGGGAACTACCTAACAGTCATTGTTAGATAATTGAATAAAGAATATATGGCATTTATGTACATTGGATATTTTTTTTTAAAGTGAAAAAGTCATTTGGGGCAACAAGGAAGGAACTTGTGGTTATGGAAGGTGAAATAAGTCAAAATAAGAAATCAAATACTGGTTGATTTCACCTATGTGTACACAATAATGAAACAAAGTAGATAACAGAGAAAACAAAGATAGACCAGTGGACACCCATCACATAACTGAGGTTACCAGAAGGTAAAGTTAAGAAGTAGGGTGGAAGAGGTCTAGTAGGTGGTGGTAGGTGTTTTTTAAGCCAATAAATACCATAGTCATGGTTACCCTATTTTCTTAGTTTGTTCACAGACTAAAAACTCAAATATCAAATTGGCTAACTGACTAGACTAAAACTACACTGTTAACTCCACTAAAGAAATGGCATTCTCGGGCCTCCCTGGTGGTGCAGTGGGTTAAGCAGCGCACTATGAAGCAAACCGCAGCCACTGCAGCACGAGTTTGATCCCTGCTGCCAGCCAGGGAGGGGACCCACGTGGCGCGGCAGACCTCTCCTGCTGTGCCCGCTGCTCCCCTCAGCAGTGTACTTCTGTTACCTGCCTGTTCTGCTCCCCACTCTCTGTGGTGAATCCTCTCACCCCCACCCACACCTCTGGCCTGTACCCCAGTACTTGTATGCATAAATAAATAAAATCTTTAAAAAAAAAAAAAGAAATGGCATTCAAATAGGTTACTGAAAGACAACTTATTGTCAGCCTGTTGTAAGTGGTAAGGGGTACTGTAAAGAGGAGAACATGGATATGGAAAAATTCATGGTGGAGACAAACAGAATGTGTTCCAGATTTTAAAATTTAGTGGTTTAGGGGTCTTCCTGGTGGTGCAGCAGGTTGAGCATCACACTGTGAAGCATCCACAGCACAGAGTTTGATCCGTGGCCAGGGAGGGAACCTATGTGGTGCAGCAGACCTCTCCTGCCTCGCCCGCTGCTCCCCTCAGCAGTGTGTTTCAGTCTGCCTGTTCTGCTCCCCACTCTCTCTGGTGAATCCTCTCACCTCCTGGTCGTAGTCCTGACCTATGTCCCAGCTCTGTATGCATAAATAAATCTTTAAAATAAATAAATAAATAAATATTTGGTTGTTTAGTGCAACCCAAGCAAAGAGAGCATGATGAGGTCTTAGGAAATGATACTGAACTATTAACAAGTGATAGATCATAAAGTGGTTTCATGCTATACTAAGGAGTGTGGATTTTATTCTGAAAGCTGTGGGGCAAAAATGGGACTTTTAAGCAAGGCTATATTTTCCCTGATTGTAATTCAGAATTATCACTCAGGCATCCCTGTAAAGAATTGTTTAGGAATGATCACTAGGAGCAAGACTGTAGTTATTTAGTCAAGAACTAAAGGAGTCCTACAAGGAGCAGCAGTGGTGAGGATGGAGAAAAAAAGCAGAGATAATGGTTGAGTGGTTTGAGGATCCAGCATTTGATTGATTGTTAGGAATGAATGATAGTTAAAGAATACTTCACTTTTCTATCTTGAGTAATTGAATAGTTCATTCAACTGATAAGGAGGATTCAGGAGGCAATGACCTTGATGCAAGCTAAAATTTAGTTTTGAATGAGTGTGCAATATTAAAAGAAAATAAAGACAACTTCCTAGACTTGAGAGAAAGCATTGGAAGTACACTCTGGGATTTCAAGAGCAAAACTAAACCAAACTGTTTCATTATATATTGTGACTTAAGTGGAAATGTTTGATCTCACAAATGATGAATGAAGTTGTTTTTTCTCTATCCAAACAATTTCATTTGACAATCTTGTATTGGCAACCTAGCCAGTCCCACCAGTGCAGATTCTCTAAAGATCGCATTTAACTTTTAAGAAATAGATACAAAATTTACTTGTAATGTCTCAGACACATTAATTA
The DNA here is from genome assembly GCA_019455555.1 of Galemys pyrenaicus. Taxonomy (NCBI): domain Eukaryota; kingdom Metazoa; phylum Chordata; class Mammalia; order Eulipotyphla; family Talpidae; genus Galemys; species Galemys pyrenaicus. The sequence continues at coordinate 2,319,232 of JAGFMF010011445.1, read as the reverse complement.
ATTCTCTACCAATGGGCTGGTTAATTTATATACAATTGCTGAATGAATGTTCATCAGCACCACTTTTCATTTTCTTCACAATGACTTGAATTTGTCAAAGGAGATTTGCCTTTTTCTAGATTTTGGTTTCTTAAACATTCATCTCTTCTTTTAAGACATTCAAATGCATATGCTAAAAACCATTACTCTTGCTTAAGTAAAATAATCTTAGAAACTGTTTGAATTATAATTGCAAAGTTGAGTATTTTTTAAAGTTACTTTCAATGTTAATGAAGTTTGTCAACCTAAAAATAATGACTTGCCCATTGATAACAAAGAAATTCATGAGCCATGAATGCCTTTTAATAGCATCCCACTTTCTTTCAGAAATAATAATTATATGATGTTAAATGTATGATCTTTAATTTCTCAAATATATTTAGAGACTATAAGTGACATTTTTGAGAAAAGATAATTTTAAAAATGTAAATTTATAAATATGTGCAAATCTGCATTTTAGAAATTAACACTGGGAAATCAGTCCTTAATCAGTTTCTGTCATAGTCTTGTAATGTGAAACACATTATTACTTATATCACTTCCATTTGACAAAAAAATATGCAGTGGTTTTTATCTTTTCTATTGTTTGAACATGATAAACTGTGCTGTATTTGTGTTCTCTTATAGCATTGTCCATCTTCCAAAATTGTGTTATCTCTTGTCTAGCTGTGGTTTCATTTTATTCTGTCATTATAGATATTTAAATTATTTTATAGAATTTCTGGTAGGTCTTCCTAAAGGAACAGTATTAATTGGCCATGTTTAAGTAAATATACATTTGTGTATCTGTATCTACATACATATGTATGTGTATATATATATATGTAGCTATACTCACAGAGAGAGAGAGAGAAAGAGAAAACTGAACTGACCTAGAAAAAAACAGTAACTCATTAATATTTGGGGTTTTCCAACAGAAATGATAATTTGCTGCTTTATCACCCTGAAATGAATTTTACCAGTCATCAAACACTGCCCATGTATACAGAATATATACAATGCTTTAATTTCCTTATTCTTAAATCCAAATGAATCTTTAAGGATCAATAGATATTTAAGGAAAGTCTAAAATAGGGAAAACAAAGAATAAAACTATTAAAAGGTACAGAGTACAAGAACTCTGAAGAAACCTACAAATGATAATCCCCTTACCTCCGTCAAGTCTTTTCTCAAATGTTACAGTCTTTGAAACGTTACCCTGATCATATTACTCAAAACTCCAGACTGTTTTTAATTCATCATCAGTACACCATCCATTAAACCCTAATCTTTTTTTTCAACCCCTGTGGCAATAAGTCTCTACTATATAAGTAACGACTTATGACCTACTCATTTATCAAACCTATTGCTTATAAGCATCCCCTCTAGATTACAAACTCCATGAAGAAAAGAGTTTTATTTTTCTATTATTAATTGCTATATTAATTTATTTTTTGATTAAGTGATAAAAATATGAAATCACTATATAAATTAATTGATTTGCTAATTTTTCCCAAGTGCTTAGAATGGTTTCTGGCACATTAAAGACATATATTTGTTGAATGACTGAATTGAATTAATTTTAGAATGTGAAAATAATAGCTATAATAATTGAAAAGGGGTTGCAATCCTTGAGCCCACCTGCAGAGTAGAAAGAAGTAGGACTAAGTATGATTGCCATAAGACCTATAGTACTGTCTTTCTATTTTTATTCTAATATCTCACAGTTTTTAATACTATAACTCATATATTAAAGTCTGGGATCAAAATACCTCCATCCATATTAGTATTAGAATTATTTGATTAGAGTTTGTAGTAAAAGTTCTTTCATTATTTATATCCTCTGTGGTTCCTTTATCTCTGCTTGATGACTCAGAGACCACAGAATTGTTCCAAATAACCACACAAACGACCTTTGATATTCCTAAGCTATGTATGAAAATCCAAAAGAGCCATCATAATAGTTTATCAGTTTCCTTAAAGTGAATTTTGAAATATGACCATGGAGACTGATACAAAATAGCTTAAACATGGTGAACAAATCAATTCAGCAAATAAACAAACTCAATGTATATATCAAACTCAGCTTGTGCTTTTGTTGTTTCCGCCTAGATATTTCATGGTCATTAATTTTTCTAGAATTCACAAAAATTGAGAATACAGAAAAGTTTTTGTAACATCTGGTTATGAATAAAATAATTCAGTCAGACCTGTGACAACAGTTCCTAACTTCTAGATAGACATAATTAGTGTGAAACAGTTTTATGACTAGATGAAAATTCTATCTATAACAAACCATATTTCTCAATGCATTAAATTTTTGACACAAATTAGCATCTAATCAAACTTAAAACTTAAGTTAATTTTCAAGAGAAAAAAATTAAAAGATGAGCATAAGATTCAAAGTAACTGGCTCTGTAAATATAGAACAGAAACCATAGGTGAATGTGAATTAGAAAATTGAAGCAGGGCTGCCCTGGTGGCGCAGTGGGTTAAGCAACGCACTATGAAGCAAATCACAGCCACTGCAGCACGAGTTCCATCCCTACTGCCGGCCAGGGGGGGACCCACGTGGCGCGGCAGACCGCTCCTGCTGTGCTGCTGCTCCCCTCAGCAGTGTACTTCAGTTGATCTTCCTGTTCTGCTCCCTGCTCTCTGTGGTGAATCCTCTCACCCCCCCAGACCTCTGGCCTGTACCCCAGTGCTTGTATGCATAAATAAATAAATCTTTTTTAAAAAAAAGAAATTTGAAGCAGTCCCATAACATCTACAAAATATTAAAATACATCTCCATGGCTATAGCTTTCATTGATTGATCTAGTGCAGTGTAGTACTCTGCTCCCATATTTATAATGGATTCTGTGATCATATAACGACAAAATATGTTTGCTGTAAATGAATTGCCTAATGATTTTTTTTTAAATTGAATACATCTAGATTGGCATAATTTCTGACTAAAAGTACGTTTGACTTCTGTTTTCACAAGTCATTCAGTTATTACACCACCAAATTTGTCATTCAAATTATTATATCATCAAAAGTTATATCTAGTTTCATCAGGAAAAAAACTTAAACTATAGATCTGAGCATATTTGTTATAGTATGCATATGATGGAATTAAGGACTTTTTTTTTTCAAAAAATAAAAGGGTAATTAGTACATCACAATCTTTAATTATACTAAATAATTCTACATTTAGTTTCTTTTTTGTGCCAGATATTGGCCTGGTACCTATTGAGACATGGTTGAAAACATATAAATAATGTTGGTGTCTTGATAAGTTTATAATCTATTTGGGGATGATACACTGTCAGGTACTCACAAATAAATGAATAATTACTAGCAATTCAAATAAGTCAAGTAAGTTTTGTATGAGGAAATGACATCTACACAAGTCATAATGTCAAAAGGAGCTATCTGGAGAGAACTCAGTATACGTAAGTCTATATGGCAGGAAGAGGAAGACTAGTATCATTGGAACACACTGATCTGGGACGTGGAGAGAGGAGCTTGAGATGTAAAATAGAGCAAGAGCAGTGATCCATCATGTAGGAACCCTGTAGGTCATTATAAATGTCTTAAATTTTATCCCAAGCATTTAAACAGAGAGTGAGACACAGGAAGATTTTTAAAAATCAAGAGATAAAACAAATCTAGTTAGGCAGGCAGTGCACGGTGACCATAGAGATTGACAGAACTGACCAAATTTATAAATATAAATCATGTGTTAGTAACAAGACAATATGTCTCTTTTTATTACAATCTGATTTATATACAGAAAATAGCATTTGTGAATTGTGTATGTGGAAGAATACCTAGACCTTTCAAAATAAAAATAAATAAGTGTTCATTTAAATTTTCCAGTTAGGTTAATGAATGAGCAGTTGCTGGTCAAGGACATAAGTACAGAGGTTGTCCTCCTCACTAAAACGTGTCTTTTCTAGACATTATCCTAGCTTATAAACATCAAATAGAGAAAAAATTAGTTCACACTTATGGATATTCACCTTTAAAATATCTGGACATGAGTTTATGGAATTCATTGTTTTTTGAATCGTTAAGTTGTATAGGGATCATCTTTCCCATTTGTCCTTTACCAAGGGAAAGATCCCCTTTTGTGAGTTATAGGTAATCTGAAGCTGATGGCAATATTTAATTATCCCAATGAAATAAAATGCAATGGCAAACAACAGGAAAAATACAGGAAGTCAAAGTTTTTCAACCCCAGAGATAATGACATTTTGTTGGGTAATTTTTGTTGTTGTTGTTAGGCTACTGACTATGTGCTTGTAACACCATCCTCTACCCCAAATCATGGTAATCATCAAAAGTGTCTCCAAATATTGGCAAAGATCCCTGGGTACAAAATCACCCCTGATTGAAAGCACTGCTATAAATCTACTTTTCTGAATATTACTTTTTTAACCCATTAATTAATATTGAAATAATAAAATTATTATATCCATTACAAAAACTAATATACTATAACATTGATCAATATGCTGTATTATTTGGACTTAATGCACACCTCCCTATATTTGTTGGAGACCACTGTTCTCACCATCCATTATCTTCATCTGCCAATAGACATAATCTACATTATAATTATGGTAGAACCTGAAAATGATTAGGATAATAATAAAATTGGCACGGAAATCTTGAAGCTTGGTCGAAGTATGTTAATTAACAAACACTTTTAAATTAAGAAAAATGTACTCACTTCCATTTCATGCTCATTGTATCTGAAACTTTTTCAAGCTAGTATTCCTGGCAGGCTTAGTAACTGCTTTCTTGTCGTATTTTATAACTTTTTATTATATTCAGATTCATAATGAAATTCTATTGACTAGCCAGTAGTCTGTATTCTAAATTTTCAATATGTAAATAATTCAGGACAATTTGGAAAGAGAGAGGAATTAAATATAGACATCTCATTGCTAAGGGAAAATTTTTCCTGCATACTCATGTCTTCCCTTCAATAATCCTTATCTTTTCCCTTCCTGCTTCAGCTTCTTTATTGCTCCTTTACTGATTTGGTTATCATAATCTTTGCAGCACTGCAAAACAAGTTCCCGCTGCCACCTTCCCAAAAAGTCAGTGGAAGTGACTACTATACATCTTATAATTAAATATTCCTTTGGCTTTCCTTTCCAATTTAAGCCAATATCTTGCCTTATTACAACTTTTGACTTTTTCTCTGTATAGTCTATCCACCATAAAAGTTAAAATGTACAGAAGAAATTAAATCTGGTTTTAAAAAGAAAAGGTTATGAAGAAAAATTATGTTTCTGAGGATAAGGAAGAAGTGATCCCAGTAATCAACATATATCCCAATCTCGTCTATAAAGGATATTTAACATTTCATGAGACAGTGTGGTGAACCAAAACATTAAAAGATAAAACTCTGCTCACATTTAGTTTTATTTAAACTATATTCCTGTGTCCTTTAGGTTAATAATTTTTTAATACCAAATATATCAATTTTCCAAGTTCAGATTTTATTTAGTATTCCTATCAATAATACTGCTATTCTTCTAGTTTCCCAAGGTTAAAAAATTTGGAGTTTTCTTTTACTCATTCATTGTCACATTTTAAGTCACTGATTTAATCAACTTACTTAGCATCTGCTATGTGCCAAGCATTGTGCTAGGCTCTATCCATACCAACCCTACAGTAGTTCTTTAATTATGTAAATAATTATATAAAATTATAGATATGTATATGTATATATACACACACAAACACATAGGTACATGTTGTAACTTAGTAACTTATTAACTGGTAGAGCTTAGCTCTATATAAACTGCCAACACCCTGTTGAACTTAATCATCTCACTTAAGTTAATCCTTCATTCTTATCTATTTTGAATTTTTCAATATTTCTTCTTATTATACTATTGATTAAAAAGAAAATTTCTCAAATTCTCTACCCCATTATCAATATTGAATTTTATCATCTTTTATTATTATGAAGTACTCTGATGTTATATAGATAAAAATAATGATTAACTCTTACATAAAATTTCTATTAGGGTGAATTGTTTTTGTGTATTTCAGAGAAACTATCTGAAATAACTATCTTCTAATATTTAAACCTCCCTATTATATAGTCAGTAGTGTATAATAAGTACAGATACTTGATTTGCTTTTGGTCATACGTGTTTAGATTTTTATACACCTCTTGCTTCATATTTCAATCCATATCATGGACTGAAAAGCTCTCATCCTAATATGTTGGGGGAAAGGAAAACTTACTACTGTTCCAATTTTTCAATATGTTATTCTGCTTCTTTGGTATGCTTGTAACACTCCAAGCCATATGCCCAACTCTACATTTTCTCTTCTATAAATGTGGCAAAAATATGGAAACATTTTTAAAAATTATTTTTCTCAAAGAAATCCTTGTGTGACTCCAAAACCTGTAATTAACATCTGAATCTTTGGTAAGAAATGAGGAGTTTCTGCAGGTAAGGGGGCAATTTCTTGAATATATGTAGACACAATGGCAGCTCACTCTTGTCCATATCATCATAGCAAGAAGGTGCAAACATGAAGTGCATTTTAATTTCAGTAGAACGGTTTCAAGAAGAAATATACTCTTTATGTCAATATGCTTAAAGATACACATGTTTAACAGTAATGAAAGTCTTAAAGCCCTCCAACACATTTTTTTTTTAATTAGGGTAAATCTGGTTTACAACACTGTGTAAGAGAGAGATAGGGTCATACCTCCTTCAGTGTATGTCACCACATTAAACCCACCCATAAAGCAACACTAATTGCTTTAGATAGAGCTCTCTTATGCTACACTTCATAACTTCTACAATATCCCAGATTAACAAGTATAACCTTTATTCTAGGACTCCTGATTACACAGTCACAGGCAATGTAAAATTTGCTCAAATTCATTTCTCCATTGTCTTGATTCATCTGCATAAGTTCAATAAAAATCTTTAAGATAATGCAAAAACTTCCTTGTTTAAAGTAATCAGATACATTTTTGAAAAGCCTCAGCCCTCTCCATTCCACATTCTCTCTTTTCACTGATAGACATAAATCCAGTAGATGCATGAAAAATAGATCCTTAACATTGATCTGAGCTGAAGTAAATAATCAGAACCTACCCATATTCCATCCTTATCACTTGCCCAAGGTATAAGAGGAGGAGGAAATGACAGTAGTTTGTGTATGTGCATACATTTTTAAATTAAAATAATGTGTGCTAATTGCATAGATTTGAACATATGGTCGACTCAATTATTTAAAAAATCTAATTTGTCAGAAGGTAAAGAGAAATAATGATGGCGCAATTATCCCTCTGAACTTATTTCTTAATTATCCAAGCAAGACTGCTAATGATGTCCGTTTCCTAGGTTTCACTGGCAGTACAATAATTAAAGGTCAGGCAAGAACATTTGTCCCAAGGAGAAATAAAGTCAAAATGGTAAACTTGCAATATAAACCTGAAGTCTAATATGAGTACAAGTTCATGATGCAGAACCAGCAGTGTAGAGATTTTTACAGCCCTGTGTTAATCATAGAATTTATTGTTTCATAATTCTAAATCCCATTAACTGGCCATGATTAGTAGACTAAGACTCTAGGTATTGAACTCAAAGGTGAAAGTGTGTCTGATAAAATCGTCTGCATCCACATTACCAACAAAACAATAAACATACGAAAGCCAAAAAACAAGATGCCATTAATGCTAGGAAGCTTTTTAAAAATTAATGACCACATTTTCAATCTAGTCTTGTGAGTACTAAAGTCACAAATATTAATGTGCTAATAACAGTCTTCAGGACATGAAAATAGTGCCGAAAGAGGAACTCGGCCTTTGAATCGCCCTCCAGAGCCACGTTCAAAGTTCTGTCATCACAAGGCTACCTACCGGTTTAAGTTTTCCAAACGTGTTGTGAGAAAATGTTTGAAAGATTAAGCCTCCATTCAAAGTAAAACTTCTGCTTTTTTATATCATGGCTCATATTATCATCTGGTTATACAATAAATATAACTACTCCTGAAAGAAAGGTCAAGTTATATTTTCCCTTTGGAAGAATCCAAAAAAGACAAATAATCCACAGTAGCCTTTTTGAAACCTCCCTTTGAGGTTTGAGCATATCTGGTTATAAGAAATCATATATTTCATATAGTTATTTGATAGTTTATCTACTTCTAAAACAACTGTTTTCTGCTCAAAGCAATATTCATTTTAAAATGCCTAGAACTGTACTGTGTATTTTTTAAGTAACAACAGTAGAGTAAGTTCTTTTGTTAGAGAACTGACAGTTACATTTTATCTCCAGGAAAAAGAGTACAAGAAAAAATGCAGTAAACTTGAAAGATTCACTTACTTATTATGTTTTATTTTAAACACACACTATACTTTTGATATCATTTCACCTTTAGCTTACAAGTGTGAAAAAATTATTACAGGCTTTTGATAGAAGGTGCAAATTAGAACAAAGGTAATTTCTGCTTTGTTTAAATGAAATTTAGAAAATCTCCTTTGAAGCACATCTTTTTTGCTGCCCATCCAGTGATTTTTTTGTGAACCAAAAAACTTATAATCAGGACACTGAAACCCTTTAGTATGGTTCTAGTTAGGTTAATACATCAAATTTAACTTGAGTATCACACTGTTTACCTTATGATTCAGTGATAACATTATTTATTAGACTGTTTTTCATTAATATTTTACTAAAAACTTTTCTTGTGATTCTGAAAAAAAGATTACATATTCAGCTATTTAACTGCCTTATTTTATCATAAATTTTAAGTGTATAATTTACCCAGCAGTACATAGGGGGCATCACATAAAAATCATCTCTTCCAGTATGGACTCAGGCTTATCTTAATATATATAAAGAAGGCTACCCATGGAAGTATCCATAGGTGGGTGTATCTTCACACCTATGGAATTTTGAATATATATATTGAATATAAATATATATATTAAATATATATTGAATTTTGAATATATATGGAATTTTGAAGATATATATATATATCTTTCTCTGACAGTTAAGAGAGCCTAGAAACAACTCCAGCATGCAGTGAGCAGTCGTAGTACTTAGATCTGATTTCTTAAAGCATATTTTAATAAAAAAAGATAACCTTGAGAAATGGTTTATTCTATGATTACCTCAGAAAATACACAATGTCAGAAAGTAAAATGCACTAAAACAAACAAACACATATATAGATATGGGATGTCAAAGGAACAAAGAAAACAATTGAAAGAGCTCCCAAAAGTGAAAACTGCAACAATATTTTCAATAAGATACATAAAGTGGAATTAATTTATAACCCCAAATATAAAGTAAATATTCATGAATCCATGTTAATATGAATAACTGATGAAAGAAAGAGTGAGAGCGAGAGCTAGAGAGAGAGAGAGAGAGAGAGAGAAGGTCTTCTATGTAAAATAAATTTAAATAGTTATGTAGACACAGCTTTCAAGACAATAAAGCATAACTCCCCACTTCTTCATTGTGGGTTGTGCATGGTGAATTACTTCCAAATTGTAGATTATGCAGAGGTGCAAAAGAATAACTTTATTGTGTAGAAATATGACAAGTTCCTATAGAGAGTCATTCTCCATTATATTTGATCAACATTCCTCAAAACTGTCAAGGTCTTCTAAATGAAGGTTAGATTCAGAAATATCATAGCTAAGAGTCTCCTAAGGAGACTCTTGGAAGGAATCCTGGAACAAAAAAGGACATTAGGTAAAAACTAAGGCTCTCTATAAAGTGTGGGCTTTAGTTGATAATAATGTATTGACATTAGGTCATTAATTGTGATAAGTCTACCATACTAATGTAAGATGATAATAAGAAGGGGAAGTGGATATAAAATATATGGGAACTTTTTGTACTACCTGTGTTTTTGTGTTAATCTGAAACAATTCTACAATTGAAAGGTTATTTTAAAATAGCCCCCCCCCCCAGTAAACTAAAAAGAAGGAAAATCTGTTATATGTAACTTCTTAGTCATTTAATAGTAAGTTATGAGGCTTCCTTTATCTAAGAAAAAGTGAAAGAATTGAGTCTCAACAAATAATTTAAATTTTTTGACCTTGAAATCTTCTATTCCATGATAGAGCTAAAGAAAAAATTATGCCTCAGTTAACTTAAAGTATTTTTTTTTAAAGATTTATTTATTTATGCATACAAGCACTGGGGTATAGGCCAGAGGTATGGGGGGTGAGAGGATTCACCACAGACAGAGCGGGGAGCAGAATAGGCAGATCAATGGAAGTACACTGCTGAGGGGAGCAGTGGGCACAGCAGGAGAGGTCTGCTGCACCATGTGGGTCCCCTCTCTGGCCGGCAGCAGGGATCGAACTCGTGCTGCAGTGGTTGCGGTTTGCTTCATAGTGCGTTGCTTAACCCACTGCGCCACCAGGGAGGCCCAACTTAAAGTATTTTAATTGAATAAAATGTTAGGTGAGAGGGGTAAGAAGTAGAAAAGGAAGGAAAATACTATGATTGATTTTTGCTTGTCTACATGTAGTACGACACTTTTTTTTTTTTTTTTTTTTACTCCTTCCATATCACTATATTCCTTTTATTCATTCTAGTCTAGGGATATCCTCAACCATAGGCAATTCAAAATTCCATGAATTTTATATGGAGATTGATTAGGATACTTGCAAATTTTACCTTGTTCACTTTTCCTTGTAGGTTGGGAAAAATTTATAAAGCACATGCTAATACATAAAGAAATCATAAAGCACAGATTAGGTTAATTAAATGAATTTAAAATAAAGAAATGTATGATATATGACTTATTAGTATATCAAATATGTATATGTATCTTATCCTCTCTCTCTCTCTCTTTCACACACACACACAGACATACATCCATTAGAAAACTAAAAAGATAAAAACTGAGAAATATTATAAAAATCTTTGAATTTGTATCCTCCCCCCCAAAAAAAAGAAGTATTCCTAATATTTGACAAGTAATTATAGTAAATAAAATTTGGTTCCATATTATCCTTTACATATCAAACCAATTGAAGAAACAGTTCATGCAGAAAATGGATATTTACTCATTACAACATATTCCAAATTTTATATCATATTAATATATGAATAATAAATGCAAAATCATTTCATCTAAGCAACACTGGGAAATCATGTTATTGAAATGTTAAAATCTAATCAAAACCCCTAGTGTATTTCCAGAACAAAAGGTTAAGATGTTTTCCAGTAATTATTCAGGTTATTTTCACCTCTGTTGGTGGCATCTTCTTTAATGACATGAAAACCTGAAATTTATCTCTGCACTAAATTGTAAGAACAACAGTCTTTTTAAGTTTCCCTTTTAAAATGGCTATCTTATAAGTGGCTCCATTTTTTGAAAGAAATTGTAAGATTATTTCCTAAAGATTGTTACTGTAGCATAAAAATCACTACTCTTATGGCAATTCTGTCATTAAAAGTAATTATATATTTTGAAAAGTTAATACATATTTCCCAGAAACCTTCCTGATAGTACACAACATATTTTCATGTTATCTGTTAAAGTTTCAACAAAAATTAGTACCAATCAAATCTTAAGAAGAAATATATAGATTGTAGCTAAAGAAGTATCAACCAATTTATCATGTTGAGTCATTTTTTTATAGTATTTGTGTGATCTTAGCAAACCAAGACCACCTTGGTTTTCAGTTTTCTTCACTTTGAAACATGAGATTGCAAGAACTTCTTTCTGTGACTAATTCTCATTTTAAAAACTTTTGATGTAATCTCACTGATGTCAAAGACTATGTCTTTTAGCACACAAAAGTGCTTGACACACAGCATAAATATTTTCTGTCAAATAATGTTACATTGTTTATGGCTTGGAGAGCACATTATCAAATTATTCTCCCATCTTTATAAATCATTTCCAAATGTTAAATTCTATTATTCATACTTATCATTGTTTTGATTCAGAATTTTCATACAAATAGTTAATGTTTGTGACCATCTAACATGACAAATGACTTGTAATAATTCAACAAAATCATAAAATATAATTGATTAATAACAATTAGCTATTCATAATTGCTTAATAAAGATTTCATTTGTTTCTCTACTATATGAGCATAAAAGCAAATTGCTAATTTAACATGTGATGAAAGTGTACTAGGAAATTTATATAAAAATATTTAACAAGGAATAAAAGTAGAACTATTATCAATGGAGATTGTCTAACCTTATGTAATATAATGTAATTAAACATACATGTAAATTATTCACCATACACATGATCTTCTTTAATATAGATTATTTTTTTAAGCAGGAGTCTAAAAAAATTAAAACTGAGGGGAATATTATAAAAATCTATGCATTTATATAATCTTCAAAAGAAGGAATTTCCTACCATTTCGAAAAGGCCATTGTAGTAAATAAGCTAATTTTGACTCTTTATACCTGGAAACTCAATGGAAGAATTGCATGGTAGAATTCAAATCTGAGTATAAATGGATTTGAAGTATGTTTAGAAGCATTTCTAACAATCAAATTTTGGAGAGGATATACACATTTTAAGATATAATGAAGAAAATAATATAATGCCATAAAACATTCCTTTTATAAGGCAATTCTGGAATGAGAAGAAGCAAACCTATCTGACATAGTTCTTTACTTCTTGTATGTGCCGCATAGAAAGCCATGAGTTTCTGAGAAATAGCTACACAATCTTAAAAGGAAATCATGTTATTTTTAACTATTATAAGCAACTTCACTTTGCTCCCATCATTTTTCTTAGAGTTTGGAAAGTAGATAGGAAAATTAAAATTAAAAGAAAAACAATTGAAGTTGTGCTTTCAAAGGCATTTGATAACAAATAAATAAACTTATTTTTACTGGTGTGATAATGCATTTTACTAGAGAGACCCCTCAAGGTCATCTCTTAAACTCTAGCTTACTGGCTGAAAAAGATACTCAATTATACCTTCACATGAAAAACAGACTTATACAAAAATATTTTTCACAAATATATTTTACACTATGTGTTATTAACACTCAAAGTTGCTGTACATGAAAATTATTTAGATATAAATTAATTTTACTATATTTGATTACTCATTTCATTAATATATTTTATGCACAAATACATCATTTGATTTACAAAATAAGCAAACTTCCAATACCTTGAGTTATAAACATAACTGCCAAAATGATAATGTACTGAAAGATTTATTCCTGTTCGTTCAAAATTGGCCAGTATTGTCTAGTCCTCATTAAGGTTAACTAGAGGGAGAAATTTAAAGTGGCCTACAATATAGCAAGATGTAAACCTGAGACACATTTCATAACACTAAATTATTTTAGTGATGATTATATATTTTTATAGAACCTGCTGAGAGAAAGCAGTGTCATTGCAATAGTCAATAGACATATGGTGCCTAGGTCATTTTTAAGTAGGTCTGTAACAAATCATTGCTACCAAAATTTCTACATTAAAGCACTTTGAAAATTTCAGAAAACTTGTAGTAGCTTCAAGACTAATTTTAATATATTTGTTCACTAAAAGAATTTTATCAGAATTTTTGAGCATTTATTTGCTAGGCCTTGTGCTAGTCACAGGAAGATCAAAGATAAATAAGAAAGAGACCCTAACCTTAACAATGGAATTAAAACCACAATGAGACCTTAGCACAGTAAGCATGGTACATATCAAAAAAAAACTAGCAACAGCAAATGTTGACGAGAATGTGGTGAAAAAGGAACTCTCTTACACTGCTGGTGGAAATGAAAACTGGTCCAACCTCTATGGAAGGCTGTGTGGAGGGTCCTCAAACTACTGAAAATGGTGCTACCATATGACCCAGCAATTCCAGTACTAGGAATATACCCAAAGACCACAAAAACATTGATTCAAAAGAATACCTGTATCCCAATGTTTATTGCAGCACTATTTATAATAGGTAAAACTTGGAAACAATCCAAATCCCCAAAAATAGATGACTGGATCAAGAAGATGTGATAAACACAATGCAATACTATTCATCAATCACAAAAAAAGATAAACTAATGCCATCACAGCAACATAGATGGAGCTAGAAGGAATTATGCTCAGTGAAATAATTCAGAAGGAAAAAAAAACATCAAATGGTTTCACTTATAGGAGGATTATAGGGGAACCAAATAAGGCATCAGGAAAAAAATAACAATGAAAAACACAACAAAAGTATGTTATAAATTAAATATATATATATATAAATTAAAAAATAATTTCACAGTCTAAGGAGTGTGGGAATGTGTAAAATGATTAAGATTAAAGTAAGTTAATGACCAGGGCCTATTTGGTACTTCAAGGGGTTGATCACAGTACTATGGGGCTTCCACAGTCACTGCAGCATGAGTTTGATCCCCTGCCAGGGAGGTGATCCACATGGCACAGCAGACCTCTCCTGCCTTGTTCACTGCTTCCCTCAGCAGTGTACTCTCTTGACTAACCCTGAGTTTTTCTTGCATAACTAAAAATATCCTTTTTTTAGGTTAATTACTGTTACAGACATTATATTTCATTTTAGAAAAACAAGGAATCTGGTAAAGGTGATTGTAAGATTATAGGATGGCTGTTATTTTTCCACACACATGCCTAGTTACTTATGAAAAGACACAAAGCTTAAGAAAGATTGAATATAGTAAAGGAAGTTATAATTATCGCTTGCTTACTGCTTTGCTTCTGTATATTGAAGCATATTGAACAAGGAAACAAAAGCTACTCAGAATTCTTCACTATAGATCATTAATCACACAAGATCAATATACTTCTAGTATATTCACTATGATTCACTATGATGCTATAAAATTAGAAAGATGTATATATAAGCAAAGATGTATATATAATGATAAAGAGAAACCAATTTTTTTTCAGGTTTAGAGTAACTTTTTTTGTATTCAATAATGAATTTCAAATGATGTTCACTTAATTGTACTGAATGGGCATGAGGAAAAAGCAGCTGCAGTCTTAAAACTAAGCAGATAGTACTGAGGAACACTGTCATTTTTCTATTTGTTCTATCACTAGTGATAATTGGGCTTATTTCCTAGCAGTTGGATACTTTCTGTATAAAAGAAAATATAAAACTAAATTACAGGCGTTATGCCGAGCCTGAAAGAGAAAAGAAATGAGAAGACCATAATTGAACCTGTAAAGGGTTCATTTGTAGATGGGACATTTCCTCCTGGGAAATGAACGATCTCACAGCAATACAATGAATATACTTCTGATTTATGGTAATTAATTCTGAATGTGGGTTATCTACTGCATTGCTCACTATAGAAGATGAATTGTACAACTGAATTATCAGGGTCTTGGAGGTAAAATTAGCATAACCTTAGCAGAAAGTGAAGTTTTGTACCTCATCTTCACATTGAAAGCATAGATCAAGCCATCCTGTCTTATTTCACTGCCCAGAGGTCCAATTATAAAGAGGAAATGAACCAAAGAAGCTCTGGCTTTCCTATGTAGTCTTCCATGACATGAATTTTTGTGCCTATCACACCAAATTTGGAGAGTGAGATACCTTCATTTCATTAATTCTGACCTCATGATAAAAATCAGATGAAAGTAAATACTGTCCCCACTAGTCAGTGGCAGTTTGCCTTTTTGTCATAGTTGGGATCACTGTAGCCTTTTCAGAATGCTCTATTTCACCTAGCAATATACATCTAATGTTATGTCTTTGATGTACATATAATGTCCTCATAATCTCTCCGTGACTTTATAACTCATTTCTTTTTGTACTAAAAGTATTCCATTTTCTGAAGTATCATAATTTTGTTTTGTGTTATATTGTTTTTTTTTTCTCATCTGTTCACCTACTGAAGGACATCTTGTTTGCTTCCAAGCTTTAGAAATTATAAGTGAAGCTACTCTAAACATTCATATGCAGATTTCATTTAGACAGAAGTTTTAATTTCATTAGGTAAATACCAAGGAACAAAATTATTTAATCTTAAATGTAGTTTTATAACAAATTGCCACACTATGTTCCCAAATAGCCGTGTCATTTTGTATTCCCATCTGCAAAGAATGAAAGATCCTGTTTGTTCCACATCCATGGCAGCATTTGGTGTTGTCAGTGTTTCAAATTTTAGATATTCTAATCAGTGTACAGTAGTCTGTTATTGTTTTAATTCATATATCCCTGATGACACTTCTTTGGAGAAATATCTATTCAAGTCTTTTGTAGAATTTTAATTGGTTTGTTTGGGGCTCAATTTGTGGTTCTGTATAATCCGTTTATCATATGTGCAATTTGCTAATATTTTCTCCCATTGTATAGGTTGAATTCATTGTCAAATCTATTTTCATGGAGATTTTGTACTGGGTTTTTCTCTTTTTAAAGATTTATTTATTCATACAAGAGCTGGGGTACAGGCCAGAGGTGTGTGGGGGGTGAGAGGATTCACCAGAGACAGAGTGGGGAACAGAACAGGAAGACTGACAGAAACACACTGCTGAGGGGAGCAATGGGCGAGGCAGGAGAGGTCTGCTATGCCTTGTGGATCCCCTCCCTGGCCAGCAGCAGGGATCAACTCGGTGCTGCAGTGGCTGCTGACTGCTTCATAGTGCATTGCTTAACCCACTGCGCCACCAGGAAGGCCCAGTTGTACTGTGTTTTTCTTCTAAGAGTTTTAAATTGTTTTACTTATTATATTTAGATTTCTTATCCATTGTGAGCTAATTTGTAAATACAGTGTTAGACAATGGTTCAAGTTCATTTTTTTTCATGCCATATAGACATACAGTTTTCTTAGTTCTATTGATTGAAGACTTTCCTTTAACCATTCAATGGACTTGGTATACTTGTTAAAATTCATTTCACCATATATTTCTGATTAATGTCACACTGATTAATATTTTGTCAGTATACAATTATTAACAGTATTCTCTTAAAACTCTTTCTACTTTTGTAGAATAAATAATGATAGCTCCATTTTCTTTCTGATTTTAGGAGCTTGAGTCTTTTTTTATTTTTAGTCCTTATAGTTTAAGGGTTGTCAAATTGTTGATATTTTGAAAGATATAATTTTTGGTTTCAGGATTTTCTCCCATTTCTCCATTCACTGTTGCATGTATCTGTGTTCTAGTATTATTTCCTTATTTCTGCTAGTTGAGTGTAGTTTATTTGGGGGAAGAGTATCTAGTTTCTGTTGTAAAGTTAGGTTGTTGATTTGAGATCTTTCTTTTTTTCTTTAATTTATGCTTTTGTAAGTTCTAACTCTCCTTCTTAGCATAACTTTTGCTGCATCCTATAAGTTCTCATATAGAATATTTTAATTTTTATTTATCTCTAAGTATTTTTTAGTCTCCCTTGTAACTTCCTCTTTGATTCATTGGTTATGTAAAAATACATTTTAATTTCTATAATTGTGTTTATTTTCCAGTTTTCCTTCTATTAATTTTTTACTGAATCCCACTGGGTTGAAGAAATACTTTGTTATCTATTAAATAAAGTGTGTGGCGTTATAATATGGTCTACCCTGGGAAATATTCTATGTCCACTTGAAAAGAATGTGTATGCCATTTTGGAAAATAGAATGTTCTATATTTAGCAGTTAAATCTAGTTGACTTATTGATTTTTTAAGTTTTATATTGCTTTTTTTTTCTTTCTGGCTATTCTTACCAATTTTTTGAATGAGGTATTGAATACTAGTGTTATATAGTCTTGGCGCCTTTGTCATAGATTAACTGTCCATGTCTGTGTGAGTTTACTTCTGAACTCTCAGTTCTATTTAATTTATTCCAGTATTGTGCTGTTTTGATTATTAGAGCTTTTTAGCATAATTTGAAGTCTGGGAATCTGATACCCTTATTCTTTTTTTCTATACTCAGAATAGCTTTGGTATTTAAGGTTGTTTTATTTCCATATAAATTTTCATAACACTTGTTTTATTTCTTTCAAGAATACCTTTAAAATCATCTGACATTTTTCTTTTTCCTTCCTACAATTTCCCTTATAGAAGGAAACCAAACAAAAGGCCAAAATAAAAGACAGAACTTACAAACAAACTACAGATTTGAGGCATACAGCAGGGGAGATAGAAGTAGAGTGACAACAGGGAAGGAAGAGCACAAGGCATTTTGTTGACAGTTCATGGGTGATATAGCAGTGAGAGATTTCAGGGGACTGCACCTGAGGAATGATCAAGTATTGTACAAAAATTAACAAGTGTAAAAAAATCTTAAGAAAAAAGAAATAAAAAAAGAATACTTTGAAACTTTGACTGGTATTACAATGAATCTGAATGTTATTTTGAATGATAATTATAACAGTGTTAATTCATCTAGTCCATTCGCAGGTAGTATCTTTCCATTTTATTGTATCTTCTTCTATTTATTTTAACCTAGTCTTATAGTTTTAGTTGTACAGGTTCTTCACCTTTGTTAAGTTTACTTGTAGGTATTTAATTCTTTTTAGTGTAATAGTAGAATGTATTATTTTCTTGATTTATCTTTTAGTTCATTGTTTGCATACAGGGATGGGACAGTTTAAATTGAGTATGATGCTAGCTGTGGTTTTGTTTTGCACTGCCTGGGCTATGTTCAGATATCTTCCTCCTCCCCCCATTTTTATGTTATTTAACTATAAATGGATATTAATACAATCACATTCTTTCTCTGCACCTATTGAAATGATCATATGATTTTTATTTTTTGTTTATTGATGTGGTAAATTGCATGATTGATTTTTGGATGTTGAACCATCCTTTCATCACTGGTGTGAAATCCTCTTGAGCATGATGTATAGTCCTAATATATTGTTGACTTTGGTTTGTTAAGTTTTTGTTGAGAATTTGCATTGTTATTCAATAAGGATATTGGTTTCAATTTTTCTTACTGTGGAGTGTTAACTTCACAAAATATCTTTGGAAGCATTTTCTCTTCCTCATTTTTTTGGGTGTAACACTGATCTGGTTAACTTTCAGATTATTGTTCCACAAGCAAAGGGTTCTCTGAAACCATTTTGATATGGTCCTCTATTCATTTTTTCTGAATAATTTATTTTAGGCTTTCTGTTTTATGGTTATGTGTTGTTCTATTCCTCATTCCTCCCTATCAGAAAAAGCTTATTGTGTCCCAGGGTAACTCACTCTGTAAGTTATCTTTTCTCTGAACTTGCCCACAACCTAGATTCTATCTTTAAGGCCCATTCTCATTCCTAGTTAATTAATGGGCACTTGAATTCATGTGGAATTTTGCCAAATGAAATTTTCTTGAGACCCTAAATGGATCTAGTCACCCAGCTCTTTCTATTAACACATTTCCTAAAAGAGCTTCTGCCATGTTAAATCTTTGTATTGGTGACCTATTGAATACACTCCAAAATTTATCAGTATAGAACCAGCTAATGAGTTACTTGAGTATCCACATAATGAACAAAATGTGTAGCTTTTTTTTTTTTAAAGATTTATTTATTTATGCATACAAGCACTGGGGTACAGGCCAGAGGTGTGGGGGGCGGGGGTGAGAGGATTCACCACAGAGAGTGGGGAGCAGAACAGGCAGATTGACAGAAGTACACTGCTGAGGGGAGCAGTGGGCACAGCAGGAGAGGTCTGCTGTGCCATGTGGGTCCCCTCCCTGGCCGGCAGCAGGGATCGAACTCGTGCTGCAGTGGCTGCGGTTTGCTTCACAGTGCATTGCTTAACCCACTGCGCCACCAGGGAGGCCCAAAATGTGTAGCTTTTACAACAGAATGAGATTAATCTGTGTGCTCTGTGTATTATTTTAACTAAAGTGACACACAGAAAAAGAATGAGCATGTTATGACCACATTTTGAAAAGAAAAACAATATAAAGCATATATTAAATTACATATATAAAATATCCGGAAGGCAGGGTCTCCCTGGTGGCGCAACAGATTGAGCACTGCTCTGTGAAGCATCCACAGCACAACAATGCGAGTTCAATCCCCGGCCAGGGAGGGGACCCACATGGCATGCAAACCTCTCCTGCCTCACCTGCTGCTCCCCTCAGCAATATATTTCAGTTACCAGCACACCTCTGGCATGTACCCCAGTTCTTGTATGCATAAATAAATAAATCTTTAAAAAATAAAATATCTGGAAAGTAGTACATCATGATGATATATTGTATTATATCAGAGAGAGACAACTGTGTATGTAGAGGGCAAATAGAGTGTTCAGAGGAAATATCAGTGTAACTTAAAATAGTAATTTTGGACTTTTTTATATATTTTTGTAACACTTATAAAAGAAAACTAACAAAAAAGTTCATTAATTAAAATTTGCATGCTATATCTTTTAAATTGTTTTTGCATTTCCTAAATCATTGATAAGTCAATTGTACACTCTCCTTTTCCCTTTATCTTTCAGAACCATATAAATAAAATGCAATGCATTATTTATAAAAATTGCTATACATTTATATGTATGTGTATATGTAATATAAATACACATATATGCATAAAATTATAATACTATACTAGCCTATGATTTGAAAATGGAACCTGTGACTCCTTATAGCATGCCCCCAAAATATGCTCAAAACACAAACTCTTGCATTAAACATTAACTTCCTGGTAACCATCTGGTGTGATATATCTCTTGGCTTTGTAAATAAGTAAATATATATTTTTCCTGTCATGTTTTTGTTCAGGTACAATCTGAACTTAATTTAATGGCCCACAAATAATGAAGAGAGAACAAAAAGCTGTAACAAAGAACATCTGATCTGGCATGCTATTTTATAAAATCTCTTCTTTGCTCTCATCAAAATTATATGTATGTCCTTGATTGTGCGTGCATGTGTGCAAGTTTATGAGTGAGAAAAGAATAAAATGGCCTTATTGATAGATGTCTCCTCCAAGTTGCAGGCAGTAATTTGATACCAATATTACTTGACGGTAAATGCTGTCATCATTATGTTATAATGAGAATATAGAAACCCAAAGAAGCTACATCTGGTCAGGACTAAAATATATGAACTTCTTATAACATTTTTAAGTTTTATATCAACATTCTTCTTATCCTTGTTCTAGTAGAATATTGTATAATAATATTTTAATAAAATAAGCTTCCAAAAGTAATTTGTAAATAATATTCTTATGTTATCAGTCTTAATTTATCGTCCTTAAAAATATTAAAATTTGAACAGTCAGTATAGTGAATCTCTCACCATATGAAAAAATACAGACAACTGCATCTCTAACATTAGCATACCAATCAATTTATGGCCATGATGATAACAAAACAATTCTAAAGATACCAAAATTTTATTAAATGAGATAAAACCTAGTTGCAAGCTTTTAGGAACGATAAAAAAAACTGGTTGGTTAAATATTTTAGGATAAGATATTTTGTTGGATTGCTCTCAAAACATAGTGCATTGATTGAGACTCAATTATTATATATAATTTATTACTTCACTTAAAATACCTAAAATTGTAGAAAACATAGACCTACATTTATTGGCATAAAGCAAGAAAGTGTTAAAAAGTCTTATTAACAATTAGAGGAAGCTAATGCAAATTAATTTTACAAATTTGGGCTAATCTATTCCCCTTGCCTATTTGAATTAAATATGTCCCTTCAGGAGAAAATATTTTACTACTGGGTTCTGACTTGGAAAAAAATGAGTTTTTAGTATTTTTGTGAAATTATGTGTAACTTCAAGAAGTTACACTTCTTGAAGTTACACATAATTAAAGGGACTTGGAAGAAACATCCATCAATAATACCATTTTTTTCTTTTCTCACTCATAGACTTGCACACACGCACACACAATCAAGGACATGAATATCATTTTTGTATATTATGTGAATTTTTGTGTATTATATGTAACTTCTTAAACATAGATTTCTGGATTTTAATATTTCTTGGAAGTTTATAAAGATTAGTTTGAGAACCCATAGCGGTAGCTCCAAAAATGTTGGTAATTTAAAGTAATCAAACATGTCTGGGATATTCGTCAAAGGTTGGTTAAACATCTTATAAAATTCATTAGCAAATCCATCTGGACCAGGGTCTTTTCCAGATGGGAAACCTTCATTACTGCCGATCATTTTTCATGGTTTATGCAGGTAAAGTTTTATTTTTAGAGAGTTGCAGATAGATGTGATAATAAATAAAGCAACAGAGTTCTTTAATATATGTTGAGGAGATTCTTCTGTATAGTGACATATGCAACCACATATTAAAATAAGAAATGTCATTTTTCATAATTTTAACACAAACTTTTTATTTGCAAAACTTAATTTTTAGAATTATTTAATATTGTGTCACATAAATATGTGTAAAATTCACATTTAAAGAATAATGACCAAAGTCTAAAATGTAAATTTATAAGCTCACTATTTAAATCTATCTCTGCATAACTAAATTCCTACATTTTTACATTTCTCAAATATTTTCTCTCACAAAAATATATCCAATCATGATTTAGAAGTGTGATAAATTGTTTTTTATTTGCATTTTTAAAAACTGTATCATCTTTCCCTTTACTGTGGCAAATTTATCAATTCCAGATGCTGATCTGTAATATCCTGAATATCATACATAAAGTTTTAAAAAAATTTGAATTCTTCCAAGTTGGCATTTTAAGAAATAGCATGTTGAATTTATGGGTAGAGAAAACAATATTCATAAATAGATAAAAATAATTATTTGGGTATTTTTCAATTAAATTTGACTTTTTTTAATATTTAACTCAAGCAGTGTAAAACTATTAAAATAACTTCATACTATGTAAGATAAAAGAGTTAAGGAAAGGATATAGAAATGCAGAAAAGTAATTGATTTACACTTTCACTTTCATGAGGTCAGAGAAGCACATAGTAGGTACAATGGTGATTAAAGTGGGGTACACTTCTCTAGTATTATTGTAAAAATGTTCCATAGTTGCTGAAATGCTCACAGTGCTTTTCTGGCATATGCAAAGGGAAAAAACCATTATAGGCAAAGGAGCTGCATGCACAGACACAGTGTATGTCACACTCAGACATACACTATAAGTGTAAGTCATCTATATTTTTTTACAATGATAATAAAATACAAGTTTAGCTGATTTTTCCTCATCCTGTTAATAAATATAGAATCAAGATTTTAAAACTATGCAATCTATTTCCCTTTTACCATGGAAGAAAATAGGCCTTAAAGGAGAGACCAGCACATTAGAGCATTGATCTGGTAATGATATATGTGAGTATTTGTCAGAGAATTCAGAAATACATTTAAACCATATCACTGATGAAATTACTAAACAGGCCAGGTTTGGAATGTTACAAGAGTTAGAAACATTAGACAAAGAGATTTAGCCAAAATGTAACCTACCTCCCCCACCCCCTGCCCTCTAGGACTAAGGGGATGTCTCTTATTATCCTAAGAAACTTATTATAATTAATTTAGCTGAGGTTAACCCTTCTACAATTCCCCACCACCACCACAACATACCCCACTGTCCCAACACACACACACACACACACACACACACATACACACACAACATAGAACATAGTTGGTTGGTTTACACAGCACAATCTCTTTGATGGCCTGGGGACATTCTGGTACAGAAGGATAATCCTTCTTGTGTAGAAACACACACACACACACAAAACACACACTGCTGTTTCATTTGCTGTTGTCAAAAACAATTAGTTTTAAAGGATAGGTATGGCATGAGTGCCTACACGAATCTACACTTTAGAGATGACACAGATGGGTCATTTTATTACATATTAGGATAGCTTCTGAATTAAAGCTTCTACACAGGTAAAATCTGTATTCTCAGGCACAGAAGCTCATATCATTCAGGAAAAATCCATTCTCAGGGGACTGATGAGCTCAATGTCAGTCCAGGGAGGCTATCTAGACTCTTAATATGTGCTGCTTGATGAGACCTGATGCAGAACAGACAACCATGAGTTTCAGGACTGTGAGACACATAAGAGCAGAATAAATTCACCCTCTTCAGTGTGAGTCCAGAAATATTTTCAGCCTTACAGCACCCATGTCACAGAATGTAGGTAATGAGCCATTCTTGAGGAAAATGCACACCCAGACACAAATATAAACCACATTTTATAATAGAAGTTTTATGACTACCTCTCCACAATTTGAATCTGAAAAATCAATGAGTAAATATGTCTCAAAATCGGTTTTTCAGACCATAAAATGGTAATGTGTGTGAGTGGGTATGTGTTTGTAAACAAAGGAATCCAAGTAGTTTGAATGTTCAAGTGGTTTGAGAAAAGTTTAATATAACAAATTAAAATGAGTTAGACTGAAGAAATTCTCAGGAATTTATTTCATATAGTCGTGTAATTCCTGAATCTCTAAGAAAGATATAGTGAGCATTTTCAATTTTTTTAAAGTGGAGTAACTATCTATAAACTTATGTCAGCATCTCCCTGGAAATTGTTTTCTGTAGTCTAAGAAATTTTGGCTTAACAATAAATATAATACTGATTTACAGTCAATATTAGCAACTGATTATTTCTTGTATTAATTTTATAAACTGCCACTTTGTTATTGTTTTAATGAGTTTTTTTTTAGTGATTCTTCAGGGTTCTGTATGTATACTGTCATGTTGGCTGCAAATAATAGTTTCCTTCTTTTCTAATTTGGATTATTTTTATACCCTCTTACTCAATTGCTCTTAATAGGATTTCTAATACTTTGTTGATTAGTAGTGGTGAAAGTGGAGATCCTTGGTTTACACCTACTCTTAGTGGAAAAGCTTTCAATTTTCACCTTTGAGAAAAATGTTACCTTTGACTCTGTCATATGTGACCTTTATTGCATTTAGGTCTGTCCCATCTATCAGATTTTTTCAAGGATTTTCATCATAAATAGATATTGAATGTTATCAAGTGCCTACTCAGTATATGTTAATATGATATAGGCTTTTTCCTTTATTTTATTGGTGTGGTTAATTATGTTGATTGACTTTTGGATATTGAGCCATCCTTGCATCCCTGGTATAATTTCCACTTGGTCATGGTGTATGATCTTTCTAGTGCATTATTGAGGATTTTTTGAATTATGTTCAGTTTAATCTAATTGCAATTTAATCTAAAAAAACATTGGTTGAACATCTACTCTATAGAGATATTTACCACAAAAGATTTAAAATTGGGCGTGGTGCAGGGTTGAACTCCTGTTACGCTAGCTTCTGTGAAATTTGAAAGGATAAGTCAAACATAAAGCATCAGTTTAGTAGTACCGACAGAAACACATAGTAAAGCAAATATAATTAAAAAGATTTTGTGTATGTTAAATTATGTTCATGGGAAGAGCAAGACAGAGATTTAAAGTCTGACAATAAAAAAGTGCAAAAGCTTTGTGAAAGAGGCAGGATTAGAGCACAATTTTGTAGAAGCAGTACATTAACAGAAGATGGGCTAGGAGGGATAATTTAAAACTGCAAAAAAAGAATATAGTCATTGGTGCATTACCTGTTAAGAAAACAAATACTTTTTTTATTAAATTACAGAAACATAGGCGGATGTAACAGGATAGAAGTTAGAGAAAAAAATAGGTCGATGGCAGATCATAGAAGAACTTGGTTACCATATTAAAGAGTATGAGATTTATTTTATAGGCATGGGCAGATTTCTAAGGGTTCGAAGAATGTTCTTGAAAGTGACATCAGAACGTTACTTTGAGAGATGAAAGTAAATGAGTTAAAACTCCTGATAAAAGTTAAATTGGAAGATGAAACTACATTACAACCTCTTATTTAGGTTTTGGTATTAGTGAACAGTTAAAATCCTGAAGTGTGTTAGGACATTCAGGGAAGTTTTAAATCACTTGATTGCATTGGAACTTTATTTGTATGACATAGAGTAAGCCTGGGCAGACAGTCATGTCACCATGGTAAATGTTTTGAAGACCTCTGGTATCTGCACTAATAAAAAGATCATGAAATTGACTTCACAGCTCTTTGTTTTCAATTAAAATTGTGTTTGCACAATAAATAGATACCACCATTCTCTTATGTATTTAGTGGATATTAGATAAGAAAGATAAAAGGTAGTTTATTGTTTTTAAAGTTTTGTGAAATATGCATTTGTATATGTACAGTTGCTTCAGCAGATGTTTTGCACAATAACACAATTTCAATAACAATTGTTTTTGCCATACCATAATTTTGGGCATTCAAATTTTGTTCCTTATTGTCTCAGTGATTGTGTCCAAGCACCATTAAGCTAGCCAGGAGTAATGACTAATAATTCTTACTACTTCTTACAGAATACTATTTAGCTATAAAAACAAAAATGATGGCATGCTATAATTTGCTATGTCATGTGTGGAACCAGAAAGAATTAGACAACAGTAAGTGAATTAAGTCAGCAGAAGAAAGAAAAAGACCAGATAATTCCACTCATATGTGAGATATAAAGAAACAAAACAAGTGAACAGACAAAACTCAACCAAGCACTGGAATATGACTAGAGAAATGAGGCTACCAGTTGAGATGGTGAGGTAGGGGCAAGGGAGGGGACCTAATGTATGTTAGAGGATCATTAGTGCTTTGGTGGTTGGTATAGTATGGTAATATATATCTGAAGAAGTGAATCATATATAGTGTTGTAAACCAACATTACTTCAATAAAAAATACAGTAAATATAACAGTATTACTTCAGAGTTCTATTTACTCAGATCTCAACACTTCAGTAAGTAGATACTGCCTAGAATTTTGGAAGATATTTGCAAAATACATGTATATTGACATAAAATACTTCTATTTCATTCTTGTAGTAGGTAGTGACAAGGACAGTCACTACCAATGTGAGGTTTACATTCATTGGCATCACACATCTTGAACTGTACAAGACTCAGATTTTCCAACTGGACAATCATATTTCCTTTTCTACATTGATTTTCCATGCAGTATTTGCTTTTTATTGTGACAGTCACAGAACCAGCTTTACAAAAATTTTGGCGTTATCAAAAAGCATTCAGTACTTTCTAATGCTAACACTAAGAATTACTTGAAATATAAGCTTGTGCATGGTTGCTGTTTCTCTTGTAAATATTAAATATTTCAGAGTATCTCTATAAGCTTCCTGCAGCTCCACAGGATGTCTTGAAACACAGTTTGGGAACCATGGTCTAATGCATATGAGCACCTGGCCATGTTATGAAATGGCAGATGATGGTTAGGTTAGAGATAATAACCTTTGTACAGAAAAATGAAATCTGAGTAGGAAGTGCTAAGAGGAGGAGGCCTGGTAAAAGTTAAGGTTGAAGCTCACAAATTTAGTAAAAATAAATTTGAGATTCATTGTCATGTGAGTAATATGATCTGCTCTCTGGCCATGACAGCAAAGCTGATAGTATCAGTCTTCTACTCCTCACCCCCAATTAAGATAGACCTTCAATACTTCTCTTACTCCTACAAGTTAAATTGTCTCAGTGACCAGAAATAAGGTAACTGAGTAAGTGGCTTTAGTAATCTCCTGCTAGTTTTAAGTCAATGCCCAAACTATAGTAGTTTTGAAATATTGGGAATAGGTTGGGATGTGCAAAAGAAGATTTTTAACATCCAAACTTATTTTCCCTATAGGAGTTAATTTTCCTTTAGCCCTTGATCAGATATTTGGAATTAATGTGACTGCATACTAGACTCCAGCAATTGCTTCCTATGTCTACCTGCTGAAAATTATTTTTTAAAAAACTATACATTACGGTAATTTCTTCCATTTGCAAAAACTACCCTCTGGGGAATGTATAGTTTCAACTACAGTTTCCTGGATGCATTGCATACTTTTAAAACCTATGACCAACTTTGAATAATTTGGCAGTTTGTAAAAATAGATTTTTTTTCTTCCACATGTCTTGACTTTAGAATACCACCATCCTATGTCAGCCTACCTCTAAATTGACACAATACTGATATACTACCATAAAGTGCCATAAAACACAATACTACTATAAAATGCCATAACACTGATAAAGAAATAATAAATTAAAATAGCTAATTTATATCACTGTTTGAGTCATGATAAAGCCTTTAAACAATTACTCCTATTCTTCCATCTATATACAATATTGTTCTTTAGATTCTGAACTCATCACACATACCCTTTTAAAATTATAAAATAACCCAATCAAATTCTAAATTTCCTCTTTCTATAATTCATAAATTCTATTTGTTAGTCTCAGAAACATTTTCACAGGTTGAGTAGGTGTTTGAATACAAAAGGTCAAGGTAAAATACCAGCATATTTAACCAATATATTTTTGCAGTTTGTTTATAGAAATTCATTGAGTTGCATAGCAACAGTCTTTTTAATTACTATTTGCTATCCATGTTTTAATAATTTAATTAGTATTTTTTGCTTCATTAAATTGCTACACCCAATAGATTTAATGAATTCAATTTGTAGCATGTTTTAAGGTTTTTTTTTTTTTCACATGTTGCTGTGCAACTCAGATTATTAACCTTATTCATCTTCTATTTAGATGTAGTATAACAGAAAAAAAAAACATTTTCCTTTATATATAAAACTGATCTCCAAATTAAAGTTAATTAGAAATTTGGAGAAGATGAATATATTTTTTTGAATTTTGCCATGCTCATGAAAATTAGAAAGTTCATAAATAGGGTGTCTTTTATTTATTTTTTTTTCAAGATTTATTTATTTATGCATACAAGCACTGGGGTACAGGCCAGAAGTGTGGGGGGTGAGAGGATTCACCAGAGACAGAGCGGGGAGCAGAACAGGCAGATCAACGGAAATACACTGCTGAGGGGAGCAGCGGGCACAGCAGGAGAGGTCTGCTGCACCATGTGGGTCCCCCCCCGGCTGGCAGCAGGGATCGAACTCGTGCTGCAGTGGCTGCGGTTTGCTTCATAGTGCGTTGCTTAACCCACTGCGCCACCAGGTAGGCCCTTTTATTTTTAAGAATAAGAAAATATGTTTAAGAATAAAAGTCCTTCAACTCCTTGTAATAAAATTTTGAGAAATACATTCATAAAGTAGCCAGAAAAATAACTACTTAATGTCCATGATTAATGTTTGAAGATTGACTTTCCTTTCTCTTACTTCTAACATATAATAAATAACAATTTACAGTTAGAGTTTCATGTCCACAGCATTTAGTGGCCTGCAGCCTCCCTTTTTATATCTCCACTTGAAGTCTCAAAGTAACTTAAACTTAACGTATTCAAAATAGAATCTTTATAGCCCAACACTCAAAGCTTTTTATCTTATAATCCTCTCTATAATAGTAAATTATTTCAGTGTCCATGCAATTAATCAAGCCAAGAATCTAAGAATAGTCTTCGTAGTTTTTGTATCACTATATAACTATTCCACTAATGAGTTCTGTTGGTTTAACCTCAAAAATACATCGGAAATCTGTTAATTTTTCTGCATTTGATCTACCACCTACCTGGAATAAGACATTGGGATCTCAAAATATCATCACCTTGTCTCCCTAAATCCAGGTGTCTTTCATTCACTATCCAGATGCCATGAAATTTTTTTGTAACAGAACTTAGATCATATGACCCTTCTGCCTAAATCCCACCTGTTGCTCCCCTTTGCTCTTAGAATCAAGTTCTTTCTTCAGGACTTGTCCTGACCCTGGTGATTTCTGACCCTCTAACACCACATGTTACACTTTATACTGCTCTGATCCACACTGACATTTTTTAGTTTCCTTGAATGTTACAATCTCTTTGCCACTTCAAGACTTTTGTATTTGCTCTTTCTACTACCTGGAACACCATTCCTACCTTAATCTACAACACTGATTTGTGTTATTATCCTCCCTATCATATATATAAATTCTGTCTTTTCAGAGAGGTCTTCTCTGTCATCCTCATATTTGCACTTTCTTTGGTTTCTTCCCATCTCATCAATGGTTATCTTCTTCATAGTCACTATTACAATTTGAGTCATATTTATATGTTTACAACATGTGTCTTCAACACAAATATAAGCATTCTTAAAATGGAAATCTTAAGGGACGTTCCTGGTGGCGCAATGGGTTAATGACTCAGCCACTATTGCACAAGTTCGATCCTTGTATGCATAATTAAATAGTTTTAAAAATGGAAATCTTAACCAATACTTCTGCCGTTACATCTCCAGTACCTAAACAAAGATTAAGAAACATCATTTTTGATGAATAAAGTATATTATAGAGGGTCCCTCAGGGCAAATAAGCCACAAAGTTTGTAGCCCATAAGAAATCCAAAATAACACTTTTGTTACCAGTAGGAATATATTTGAAAAGGAAAAGCATATTCATAATTAAGGGAAATTAAATACAGCAAGCCAAATACTATGCTATGAACCCAGAATACCCTGCTTCCATTTAAGTTATAGTATATAAAAATATTACATTAAAGCTTTCCAAGTGTCGCTTTGTAATGAAATGTCAGTTATAAATTCAAAATGGTTGTGTTACACTATTGACTGAAGACTAAAAAATTGCTATAATCATTCATTTACATTCATCAGTCAATCATTTACTCAGTTCACCTGAATCAACTGTGCTTTCTCTGTGACTATGTTTGAATGAGAGGAAGGGGAAAAAGACCCGGTGTCTTTCCTGAAGTCTTCTGTGGTGGGGGTGGTGGTGGTGGGAGGAGATATACACAAATAGATGAAAGTAGGGAAAGAGTGAAAATAACAAATACCTCTGGAACAAAATCAAAGTATACACTGAAGAAGGATGAAACTGTAATGATTATTAATTCAAATGATTTATTGTGGTGATTAAGACAATATGATTTCATAAGCCTGCAAGAAGATGAGTTCACAGAATTTTTAACTACAGCTAAGTTCAATTTTCCAAAATTTTTTCTCCAGAAATTATTTCTAGATAAAACATGTCTTATAATCTGATCATTAGTTTCATATAATGAGATCATATGAAAGTAAAACTGTATATAATATTTTATATGTATCATATGTACATGCATTTATCTAGAAGGGGATAACTGATCTTAAGTCACTGATACCAATATTGTTGAGAATTCTAACCTACATGGTATCTTATGGTAGAATTATCTCAATGAAAAAGGCAGAAATGAATCAATGGGCAAATTTAATTTTAGTTATTTAGTAACTAGGCCAATACCAAAAATGATTTTTTTAGGTTTTCTTATATGAAATAAAATAGCAGTAAGAAATATGCTATTAAAGAAAGAAAATATGTTTAGATTTTGTTATAAAATGTCTTCTCATTTTTCCTGTATCTACCTTAGTTCTAAAAGTTATTAAGAGTGATGATATCAAGCTCACTGATTTCTATGCTAGGGCAATTTTTCATTGATATACAATGAGCTAATTTCACTGCTCATTCACTACACAAAAGCCTTTTTTGCACATGCTAGAACTACACTGCCCAATATCATAGCTACTACTTAAAGGACTGATAAGCATTTTAAATTAACTGACCCAAATTGAGGTATGATATAAGTTGGAAATAAGCAAAAGGTTTCTAAGAATTGTGTTAAACAAAGTATATAAAAATTTCTTTTTTAAAAAATATTATTTATGCATACAAGAGCTGGGCCAGAGGCCCGAGTCGCGGGGTGTAAGAGGATTTATCAGAGACAAAGTAGGGAGCAGAACAGGCATATCAACTGAAATACACTGCTGAGGGGAGCAATGGGGGAAGCAGGAGAGGTCTGCTGCGCTTTGTGCGTCCCCTCCCTAGCCAGGCATCGAACTTGCACTGCTGTGCCGCGGATGCTTCACAGTGTGGCGCTCCACCCGCTGCACCACCAGAGAGGCCCATATACAAAATTTCTATCAGCAATTTTTATATTAATTACTTATAGACTTAATATTTTTAGTATTAAATTAAAAGTGTTTCTAGAACCAATCACCCCATCATTTTTATTCTTCTAATGTGGCCATTAGTACATTTTAAACTATATCAGTGAACTCATTGTATTTCTACCGGATAACACTGATCTAGAGGCTGTCTTAGGAAGCAGACTTTCCTTATATCAAAATTATTTTGAAGGCCCAATCATAGTGTGAGTATACATTAAATCATTGTAAAAGAATTACACTAAGAATACTAATTTTATCATATACCTGTTCTTCATGTTAGAACATTTCATATCTTTTGTAAAAAGGTTTGTAAACTTCTACACTCTGTGAAGTTGTTTCTTTCCTTTAGTATATGATTTGATTTCTGTTACTAAAAGTAGGTTCAATTATCAGTAGAATGCTTCCTGGGAAACTAATAGAAATAATTATAATATAATGAGCAGTGATATTTACCTTTTTAAAAAGTTCGTTTTTCTAATTTCCACCTCTCAAAGAGATAATTGAAAATTAGCAAAAGGATGAAGAATCTACACTTAGCTGAAAAGATACATCTAGATTTTCTAATGATTTTATTAAAGCTCTTCAAAATTGAGTTACACTATTCACATTCTAATAGCTTGATCTAAGCCCCTTCCTCCTGCAGTACACCTGCACCCACACATCATTCTCATTTTCCTTCTCCTCCTCCCCCTCTTTCTCCCTCCTTCCCTCCTTCCCACCACCCCCCTTCTCTCTCTCTTCTCTCTCTCTCTCCCAGTACTGCTTGAGTTTGTCTTCCTCCAACCACTGCCCTCACCCTATGTTATCAGATGTGATCTCTACAAATGGAAATAATTTATTCTTCCAGTATAGACTAGTTCTTTCTCTCAGGCAAAGATAAATTGTTCAGTTTTATTGCCTCTCTCATTATGACATGTTTATCTAAATGGAATTAATGAAGTACCTACCACAGGTTTTCTTAGCTGATTGTTTGTAAGTTGAAAATGTTAATATACAAGGACATTTAAAAAAATAAATTAAGTCCTTTCAGATAGGAGATATTTTAATGTGTGGTCCCATAAAATAAAATAAACATTCTAAAAAATGAAGCCTATAAACATCAGGAAGATGGATAAGTTGACACTTCATTCTGCATATCTCTGTTTAATAATATTATATTTCATTTCCTGTGCTAAGAAAACAGCCATTACCCAAAGCAGCCACTCGTAAACAGGACTTGTGAACAGATTGCATCCTTGTTGGTGGTATGATAATTGAAATAAGTTTTCCAGTCTTTTATGAGAAAATACCAGATGTATAAAATACCTATTAATCAACTCACTCGCTTTTACAAACATAAATTTCAGTACCAATGGCTATTAAAGAATAAATTCTGCATGGAAAAGAGAATTGTGAGAAAATACCAAGGAATTAGCTAAATGATTCATCTGTGGCTGCTTCTCAGTTTTCTGTTATTTGCAGTACAATGCAGTAGAGCCATAGTTCCCTTGGGGGTACACTGGTGAGCCCCATGCCCAGTATTTCTCCCTGGTTTATCTTAAAATAAGGGGATCAGGGGAAAAGTGATCATCACTGAATACATGAAATGTGTACTCTATACCCAGTTCCAGAACCAGCAGAGTCTATTCATTGGCCTTTCCAATATATTTTTTCTTTGTCTATCAAATTTTAAAATTGCAATATTTAGGACCAGCATTGCATAATGACATTAAGCCAAATCCTTCCAAGCTTCAAGAGCAATATCTACATCACATACCACCTCATCCTCTCAAATACAATTATTAAATACAAAACTTGAATGATTAGAAAGAAAAGGTCATGAGAATAGGAAAATTAGCCTAGAAAGGGAAACATTAAAATGATAAAAGTTTTCCCTGCATGTTATTGCATATGTTGGCATTTGGAGCTAAAATTGTCCGAAACTGTTTTTTTCTTTTTTTCAAGAGCTGAGCAAAGTTACATTCTACAGAAAGGAAGAGATTTCAATAAACACAGATATCTTTTTCTGTTTTAATCATGACTTTCCATACATTCTCTTTACAGCCATCTCCAATATCAGGAATGCATGCCTCACTCTGAAGTTCTTAATGTTTTCATATATCAAATTCAGCACTATAGCTGATGGAGTCTGCTTTTGTTCAGCCCAATATTCTGGGTTAAATCTTTGGTTTCTTTTATTCTTTTTTAGTTTTGAATGTAAAGAGGCAGAGAATTGGGTCTACCTACTTAATTTGCATAGATGGCATTTATATAAAATGTATTTTGCAATGTCATCTCAACCTCAGAAAAAGTCTTCTCTATTCTCTTTTTATTTTTAAGATATTCATTCATTCATTTATTTATTTGTACATATGAGCTGGGATACAGGCCAGAGATGGAGGTGAGAGGATTCACCAGAGACAAAGAAGGGAGCAGAACAGGCAGATAGGTGGAATGCAGAGGGAAGCAGTGGGCAAGGCAGGAGAGGTCTGCTGTGCCATGTGGGTCCCCTCCCTGGCTGGGGATCGAACTTGCACTGCAGTGACTGCAGAAGCGCCACAGTGCAGTGCTCAACCTCTGTGCCACCAGGGAGGCCCTCTGGGACTTCTGTTCTGGTATTCCTTCCATTTTCTGTCTGTTAAATTATGACTATTTAAAAGAGATTTTGGGGTCTACTCACTCTTCAGAGTCACTAAGATACAGTCTAACCAAGGTAATACGGTTGATGTTTTTCCTTAAATTCTTTCATGTCACATTCATAAGTTCATCTTTTTCCCTAGGCACTCACTGATATCTGATTGACTAGCCTCCAGGCATTGTCCATAGTGCAATTCCTCCAAAACTCAAGTGTGACAGTCAATACATTAGACAGTATTTTTCAGACTATGTCACCTTTATCCTACCCACCACAAAAGATTTAAAAAACCTCTGCAAACTTGGTGATCACTGGTAGAGTAAATAAGATCCATAAACTTTTTTGCAGAGGGGCCATTTTAAAAAGAAAAATATGAATACAAACTTCTCTAGAGAAACTGATTTATAAACAAAATACTGGGCATATTTTTAAAAGTTCACATATGCTTAACACCTACCACCACCCACTGCCATTGTAGTCTGAAATGCTGGTTGTCTTATTACAATATATTTAGTTGGTATTGCTGATGAATACTATAAATTCATTACTAAAAGCAGTTGGTTTTATTATTATTATATTATTGTCATCTTAGTTAGCTCAGAAAAATTTTCAGACCTTAAAGGTGAGTTAGGAAACA
The DNA here is from genome assembly GCA_019455555.1 of Galemys pyrenaicus. Classification (NCBI taxonomy): domain Eukaryota; kingdom Metazoa; phylum Chordata; class Mammalia; order Eulipotyphla; family Talpidae; genus Galemys; species Galemys pyrenaicus. The sequence goes on along the minus strand of JAGFMF010011445.1, from coordinate 2,284,180 downwards.
ACCCAAAATTGTACTTATTGACCATAAAAATGCTTAAATTATTAAGTCATTCAATATAATTCTGACCTCTTAATGCTTCTCAGATATAAGCTATTATCACTGATGTGATATCATTTTAAAATGTGACATCACTACTGCCTAAGGCTTAACAGCTTTTACCAAAAAACAGCATCCTCAACTGCTGTTATTTGTCTTTTTTAATAGAATCCAGCAATGAATTAAATGAAAAACTCACCAGAACAGCAATACAGATTACTAACCATAATAGTCAGCTTCAAATGTGTGTCCCGGGGTTTCAGATGATGTCATAAACTACTACTGCAAATTTAATAGCATTGTTGCCTGGAAGCTAAGCTATTATAGTATGTTTAATTTCACCAAGATGTAAATTACATGCTTCAGCCTTGTGTAGTATTGGCTACTGTCACTTTCAGTTGTTATTTTTGCAGCTGTCAGGCGTTATGATGTTTATGACTGTTTTGTTTATATAGAAGCATATGCAGCTATCATTTAAATATATAGATGGTAATCTATATATATGCATATATATATTTATCTTATAATTTGCTTTACTTTTTCATGGCTGCCGTTGCCAAAAGCCAAATTACTTTGAATCAATATTTCTGTACTAGCATTGCATATTTTCAGTACAAAACTTCTATTTCAAAAGGAATCAATTCAAAAGTTGTTTTTTTTTTTTTTCCTTAAAACTACCTATCCTTAATGTCAGTGATACTTTACATTTTCTTTGCCCAGATGATTACTGGATAAAGTTTGAGATTTTTTTCCTACTGTAAATTTCAAGGAAACTGTCTTTCTGTCTTAGACAACTTTTCCCCTAGGAAGAACCTCTTCTTTTTTTTAAGATTTTATTCATGTAAGAGCTGGGGTACAGGCTAGATGCACAGGGGGTGAAAGGATTCAACAGAGACAGTGAGGGGAGCAAAACAGGCAGATCAACTGAAGTACACTGCTGAGGGGAGTAGTGAGCCAGGCAGGAGAATTCCGCCAAGGCACGTAGGGCCCCTCCCTGGCCATGGATCAAACTCACAATGCTGTGGGTATGGAAGCCCCACAATGGGGCACTCAACCCCTTGGGCCACAAGGGAAGGCGGGGAAGAACCTCTTTAAAATACTGTAACCCTAGGAATGAAAGAGCCAGACACAACTTCATTGAACTTTACTGTTACAAAGTTATTTGATTAGAGGTTTGCAAGTCAAACAAGGAGTTCAAGACCAACCAAAGAAGTTTGGGGCAGACAAATTGGGTATTGTAAACATTTATAACTAAAGATCATTAATAAGAAATGAAATTACTTTTAACAGTCTATTTCTGTCAGACAGTGACTTTAACTTAGAGTAGATGTGTATACAGTATTACTCTGACATTTATAATTTTAAATATATGACACATTTTGAGGGTAACTTCCAAGTTAGGCATTGGTAGAGGTACTGGGGATTTATTAGTGAGAAAAACAGACAAAGCTTCTGTCCTTATGGTACTTTTATTCCAATAGTGGAAAACTGGATTATTTTTGTAGTTTTCCCATTAGAAAAGTTTTCCCATTAGAAAACTTTAACTTGTGATGATTTACAGTGTTTTATATTGTGTCAATAAAGTACTTTGGTTAGGGGCCTCCCTGGTGGCGCAGTGGGTTAAGCAACGCACTATGAAGCGGAGCAGCCACCGCAGCACGAGTTCAATCCCTGCTGCCAGCCAGGGAGGGGACCCACATGGCGCAGCAGACCTCTCCTGCTGTGCCCGCTGCTCTCCTCAGCAGTGTGCTTCTGTTGATCTGCCTGTTCTGCTCCCAGCTCTCTGTAGTGAATCCTCTCACCCCCCACACCTCTGGCCTGTACCCCAGTGCTTGTATGCATAAATAAATAAATCTTAAAAAAAAATAAATAAAGTACTTTGGTTAGTCTATTCTTACTTTATTTGTCTACCAGGGTTGAGAGGCCCGGTGACCCTACCACGACGTAAGTGTGATTGCTCATAGGACCGGAGAAAGAGTGGCCTACCATTACATGTGTTGTCTTTGTTAGAATCATGTTGTGAGTTTTCACTCTTAGCAAGAAAGTGCTTGAATTTGGAACATTGTCAATTTATTAAAAAGAGACCTTAATAATTTAGATACACAAAAAGTTTTTTTCTTTTTAATACTTACCTCTCCTTTGTAGAACTATAAGTGCATGTATGGGAGTGGGGGTTAATATATTCTGGTCCATCTAAAAAGCAAATGGTTTTTAAGAGAAATGATTGATATAAACAAAGGTAGTTCTTGGGGTGAGTGGAAATAAATCATCAATTTATTATTTGTATTTTACATCATTGTTCTTTTTTTTTTTTTACAATGTTTCTTTTCTCAGGTGTTGTCCCCATAGAATTCCTACCAATAGTTCACCATGTACCATCACCATAGTCACTTGTGCTCTTCCCTCCCTAATTTTGATTAAAAAAAAGAAATCTAAATTTAAATAAAATCATCCTTGTAATCAAACCAAACATATTTTCATTCTTCAAGAACACCTAAAAGCAAATTAATGCTCCAGTGACATTGAACTACAGATGTTCATTGTTTTACTTCTGGGTCTGTTTGCACACAGCAAAACCTAGTCTATATTTGACTTGAGCTTTGTTTATTTACTTAGTGCAGTTGCACTAGCTAACTGACTTGTTTTTTCATCTTTATGGAGCCAGAAAAGCTCATCTATATCTTGGAAGCATTAAAAAGAGATCTTTGTCAGAATTTTACAGTCAGTTCTTTAGAAATGGGTATTGTAGGGAAGATATCAAATAAGTACATCATACATATTCTAACAATAGTCATAGAAACTATATTCTCAGGAATAGTTGGTAACTAGGGATTCTACAGGTGAAGGAGTGCAAATCCAGAACTGCATACATGAACAATGAAAGGAATGAAAAATGAATATATGAAATACGAGTGTGCAGGGCTTTTAAAAGTGTTTGAGATAGTCAGAGACAGAGAGACAGAGAGCAGTGAATTATTTTAAAATGTGTATATGCCTCTTACGTTATCCAACATAAAAAATGTGCTTCTATTTCTCCTAAATCAGTTATAAGGCTTCCAGATGTTAATCATGAATATTAGTGACACCATCCCAAATCTTCATCTTTGCGATTCTTTCACTCTCTAAAGATATCTACACTGATACATTGTTTATGGCAGAAATGAAAGAGAATCATACACTAGATTTATCCTTACACGTTAAAAACATGTCTAGTTACAAATAATATAATTCTAAATAAGAAATAACTCTTCCCTAGGTAGCTAATCAGAAATACAACAAAAGACCATCATAAAATGTATTTATAAAAGCAATTTCAAATGTAGCCAAAAAACATATCCAAATAATGTAACTGCAGAGTTCAACTAGAAATAGGCAGAAAATGGAAAATATACATGTTTATCTGAAAATGATTCTTTTGTTTTATGGAATTCCTAAAGAAAGGTAAGCATAGTAACTTAATGGTAACCCCAAAAACGATATATCAACAATCTAACCCCTGTGACCTGCTAATGTTACTTTATTTGGTTACAAACAAGTACATCTTTGTAAATGTGATTACATGTCCTGAGATGAGGAAATGATACTGGACTTTTCAGGCAAGCCCTAAATACAGTGACAGGTGTCTTTGTAAGAGATGCAAAAAAGAGATGGTAAAGTAAAGGCAGAGTAGAAATTTATGTGATCACAGACAGGAAGTTGGCAACCCCCAGAAGTTAGATGAGACATGAAATAAATCCTCCCCTAAACCTGTGAATGGAAAGCTGATCTCTCCCTGCTGCATTTTTGGGGAAAAAATAAATAAATAGCTAATAAAATTTCTGTTGTGAGATTCCCCAAGTAAGGTGGAGATCTTTCATGCCCTGCAATATCCCATGATTTACAATTAAAGTAATCTAAATTGGGAAAGAAGTAAAGCTATAATTACATGCAGATACCATGATGATATACATAGCGAGCCCTCAAGATTGATTCCACAGCAAAACTATTTGAAACAATCAGTTTAGCAAAATGGCAGGGTATAAAAACAACACATGAAAATCAGTTACTTTCCTATACATATTCCTATACAAACAATTGAGATAGGAGAGAAATTAAAAAAGTGATTCTATTTACAATTGCTTATCCCTATTTTTATATATATACTGATTTTTTTTTATATATTCAGGTACAAATCTGCCGTAAATGCTTTTAGAAAGTCAGGGTCATGCCATCTGATATTTCCTCTAAAGTATATATGAATCATGTGGTACTCAATTTAAAATTATTAACTAATAGGAGCTGAGGTACTCACTAATGGATGAATTTTTAGGTTCTAAGTTGCTGGCTTTGAGTATAACAATTATTGATAAATTGTTCTTCTAGAATTATTCTTCCTAAGTAATAAAGTCATAATAATTACTCTTACTAAATTTACTTACTAGTTAATGTTGTTAGGGTCATTATTTCATTAGATTTTTTTTGAGCTTGAATTTGTGTATATACCCTTACTTATTTCTGTCCATACTAAGACCTCTCAAACTGTTTTGGTTTAAGTGATTTGAAATTTTAAAATTTCACTTGAGTTTAGAGCTGGCAGTAGTTCTGACTTATACCAAATCATTGGACTAGTTTAAGTAATTTTGAAAGAGGATTTATAATTTTGATAGCCCTTTTTCTTCTTTTGGTGAAATCCTCCTTGAACCTTAGTGATATATTGAAGTCACACTATATTGGTTTTCTAAAACTTTCATATCAATTTGTCATAAACTTGGTGGCTTGAAATAATGGAAATTTATTTTTTCACAATTCTGGAGGCCAGAAGTCCAAAATCATTGTAGTTGTGGCCTCCAGAGAATGCACAACTGTATATCAGCAAATCAATATATCCTCAAAAAATTCAAATAGGAATCATGAGTTCTGGGAGTATGTTGCTAGGAATTCCTAAATTTTTCTTCTCACTTTGATTCATACTGTAGCAGCAACACCATCTAACTGATATTTCAAAGATAATATCAACATTGTTCTTAAAAAAAAAACTCTCCCCCAAAATATCCATTTATTTAAACATTTTATTCAACAATTACTTTTTTGAGCATTTATCATGTATGACGTATACTACTATGTCATTTTGCTGCTTATCAAGCATATATATCTATATATATATGATATACTTCTTAACCTCAAAAAACTCTCAGTCTCGTGTGGAGATAAGAAAATATAGTAATATAGTGTGACAAATTCAATAATGGCAGTTATGCAACATGCAATATTTACCCAAAGGAAGATCACTCAGCTATGTATATCAGAGCACAAAGAAATGACTCTGTGAAGTGGCTCTTAAAAATAGTTTTTTTAAAAAGTAGCATTTCTCAAAGTGAGGAAGGAAGGAAAGGAATCACCACATAGTAGGAACAGATTGTGCCAAGGCAGAGAGCTCTAAAACATGCCAGTAAGTAGCTCTCCGTAACTAGAGACATGTGAATATGTAAAAAGATAGTAGGGAAGAAAAGTAGGCAGGAGTCAAGTCCTAAGAGAATTTTATATTGTGGAAAGAATTGAAACTTTATCCTGTGGATAATGAGGAGCCACAGGAGATTGGTTTTTATGGTGCTGGGTCCTGGTTTCACTCTCTCTCATAACAAACCTTATCCAGGCTACCTGACAGGGATCTGAAATGAAATTACAACTCTCAAGTCCACAGTTGACAACACATTCAGGCTGAATTTTGATTCTATCCTTACCTCTTAACCCCCAACACCAAATCTGATCTTAGGTTTTCTGAGTCTGGTTTTCCTTTACTTTTTCTATCACAAATAGTATAAAGAATGAAATGGTATGTCAGAGGATTTGGGACACATCAAGAGAATAGAGCTGATCAATTTCACATGAAATTTGTCTCATTTGTTCACACTTCCTGATCAAGAAGGCTGATTTCTCTCCTATTCTCCTGTGTTTGCATCTATACAATATAGCAATACGGATCATAAATGTATGGATGGGTGGATAGATAGAGGGAGGGAGGGATAGACCAAAACTGTCCTTTTACAAACCTGCTGTTACAGAGATGCACAAGAAAAACAATATGTAAATATTTGTCTTATTGTCAGTCATATATATATAGTTTTTATTGTTATTTTTCATTTTTTGTGATTTTTTTTGTTTCTATTTCCCTAAATGCAGAATTCCCAAAAAGTGAGAGGTTCCTGACTTAATTCAAAAGGCAAGGCAGACATAATTTACAACATTTAAATGCAAATCATGTTACCAATTTAGTGCAGACTAGAGAGACTTTAAATAAACTCAAGGAAAATGAAAATTCATGTTTCCACCTGCTGTTTGAAGACACACCAGGTCAGGACTGCTAACCTCTGGTCAGTTGGGGGTATTTGTTAAAATGTGGTGAGTTGAGAAACATGGTTAATGGCAGAGTGTTTGTGTTTCTCCTCTGACCTAATTATAACAGCTTGTGGTCAAACTGCTGGAGTTTTACCCTCTGAGAGATTTACTGGGCTAAATAAGGTTGGACAGGTATTAGTATTTATATGCAAGCCATTCAAGCAACACCTACACTCCTTCACAGGTGAGCTGTTCTTGCTCTGGGGTCAGCAAGCTCTATTAGTACTAGTACATGATGGGTGAAAATAGCCCTTCAGCAAAGAGAAAAATATAGAGCCAGACTGCACATACTTGTGGCCAGTGCCGTACAGCTTACAGTGTGATTTGTCAACACAGCAACGTGGCCCTATCTTAAAGAATTTGTTTATATAGCTGTTAACTGTATGCTTGAAGTTCTTTTAGAAGCAGGTAAGTTGCAAAGCAAACTATTGGTGGATGATAAAAGTGATTTCCCTTAACAGACTGTAGTTATTCAAATAGTACTTAATTTAAAGTGAATCCAAATGGTTTCAAGGGATTTTTTTCAAATGGTTTCAAGGGATTTTTTTTTCCAATTTCTTCTTTTTTGTTTATCTGCTTTTATTATGGCAAATCATAGTTTAAATTCAGAAGGACTAGAATTCAATAACCTGAGATCATTGCAGTTTACAATAATGTTTGATCCTTTCCTTTGATGCTCTTGTTCATAGTTTACCTTATGAGTGTCTGCATAATGAATGGGCATTCATCACCTTCAAAAAAAACAGCAAAAGGGCTGTTTTGAAGCTGCCTTTTCTAGACATAGACAATGACAGACATATATCATGGAGCCCCCCCCCTCTATAAAGGACACAGAATTTAATCTTTAGCAATTGCTTCTGTTTATATCAATTTGGGCAAACCAATGAAGGAAGAGAGAACTAAATGTAGGAAGAGTGAGAAAAACAGAAAAAGTTCAGCTAAGTTTTAGAGGTATGAAAAGCAGATAATTTTTATTTGGACTGGGGTTTTACTCTGAAAAGTTATTTGGTTGTCAACATTTGGAAGTCAAGTAATTTACATAGAGAAATCTTGTTTTTTTTTTTTTTTTTTGAAGATTTATTTATGCATACAAGAACTGGGGTACAGGCCAGAGACACAGGAGGTGAGAGGATTCACCAGAAACAGAGTGGGGAGCAGAAGAGGCAGATCAACTGAAATACACTGGGAGCAGTGGGGAGGCAGGAGAGGGTCCCCTCCCTAGCTAGGCATGGAACTTGCGCTTCTGTGCTGCGGATGCTTCACAGTGTGGCGCTCAGCCCTCTACGCCATCAGGGAGGCCCCGAGAAATCTTGCTTTTTTAAAAGATTTTATTTATTTATACATGCAAGTGGGGGGATAAGAGTATTCACCAGATACAGAGTGGGGAGCAGAAGAAGCAGATTGACTGAAATACACTGCTGAGGGGAGCAGTGGGTGTAGCGGGAGAGGTCTGCTGCATCATGTGGGTTCCTCCCTGGCCGGGGGTTGAACTCAGGCTGCAGTGGCTGCCCAAGCCCCACAGTGTAGCACTCAACCCCTTGCACCACCAGGGAGGCCCAAGAAATCTTGCTTTTTGACTCCCAATATCTGGTTACACTGATTCTGTAACTGCAGTGCAGTTGACCAGCCAGCACCAACTATTTCATAGTTCTGCGTTTCTCTATGGATCACCAGTTCCATGCTGAATTACTTTATTTTTATTTACCTGCATGGTCCCTGCTAGCATATGAATTTGGGATTTCAAGTAAATTTTTTTTAATTATTATTTGTAGCACCCAAAGGGCACCATTAACTTTCAAAGAAGATAAGGGAAGGAACATGTCCAGCACACGTATCATGAATCCCTTTTCCTTGATCATAACATGCATAAACATGGAGCACAGGACTATTTTCTATTCAATCTATTCATTACCTTGGAATCTCACCACAGAGCACCAGGTAGCTACTAATAATTAGAAGGGGACATAAAATTGATTCTACTTGTTATCCATTGTGTAGTATCAAATTATAATCTTAGTTGCTTTGGTCATAGGTGGATATTAACTAATCTTTCTATCTCATTATGTACTACTTATTCCCTTAACATTAGAAAATGTCTCAGTAACATTTTAATATTATTAAGAGATAATTTTGATGATGTTAAAAATCACCCACAAATTCATTCATTCCTCCTTTTACTTTATACCTCTACTCAACACTTTTACTCAATGTTTACTGTGTATTGCAAATGTTATAAGGCAAACAATCAACACAGATTCCACCCTCAAAAGCTACCTTTAATAGATCAGATTTGAGTAGTGTAAACTGTAAAATAAAGCTAAGAATAAAAAGTGAGATGGAAGATATGGAAATAAAATGTATTGCAGTGGTTCTCAAGCTTCAATGTACAACTTGTACATGTTCACTTTGGGAACATGTACAAATTTAGCTACCCTCACTAACGTGATTCAGTAGAAACAAAATTTATCTCTGACAACTATATTTTAACCAATAATGTAAAACTAGTTTGTGTAGGATTCAAAAGTTGGTAGATATGACTTTCAGCTACAGAGGAAATTTCTAGAAAAGATGTAATTTGAGTCAGACCTTATAATGGAGATAATTTGGTCACGTATATAGGGATATGGCACATTCTTGGCAGAGAAGTGAGGATATATATTACAAAAATGTTTTTAAGTTAATTTTGTTTCATTTAATTATATTGATAATAAATATATGAAACTACAAAAAGGACATTGTGATAACACATTCATATAAGTAAAAATGCATTTCATTGGCTAGTATATCTACGTTATATATCAGTTCAGAGAAAAAAATTGTCATGAAACTTCTATAATAAACCTCATAAAGCAACGTAATGTTTCATATTTTGCCAGAGTTATCTTCTGACAATAGAAACCTGTAATTTCTGGTTTCTGTCATACTGAACTGATTATACTTTAATAAAATTGAACTCAATTTGCATATTGGCTAATGAACTTCACTAGTTTAAAAAGTGTTTATAATGATGTACACAGCAGCAGATAATTCATGTTAGCTACTACAGTATTCTGATACTTGATAGTTCTGGTCACATGCAATACAGAGACAATAGTTGATATTCAAGGTCATTCTTAATAGCCGATCTTATATGCCTCCACTAAAATGTCCTTTCAGTTTAAAGGACAAGTGGACATGATACACAATATGTACTAGAGAAGCTAGTTTTGCAAGTTCAGCATGCTAAAGGGTCTCAATCTACTTTCACAGCAATTTTTCATTATACTGTACAAAATATGAACAGATAAATTGTGACATTGCTGGGGTAATATACTTTTTTAAAAAATAGCAATCCAAAGTAAAATAATGAAATAGAATTGCAAAGTGTCTGAAACAGCAAAAAAGGAAGTGCATCCTGGATAGTTGCATGGTATTCTACCTAGCATGAGTTTCTTGTCAGGCAGTGACAATTAGAAAGAGGAGAGAATCAATGGCCTAATTATCAGAGAAAAAATGAAGTATTTCATAGATATTCATTTAAATTCCATATGTCACTGTTCTCTAAACTTAATAGAGATGACAAGTAACAAAAGCGTATACAGAAAAAAATTTTGGTAATGCCTAATTTGATATATTGCATAGAATATTCTTTTGGTAAATTGGTTAATGGCAAAAATGCTAAGTAGTATTTTAGTGAAACCTTACTATTTTAATGATGGTGTAGATAAAAATCTGTCACCAAAACAAAAACAACAGGCATTTCAACTATGTTCCTCAGTTGTTAGATCATCTCTCCCTACCCTACCTGACCGAATCAAATTAATAATAATCAAAGGATAAAGGGATTTTCAAGTTTCAGCTTATCTCATATATTAAGCAAGTGTGAGGTTGGCTATTTGAAGTATTCACATATTGGACTGAACACCATAAATGATAAAAAAAAAAAAAAACAACTCTTTGCCTTAACTCCCAAGCTTAATTATTTTGGAGTGGGTTGATTTTAGATTATCCAGCAAAATATGGTAATCTCAGATGAGTTTCTCAGATCATGATCTTCTACAAGAGAAGAAACAGAGATTTGTCCCCCAGTATTTTCAACCAGGTTTTTATAGTATTTCTTATTTAATTGAGATTTACAGTACTAAACAAAAATATTGATATCACTTAATTTTTATTTATATTACAAGGAAAATTTTAATAAATTAAAGTGGATCACAAGAAAGATTCCAGAATTTTCTAGTCATCCTACTAATTCTCTATCTTAATTAAAAAATCTAGAATGCATATTTAATATTATTAACCATGTTTTAATAAGATGTGATGTGCACTATTAATATAGTCATAAAATTTTGCTCTAACATTTTCTGATGTCTCCTTCCCATTCTGTAGCTTCATGGTATGTATAAATTTTCTTCCTTCTAACTGAGTCAGTCATTGTAAGACTAATTCAAGAAATGTCTTTTCTTTTGCTAGCTTAGCCTCCTTTGTGTCTCCTAATGTAATGGCATTTGCTTTGAATGAACTACTTCTATCCATCTGTATAATTTTGGTGTGAGGGTTAACCCAAGCATTTCCCAACCACTATAGAAGTCAAAATGGCTCTATTATTTCTTACACCATTCTGGTTCAATGAGGAGAGGACACGTAACCTAAGCTTGACCTAGCCAATACTGCTTGTGGTCTGTTTGGAGTGAGAGGTGCAATGTTAGAAGGAAAGATTTGTCACAGCAGGAACCTTCTAACTAGATATATTTTCTTCCTTCTTTCTTCTGTTGCCATTGCTCTTCCTTCTCTCAGCTCACATGATCTTCTGCCTTCAGTATCTCTCTGAGTCCACAGTAGCCTTTCAATATTTTGTCATTGGCTTAAGACAAAGATAACCCTTGCTTGTATCAGTTATAGAATGGCTTTTTCTTTATCCAACGTAAGTAAACATAACATTTTTAAAAAAATATATAATCATTTTGAGATAAACATTATCAGTTGTTAAAATGACTATTTAAACCAAATAGAGCAATGAAATGTGGTATCATCCTATTGAAATAATTATGGTGATATGAATGTTACAGGGAAATAGTCAATCTACAGAAACATTTTATTTGTAGGCTTGAAATTTACTTTGAAAAATCCTATCTATCAAGGAGGAAGTATATATGGTTAAAGATCATTCTTGCTTTTAAAGATAAAACTGTTCATGCTTTTTCCTGAAAAAAAAAAAAAAAGAGAGAGAAATTATGATAATGTGCTGATCTGATGTTCTTTAACCTTCATGTGCTTTTCAGGCTACTTTTCTTGGAGCCTGCCTATTAAGAACTCTGTCTTTTCAATGCAGAGGTAATTAGCAATGCAGAAATAATTAACTATAAATAAGAAACAAAAATAAAGAAAGGTAGGAAAAGAGAAAATAAATGGAATTTGATATTTTGAGTAATTTCTATAAAGATGGCATTACACTTAGCATTTGAGAAACATAATGGCAAAGAATTCTTCATAAGAACTCTATAGCATGGTAATAAGACCTTCATTTTATACATAGAGAAATGGTAATCAAGTAACCCTTTATAAGACCATATACTGGTAAGACATTGCAATAGCAATTGACCTATTTCCTTCAAAATTCATCTACTCTTTGCCATAGTAACAAAAAAGTGGTACAATATCAGTGAATTAACTATAATTAGTAAATCACACATGTAAGATATATCCACAGTATAGATAGATAGATGTGAGTGTGTATTTGTGTATGCATGTATGCGTATGTTTTCAGTGCAATAAATGAGTAAGATATATTTGGAAAGGTGAATGATTACCCCTGTTTCTTGATGTTTTTCCTACACTCAAACTTCTCCAATAACATTTTGGGGAAAAAAATGATCATATTCTATTTAACTGAATTTAATACTTACAAATACCACACATAAAGAATCAATGTATTGTAAGCATTCAAAATTGATGAATAACAATTATTTTAACAGTTTAGCAAACATCTAAACAAATGGCACATTAAAAAAATATGTAAAAATTATATACATCTATGATTTGTACTTTTCACCATAGTCTGTTCTATCTAAAAGTATTAATCATTTGACCAAATAGCATTTTACCTTTACCCACTACAGGAACTGAAATGCTGGGAAAAATAATGATGTTCATGATATGTTACTCAGTGATAGAATCCTCAAGGAATTTAGAAACAGCTTAGCTGGGTAGTTCTGACTTAAGGTCTCTTGCTAGATTGTAATCAAGTGTTGACTTGGACTGGAGTCATCCTAAGACTTGATGGAACTAAAGACACACTGCCAAGATGGCTCACTTTCAGGCAATTTGCAAGAGATCCAGTTTTTTATAATGTGAGTCTCTCTTATTATAAGTGACTCCAAGGCTTCCTATGAGCAAGAAACTCAGGAGCAAAATAATGACCAAGAAGAAAGTAATATTTTTCCATGACCTATTCTCACATAATCACTTGTACTTCATTCTGTTCAGAGGGGTAAATCCTTATCTTCAGTCCACATTCAAGTCACTTACCTTCAGCCTACACTCAAGTCTTCGATCTCTTGATGGGAGGCATATCAAAGAGATTATGTACATATTGTTTTTTAAATCATATAACCAGTAAAACTAAAAAAGCCAAACCAGTAGAGGGAAGTTAGAGATAGAATCTAGTGGGAATTTAGACCAGGATATGTAGCTCTAAGTTAGAGGTTGTAGTTTTGATTTCATATTGGAAGAACAATTGTTTTCTCATACCAGTCAAGTGCTACAACTGACTCTATTAAAGAGAACTAGGATCTTAGAAAAGTTTTGACATATATGAAATTAGGAATAGGAAGTATTACGCAAGACCCTGCTAATTGCAAAAGGAAGTTTGCCATGAGACCACAGTTTACAATGTGGGAGTGATGAGAAGGATAAATGCCTAATCAAGTTATTTCACCTCATTTCCTATGAAGTAGAGATAGCAATGGTGCCCTACTCTACTTCACAGAGGAATTATGAGAGTAAAAGGAAACTATTAAGTGTAGAAAACATCTTTTCTGACTGTGAAATGAAGTCCTCTTTAGTGTCTTAAAGACAAAATTTATGTACCTATATTGTTTTATGTAGTTCTCGATGCAAATGAATTGATAAATCTATTGTTATTTGAGTTTGAAATACATCATGAATTCCCTTAGCATTGGTGTTTATGCTGAATATAACATCCATGTTAGCAGAAAGATATACTGATAAACAGGACAGACAAAAATATACCAATTATGGGACTCACAGCTTAGCTGTTATGCTTCACAACTCCATGATATAGTCAATACAACTATTACCTACATAGGTGCAGAAATTTTGGCTCATTCCAGCTCCTCACCCAAGATTCAAGATCTAACACATCCATCAAATAGAGGACAAAGTGTCCACTTTGAAACAGTGCAAGGATCTCTCTTTTTGCCAGGCTTTTCCCATTTTTACCTCACTTCTTATTCAACTCCCCTCTCCACTTGTCACGCTCTCTCCATGCCCTCCATAGCCCATATAATTACCTCTGTTGAAGTTTATTATCTTAACTGATTTGGTATTATCAATAATGAAAAAATAAATACTTGTATTTCCTTTTTTTTTAAGATTTATTTATTTATGCATACAAGCACTGGAGTACAGGCCACAGGTGTGGGGGAGTGAGAGGATTCACCACAGAGAGTGGGGAGCAGAACAAGCAGATCAATGGAAGTACACTGCTGAGGGGAGAGGTCTGCCACACCATGTGGGTCCCCCACCTGGTGGACAGCAGGGATCGAACTCGTGCTGCAGTGGCTGCGGTTTGCTTCATAGTGCGTTGCTTAACCCACTGTGCCACCAGGGAGGCCCAATACTTGTATTTCTAATAATAATCATAGTAAAGCAAAGGTGAGTCTTCTGAGATAGAGATTGCAAAAGAGATAACTACTAGCTAGAGAGGTCTTACATAAAAGTAAATATTTTCTTTCATGCACTGATTTATTTTTTTTTAATTTAAACCATAACTTTATTCTGAGGTCTACAAACCTTTCTCACTAGAATCATCCTTTGTCCAGGGAAACAAACAGATGCTTGATAGATTTCTCTAAAAATACCCCCTAACCCCCAAAATTGAGGGCCTTAGGCATCTGAAATACCAGTATCCTTTTCCCACTTTAATTATGTCACATAAGTCAGTCATCAAAATCCAATAATATTCAAAAGAGCTAATGTCAGTTCATTTTTAGATGTAAATTAATTTCACCCAAATGGTTAGTCATTTTCCTCTGAAGCATAGGAGCCTAGAATTCCAGAAAAGAGAAGCATAAATTCTCCTTAGCAACAAGCCCCTGAGGTAGAAGGAAATGTCAGGAGTACCTGCTGCTGTTTGGACCTGTGAAGGAGAGGAGGTGTTAATACCCATTTTAAGATGACAAACCTGTGTGAGGCATGCCAGTATGCTGCCACATTGTACTTTCCCAGATACCCAAGACAATCTGTCTTTGTCTGGAACAGACACAATTAAAATCTTATAGTTATTTCCTCCCCTCTTCTTATGATCTACATTCACAGAACAGAACTACCTGTTGATCTTCCTGTAGTCTGTCCCTTTGTCCATATTCATTGCATGAAAACAATTTCAGTCTCCAACTCTAGACTTCATTGTTGTATCACCTAGTCAAAAAGATCCCTTCTCAAAATAAGCTTTAAGGTAGTGATATTCAGTTTGGACTGTTATTTGTAGGGAACATGACATTTGATACAGGGCACTGAAGACACTGGTTGGCATGCAAGGAAGGGAGCGCCTGTGTATAAATCAGGAAAGAACCCATCCCTTACATCAGTGTGTCCATAAGGCAACCAGCATTACTTATTTTTCTCCTATATGTGAAAGATTTTTCATTGATCTTATTCATCCTCCCACATAGTGTTTCTTATAAAAATGGCACCATAGTTATTAAAGTGACTGTTCTTTGATAAGTGCACAAAGGTTAGTCCAATGTGTGATTTACCTAACTGGCCAAATGATTTCTCGGTGCTTGTCCATCAGGACATATTTACCATTATCTAAACATGGTGGGTAGGTAAGTTAATTAGACATGAATGATAAATGAAACCATTTAAGAGTTTACTTAAAGCACCTTATCTATCCAGCTTTTCTTCTTTTTTTTTTTGCTATCTAATAATACTTTCATACAACCGGATATCCATATCGAGAATATTTATTATACTAGTCATGACCTCCCATAGATAAAAAAAGACAAAATCTCCAAGAATTATCACCTGTGGCTTTAACACAGATGTCAGCATAGATAGACAGACAGACAGACAGACAGACAGACAGACAGACAGACAGACAGACAGACAGACAGACAGACAGACAGATAGATAGATAGATAGATAGATAGATAGATAGATAGATAGATAGATAGATAGATAGATAGATAGATAGATAGAGATTGAGACAGAGAGATAATTATAGATAATTGCTTTTAGGTAAGAAAAATCTAATGGATTCCTGAAAGCTATCATGCTAGAAAACAATGACAAATTTTCCTTAGAGAAAATAAAAAATCAGATAGCACATAGAAGTTGAAGTGCCATATCTGTTAAAAAAGTTATTATAGAAGGTACTAAATTAGGTAAGTCAGTTTAAGCAAGTTGTTTTTAAGACATAACAAAATATAAATATAGTATAATTAATACATTTATCTCAACTATTAGTAATCATACATTTCCCAAATTTCACTATGAAATTGACCTCTGAATCAGAGCAGAGATGTTTTATTGCCCCCATTTCCTACTTTCCTTTTGAAGTTACAACTGGGACTCTTACTTAAATTTCAAGATCTGAGCAAAATCAGAGGAAGTCCTGGAATAAAGGTGCCACACGAGTACAAATGTGTTAAAAGTACAGTTTACACAGTGAAAACCATCTACTTAAAACTGAAAAGTTCACCTGAAATGCCTTCCCCTTATACACAATGCCAAATAACCTGTGGTTAATTTAATTTGAAATGAATTAGTTGCTGGTATTTTACCTCCAAAATTATCAGTCATGCGCCAAGGCTTCTTCCTACTTCTATCCCAGTAAGAATGGTGTGGGGCAGATTCACTAACGGCAGGTGCCTGCCACCCTCCACACCCCCACACCCCCATACACACAATTCTTTATCCCTAAGAGTGAGAGGGACTCTTCAGCCCTTTCCAAATCTAATCTTTGAATAATGGCATATATAAGGCATTATCTATCTATCTATCTATTTATCTATCTATCTACCTATCTATCTATCTATCTATCATATGTGTGTCTCTAATATTGTGCCAAATCAACAGTGTCTGTTAATCTTATGAAAAGTATTAGAAGGAGGATATTCCTATGTGTATACCTTTGTTTTATTTAATTCTTTTACCTTTTAACATATATAAACACCATTTTCTAAATTCAAATTACCCGTGTCAGTTATAGAGGCACAATGCCAGGTATATAGAAGAGAAAACTGGACACTGAGTGGATAAAAATGGAAAGCTAATGAATATGTATGTACTCAGCCGAACTCTTCACCAGAGACACATCATTTATAATCCCCAGTTCTTCAGTTAATACATAATTATAATTAAACCGTGTGCATTTGATTTGCATTGTCAATGCACTTTGCCTCATAATGTTGTGGTTTTATCCTGTTTTTCTCAAGTACCAAGTTTTTCAATAATACCAATTTTGTTTTAGCGGGTTGCATCTGCTTTCATAGAGATGTTCTTTGATAGTAACAGAATCCATAAAATACTTTAAAAAAATTAATGAAGGCATTTGCTAGGCACAGGCTGTTTCATCAGAATGTACCTAGTTTATTTTACAATGGTAAAATTGCCGAGACTTAGAGAGCATTCTGATTGAATCATGAATATTCCAAAGGGGTAGATTAATCTGTGTGAACTACAGAACTCTGCTGAAACTGCTGTTTAACATTTTAAAGTGTGGAATTCATCTTCTTACAGCACAAAAGAGCTTCCTATAATAAAGATTTTTTATAACAGCAATAAGGCAGCTCAGTGGGGTGTGGTTTTCATGAAATAATCACACTTCTCATGAGGAGTTAGACATTGTGCCTTGTTCTGTGCAATCCCCTGAAGTATATGATGACATGTTGACGCCACCTCCCCCACCCAGCTCTATTGCTCAGTTATTCAATGTGTCTCCAAAAATACCTGCCTGCTTAGATCTCTATTATAAGCAATGAGAATTATAACCTAGTGTTCACACTTTATCACATTACAGCATTGTTTACGATTCTTATTGATATATTACTGTACTTTGTACTACAGCTTCGCTGCTAAACAAGCAAACCAAAAATACAGTGTAATTAAAAATAAATCATAGTTTAGCACATTGGACAGTATATTTGGTGAAGTTCAGCTGATAATAATACAAATCATTTCATTTGTAATCGACATTGCCTTTTTTCATGAAGTATTCATTAACAGTTCAGGCATAAATTTGAATATTGTGCTATAAAATTAACCCAGAATGTATGCTCTGATTAAAATATGTTCCTTCAAAATTTTCATTAAATTATTATGTGGGGGAATATGTCACTTTTATTGACAGTTCACCTCAAACATAATCTAAAGAGTATGTATGGATATTTTTAGTGATCTCTTAATGCTAATATTTTGAAGACTTATAGTAGGATATATCTTTTATTTTTCTTTGGCAAAGAAAATTGTATATCCTTGCATATTTCATCCATTTTAGTGTTTAGGCAGAATATTAAGGAAATATATGGTAGGGACCTATAAATGTCAGTAATAAGAAGGCTTTTTGATTTATTAAACACTTTCTAGCGCTGTGCCAAAATATTAAGCTTTATGGGTATAACTCTACGTTTTTGACATTATGGAATAAATTTTTAAAAGTTGCTTTGAAATGCTACATAATTGAAAATTCCATTATAAGTAATGTCACACTCCCTGTGTTGTATAAAATATATGCCTAGTTAAAAGTGTTATTTATTTCAAAAATAATGCCATTTTTAACCACAGAGCACTTGTAAGAGATGAATAGCATGTTTTTAAGCTAATGGTACAATTAACCAAAGTTTAAGTTTATGTCCAACTATAGAGCCTTTCCCCCTAACTTTTGGACTAACAGTCCATCATAGGCTATAGTCACAAAATGTTAAGGTAAGAATTTCAGTCAATAGATTACTTTTACCTGCAACAACAGGTAAAGAATATCAATGCATTACATGTA
This sequence comes from Galemys pyrenaicus, assembly GCA_019455555.1. Classification (NCBI taxonomy): domain Eukaryota; kingdom Metazoa; phylum Chordata; class Mammalia; order Eulipotyphla; family Talpidae; genus Galemys; species Galemys pyrenaicus. The sequence continues at coordinate 2,265,549 of JAGFMF010011445.1, read as the reverse complement.
TTAATGCATTACATGTATTACATGTATTAATGCATTATATGTATTACATGTATTAATGTATTACATTAATGTATTAATGTAAAATAATATTAATGTATTTTCTGTGCAAGCTTTCCCAAGAATATTAATACTGTTACAATAGATAATTTATGGGAAATGTTCCAACACAATGAAAAAAATGGACTCAGAGCACAGTCTACTATGATGGAAGAATAAGGGTGCACTGATGGTGGGTGTTGTATGGTAGCACCACCTAAAGGGGGTGATCCTGTACCTCTAAATAATGTAAGTGTTGTGAACCAATTTTTAAAAAGTAAAAAAAAAAAAACAGCTTTGTATTTATAATGAATTCTGTAACAATGTTTTTCACACTTTAATATGCAATCATATCACCTGGGGGGTTTGTTAAAATTCACATTCTGAATTCAAAGGTCTAGGGGGTGAGAGTGAGGAGAGGCTGTGTCTCTAACACAGGTGACAGATATTTCTGGTTCAAGGAGAATCTCAGAGTAACACTATGCTAGAATCTCATAATACTCAGTGGTTTGTTTTGTGAAGGAGCAAATAAGAGATTTCTTAAAGATTTTGTTAGTTTCTATGATCCAATCGTGTACCTCCCAAATACATATGCTGATGGCCCAAACTCTAATGTGACTATTTGGAGATAGGGCTTTAAGGAGATAATTAAATTGATGGGGTCAAAAGGGTGGAGCCCTAATCCAATCGGATCAGCGTCCTTTTGAGAACCAAGACCAGAGACACATGAAACAGGTAACTCTCTGCAAACAAGGCAGAGAGATCTCTGAGCCAAGTGGAATGGCACCTCAATCTTGGTATTCCCATTTTCCAGAAGTGTAAGAAATAAGTAATTTTTTTTGTTTAAGCCACTCACTGGTACTTTCCTATGCTGCCTGAACAGGCTAACACTGTTGTTATTGCTTCCGTCTGTTTTTCTTCACTCCACACATCACCTAAAGAGTAAGGTTAACCAGTTTAGAATACTGGTGTAACCAGAGAAGAAACAAGTTTTCAACTATAGCTACAAATTCTGTCCTGACTATCAGAAATCATCACCAATTGGGCAGAAGATGAAGCAAGATGCTTGTCTTACCTTACCAAAGAATGTAACTTTTTTAGTGTCTGCATTATTCATGTTATTAAAGTAAATTTTTGAGACAGCCTCCTAAAAGCCCTAGGGTAGGAATTGCAAGCTTCTTAGTGGAAGAATTCTACTTGGGAGGATTGAGGCCAACTGCTTCTGTTATGTCCTCTGACCCTAGAAATATAGCTAGAGGTTGTTATCAGGGCTCTTTCACCTCTTGAAATATAGAGGCAGCCATCCTGGCTGCTGCCAATCAGTTGTTCCCCTACTTTCCTGCCAGTGCCATCAATCTGCCAGTGCCAGGGAATTAAATTGTGGTACCTCCTCAGAGGGATCTGTTAAATAACATGGCTATAAAGAATGGCTTATGAATTATGAAGGTACAAAATGTACATGGGAAAAAAAACTTATTTTGTGAAATACAAATTTAAGTTACCAGGTTGAATAAATACAGTTAAGAATCTCTAGTTAGCAGTGTATGTCAAATGCAGTTGACCTTGATCTAGGGGCAATATGTTAAATATATCACTATCAGAATTTAACCAAACCTATAAGTGAATGTACATCAGTGCCTACTTTGACACACTTCTTTTACATTATAAAAAGACATACTGTTATATTCTATCATGGAGTACTTTACTTTTTAAAATATCATCTATTTCTAGAAAGTTTTAGAAACAGCTTTACAAAGAACATATGCACAATGCACAAAGCAGGAAAATTAAGACAGGGTTATTGAGACCAAATATGCTAACCACTAAGGCTAATTTAGTTGCTTTGTTGGCTTCTACTTGGCAAGATTTATGAACAGCTTTTATTCTCCAGTACTGAAATAAAAAATATATATATATATCATTTTAGAATATGAGCCTCATGGATACTGTTCTTAACAAAAGCACAGGAATTCTTTACAATTGAAAAATTTCTTTTAAGCACTGGAAAAAAAGGTTGCAGATATGAGCTTAGGTAATGCTCCACTGCTCTATCTTTATCAAAACATTGCATTTATATTAACTGAAGAAGATGTTGGAGAGAATTTTTCCCATTTTTCTCACACTTAAATTTCTTATGGCCAAGTCCTTCAAATTCTAAGTTTGTTCAAGTAAGATTTTCTTTATTTAAATACAAGTTTGTATGTCACTTTAAAAAATCCACATCAAGTAAGTGAAATAGTTCAGAATGAATATTCTGTTGAGCTAATAAAGAGCAAAACACTTACTTATCCATCCCAATGTCTTTCACTGAAAATGGGGCAGATGCCATTTTCTGCAGAGAATTGCAGAACTGGAACATGCAGCTGCCAGTTTTGACTTTCTGCCATGTGCAGAAATGGTCAATCCCTTGGGGTAGAGGTTAAAATTCTGACCCACTGTTTACCTTCACTACACAAAAAAAAATTCTCCAAAGGTTACCTGTGCTCAGGCTCCAACTCACCTATTCAGGAATCAAGTTTCCTGTTGATGTAGGTATTATTCTTAATACATATAAATGGTTTTCCTTTGCTCCATAATGCATATCTTTTGTCTGGCTCAATGCAAACAGGATTATTAGATAGCATAAAAATCATTGAGAAAGATTTTTGAATTTATTCATATGACTTACCCTGAATAGAAACTGAACAATGGCTTTTAAGGAAGTGCTATTAGCTATTGGCCAAATGTTTAGGGACATGTTTTGGGTATTATTTTCCTGCTGATTGAGTTCTTTAATTTAATAAACATGAGAAGATGCATTATCATTATAGAATAAATCATCTGTGAAATTTGATATTTTGAAGAAAACAGTTCCAAAAATATATATGTAATCCTGTGTGTGTATGTATGTGTGTGTGTGTAAACTCAATTTCACTTCTTTTTAAACCAGGGTAACCTCTGAAAACAACTAGCTGTGCATTGTTAAACTAGAGACTTAATTTTCTAAAATCTTCATGGAGAGTGTCCTAAAACATAAAAATTTTCAATGATTTACACCAGTAACATTTAGTTTAACTCTTTTATTTTCCCAATATTATTACTTATAAGTATCTTTAAATTGGTATCTGAAGAGGGTATTCACACTAACATGTCATAATATGCATGTATCATAGTATGTTTTGTCATACAAGATATGAAAAGAGAGAAATCCAGTTTAGTAGAAAAACCATATCAAAGTAACCTGCTTGGTCATATTGTCACTTGACAATATTTTTATTTTTTATTTTGCTACGTAACAGCTGCACTATATAAATGAAACATAGCTAAAGGGGCCAGTATGCTTCTTGTGTTCAGGAAATGCCAAATCACTCCCCAAGGAGGATGCAGTGTCACCTCTGGAGAATGTGGTATGGAATATTCTGTCGGTGTTTCTCACCACTTCACCTGTGATTAGCTAGCATTCCTGGCAGCGGGGAAAGCTCTGCTTGTATTCCCAGACCAGGAGAATAATGCTGATAACATCAGTGCAGACAAAAGTTCTGCATTTATCTCTTATGCTTACCAGTCTTGCCTGCCCCATTATGTGTGTTACCAGGGTGTTGAACCTGAGTTTGTTTGATTTAACTGCCTTCCCATAGATGAAGAAAAACACCCATGTCCTTTCTGTACTGAAGATTATTAGGCATGTTCATGTGGGAAAGACACTTCATTTGATATCTCTTGTCAGAATGAGACTGAAAGACACTTTGTTCCTGAGTGAGAGAGATAGGATTAAATACAGTGTTGAGATTTTTAACCCAGTGGCAACTATTATTGTTTTACCATTCAAACACTTTTTTAAAATGAAATATGACAGCGAGAGAGTAGTTTAACTGAACCTCGAGTAATATTTAAGGCCCATCAACACCTGTATTTAGGAGTCACATAGGCACAATTAGAAAAAAATGGGTGAATGAAAGGCCTCCCTGGTGACACAAAGGGTTAAGTCTCAGCACTATGAAGCTATCAGCAAACACTTAACAAGACTGATATCACTTCAGCATGAGTTTGATCCCCAGCCAGGGAGGTGACCCACATGACACAGCAGACTTCGGTCTTGCCTACTATTCCCCTCAGCAGTGTGTTTCAGTAGATCTGCTTGCTCTGCTTGCCACTCTGTCTCTGGTGAATCTTCTCAGCCTCCATACATCTGGCCTGTACCCCAGTTCTTGTGGAACGGAGAGAGAGAGAGAGAGAGAATAAATCTTTAAAAAGGTGAATAAATTTAAACTGAAAGGTGACAAAAATTTGAAACTTTGAGAATAGCCAATAGTGATATCAGATGAAATAGTCTCCAAAGATAAACTTTATTTTCTTTACTCAGTAGAATGCCTCAAAAGCTTAAATTCTTGTTATATTCCATGCCTGAATTCAGGTACATATGTAGATAGAGGTGTATCTGTGTTACTGCATAGAACATAATTAATTGATCATTATTCAGGTTTTATTTAAAGGCCACAAGTACAAAGTTATATGACTTACATAGAGGTTTGAAAGATTAATAAAGTTTGCAAATACTGAATACCATTTTATCATATTTATGTGTAAAACATTTGGTAGGCACTAGGTACTCTCCAAAGCAACTCTAAAAAGCCTCCCTGGTAGTGCAAGGGGTTGAGCACCTCACTGTGGACTTCCACAGCAATTGCAGTATGAGTTCCAGCCCTGACTAGAAAGGTGACCCACATGGGGCAGCAGACCTATCCTGCCTCACCCACTGCACTCCTCTGCAGTGTATTTCAGAGTGCTCCCCACTCTGTCTCTGGTGAGTCCTCTCAACTCCCACACACCTCTGGCCTGTGCCCCAGCTCTTGTATGCATAAATAAATATATAAACAAACTTTAAAAAAACTCTACAAATATTGAGTCTTAACTATCTACAAAAATCTTGTGACGTGATATCATACTCATCATCCGCATTTTGCAAATAAGACACATGCCTACCCTGCAGCATGGGTAAGAAAGAAGCAGGGCTGGCGTGGAGATCAACATACTCCAAACTACTAGGACTGCAGCCTTCCAATGGAATATCTTAGCTTTAGGGACTTCTCAGTTCTTATTTGCATTTTAATGTAACAATAGAATGAGAGATTACATAACCCTCTGTTAACCCTAGCATTTCCAAAACACATTTATTTATAAAAGCATTTTCTTTTTTTCACTTTTTAAAATCCCTTAGAACTAATGTCTCATGGAACTCAGTTAGAAAATAATAGAATACAAAAGAAATGTTTCAGAAAAAGAATAAGAATTGGCAAACAAAAATTCATTTAATTATTTAAACCTATTTGTTTCACTATATGATATTTATTGTTAACACAGTGCAGATTATACAAACAGATCTTTGATTATATAAACACCTATATTCTTCTTCATATTATTTCAAAACAGAAAAGAGGGTCACCTCAAAGACAAATACAAAGAAAAATAACTAAAACAGAGGAATCCAAATTTTTCAAGATCTAAGGGATTAGTCATTCAAGTTTTAATTAAAACTCCCAGCACCTCCATGTTTGCACTTGAAATTCTTTCAATTCTGTTTCATTTTTCCCAGCTTCCTTTATCTCTCACTCATATATCCAAGCATCTTCAAGACTGGAAGATGATGACAGTATGGACAATCAGGATTAGCTTTTCTTCGAGGCTGGAGAGAGACAGATGCAGCAAGAAGGAGTTAGTAGAAAGATGGTGTTTGAAATTTAAAATTACTGAACTAAACACACTTTATCCTAATTCTTCCTAGTAATCGAGTAAACTAGGTATTGTTTTTGCTTTATCACAGGGGAGAAAACTGAGTTTGAGTGTGATAAATGACTTGGAGTTCAAAGTTACTGTCTTTAGTATTGTCATTAACATAACAATTAACATTTATTGCCTATTTCCATTTTCCAAGTACAGTTGACAGTTGAACAACATGAGAGCTTAGGAGATCACCCTCTCTCAGTCAAAAGCCTATGTGGAAATTTAGAGCCCCCCCAAAACATAAGAAGAGTTGTTCCTTGGCATCTGGAGGTTCCACATCCCTGTGGATACCTAAACGGTGCATATGTGCAAATATTATGTCCAATAACATGATACATAAACTGAGGGTTTGATGTAGCTGATGCAGGTATATTAGACAGGTTTACTGTAAGGTCTCTCACCAATCTCAGCTTACTTTCCAGTAGTCCAGTGATGTTCACCCCAAATGCCTCTGGCCTGTGCCAGTGATGTTCACCACAAATGCACATTAGAGCAATTGAATTAGTGGTCTGGGAACCTCAGCATTGTCATTTTTTAAACTGTTCCTCAAGTGACTCTAATATGCAGTTAGAGTTAAAGACTACTTAGACCAGGTTCTTCAAAGATGCTGGTGGGTCCTCAGGATTAATACAATGGCTGATATATATGAGAGGCTTCAAAGCTTGCAAATTATATTTTATTATTGAACAAAGTTTGGGCACTGATACCCCACACCCCAATGATACCAAAATCCTAAAATGCCCAGGTGTTCCAATAAATCCTTTAGACTTGGCTCCTCTGTAGCCTTAGCTTCAGTATTCACACAATCAATTGAGTTTTTGAATGCAGAACTTTAGGAGACAGAGTCATCCACATTTCATGGAATAAACACACATATAAGTGGACCCACACCGGGTTTACATATATATGTGTGCTGTTCAAGTTCCATTGTTTTTTAATTTGGTTACATATATAAACATGTAATTGTTATAGCAAGCCCTATAATGATTGCCACTGAAAAAGTTACTACCTGAGGCTTAGAAAGTTAGTTAACTACCCCAAGCTAATGTAGTTAATCAGGGAATAGATTCAGGATTCTAATTCCTGCAGACTAACACCAGCATACAGAAGCAGTGTTATTAACAACTTCACCATGTACTACCACGGCAGAGGAAAGGATGTCAACAATAAGTTTTAGAGAACTGTTTGCCCTAAATATAGCAGAGTGTTCAATACTTATACCTTTACTAATCTGTCTTTACTTTACTGCTGGCTCTGCTCAAGCAAACACTGTGCTGTTTTACTACTGTGATGGTCTGACCCACTAGTGCAGTTCTTGATCCGTAGAAGAGTCATGGATGATTCTTGAAAGATGAATGAATCTATGAATAATTGAATGAACGAAGCTATGAGCAACTGCACGTGTTACTTGTTAGTTACTAAGAGGTGCTTTAATCCAATTGTATTAAATCAACTTCCTGGGCTCTACAAGGCCCTGAGGAGCTGCCTCCTTCACCCCAGCTCTCTGCCTTACAATTCTTCTGCTCCATTATAGGTACCTATTCTGACAGGAGTGGAGAAATCCTTCCCATGTATCCCCAAACCTGACTGGCCTATAGTTTTATTTCCCACCCATTGTAAACTAACAATTGTAAAGTTCTAACATTTTTGCATTATGTTTTCACATTTTTTTTTTATTTGAGGTAACATTGATTTATAGCATTGCATGTGATTTAGAGGTAAAGGAGCACACCATTCAAGTGGATTTTACCACAACACAATGTACATTTGATTCTTATAGAAACTCTTTGTGGTAGTCAAGGTATTTTTATTTTCTCTAGAGCTCAGAGAAGAGATTTTCAGTAAGTGGAAGAATGGCAAGTCCTGTTCTCCTGTAATTCTATAACCCACTGGGTGAGTGTGGGTACATTTCCATTCTGTTGCAAACCATAGGTGCCCTGATATCAGCTATAACTTCTAAAATAAACAATCAGATAGAGATACATGAAAGCAGATAAACTATTCCACAATTGGATGTATTTAATGGCACTCCATTCTGAAAAATAAATGGAATGACTTACCAGGTTTTGGTTTGCATTTATCATTAGTTCATAATAAGCCATTAGACTGATTTTTGTACTGAACTATTGTGCCCAAGAAAATGGGCCAGATACTAATACAGTATTTGTTTTTTGTTTTGTTTCAATTTTTTTAAAGATTTATTTATTTATGCATACAAGCACTGGGGTACAGGCCAGAGGTGTGCGGGGGTGAGAGGATTCACCACAGAGAGCGGGAAGCAGAACAGGCAGATCAACAGAAGTACACTGCTGAGGGGAGCAGCGGGCACAGCAGGAGAGGTCTGCTGCGCCATGTGGGTCCCCTCCCCGGCCAGCAGCAGGGATCGAACTTGTGCTGCAGTAGCTGCAGTTTGCTTCATAGTGCATTGTTTAACCCGCTGGGCCACCAGGGAGGCCCTGTTTCAATTTTTTATTGTAACAATTCTTTACTTTTTTACTGAGTAACATTCATTTACAGTATTGCATATGACTCAGAAATAGAGGGTCGGATTACACATCTTAGATGCATGTATGACTTTTGCTTTATTTAAACAAATATCAAAGCAATTTTCAAGAAGCAGGAGAATCTAATGATTAAGCTTACAGACTCTGAACCCAGAGAGTTTGTTCAGATCTGGTTCTGCCACTTACAGGACTGTGATCTTGGTTAACTTATATACCTCACTGGGCCTAAGCTTTTTCACCTGTAAAGAGTAATAGAATTAGTACATATCACAGAGACTTTCTAAGTGATTTAAATGAGTTGACATGCATCTGTAGTGCCCACAACACAGTAGGCATTATGTGACTGAATCTATCAATATTTTTTGTTTATAGCGCATCTTTACACATGGCTTTCAAAAAATTAGAAGTACTGGATAAAAATATTGGATTTCCCATCCTTGGCTTTCCAAGTTTAAAATTTAAAAATGTGCACAAAAAAGTCATGGAAAGGTCTCATTGACAGATTTCACCCCAGTGAAGATATTAAATAACCTTATTTACTTTGTCCTAATTATAGAGCTCTAATAAGCTTGATCAGCTCTCCTTCCTCCAATCTCCTGCTTTGTAGTTGAAGTTTAAAAAAAAAATCCTTCTCCCTTTACTGCTTTAACATTTAACAGTCACCAAGAGAAACTGTTCCATCATGATGTCTTCTGAGTTAGTGGACTAGAACAAATTCAGCCCGTTTAATCGTGTGGCATCAGGCAGTGCTGAAAATGCAATTTGTTGTGAAATTTGTTTTTGCATTTACTATTAGAAGCCAAGTGTTCAGCTCTTTTGCAGTTCTCCACTGGACCTTATCAGGAACATACTAGCTGGAGGGCATCTGTAGCTCTGATCACTCAGAAGGAAACCCAACAGCTGTGGTTTTGACAGCTGGAGCAGGCCTGATGTCCATCAACAAATATCCCTGATGCTCTGCACTTCTCCTTAGCTAGTAGGAGGCAGGCAACACTGTTGGTTTGGAAAGGAGAGTCCTTTTATTGTTGCCATTTTTTTTGTATTTGTCTGTTGTTCTGCCAGACTTTTGCTTTTGTTGTTACTATAAAAATAGTTAAGAAACAAAGGAAGATTAAAGTGTTCCGGGAAAGTGATTGGTCTTTAGAAACCGACAGTGCCAGAAATATTACACATATTCAAAAGCAAAAATTTGGCTATAAAAAGGGTAAAGAAACCCTTGACTCTATTACATTTGTCCTATGTGTGTAGATATATACGTACATATGTGTGTGCATATATTTTATACACATAGGTTTTTTTAAATCTTAGGATACATTATCAAGAGACGAATGATCAGGGGCCTCCTTGGTTGTGCAAGGGGTTAAGCACTGCACTATGAAGCTTCCCACAGGCACTGCAGCAGGAGTTTGATCACCTGCCAGGGAGGGGACTCACATGGTGCAACAGATCTCTCCTGTCTCGCTCGCTGATCCCCTCAGCAGTGTATTTCAGTAGATCTGCCTGTTCTGCTCCCCACTCTGTCTCTGGTGAATCCTCTCACTCCCCACACCTCTGGCCTGCACCCCAGTTCTTGTATGCATAAATAAATATATCTTTAAAAATATAAAAAAGAGAGATGAATGATAAATTCTCTGTGAGTGTCCTGTAGCCTTGTACTTTCATCTACTTTTCTTGTGTTAAAGTGGACTTACTATTTGGAACATAGGTACTCTTTGATGTTTATTGTGCCTTTTTACATGATGTGTCTGTATATTTCAAAGCAGAGGAACTGAAATCTATATATTTGTGACATATATGCAATAAATATAAGTGAATTCCCCAAATGACATGGACCTAGTCAGTGGTGATCTCTTACCAAAAAAAAGAAAGGAAGACAGCTTTTGACAATTGTTTTTTTAAGTGTAGTTTTAAGTTAAATTATTCAAGCATATATATAGTGAATTTAATTCAGCATTTAAGGGTGTTTTCAATTACCCTCAAAACATGTACAACTTATAAGACAATGCTGTGTTTTGTGTTACTCTTTGTGCATATCTCTGCATCGATGGAAAGTCCTTCCTGTTGCGTCCAAAGCAGCAGCTTTTTCTGAGTCCCCACACTAATTCTGCTCATTCTTAGTTAGTGATACTTAAAGGATCTACTTCTGTCAGTTAATGAGTTTAGCTAAAGAGATGTAAAGTTAATCCTCTGTAATAAGATCTCACACAGACTCTGAAACCATTGCGTGTGGTGCTTTATTAAACCACATTAAGAAAGTACATTTTAGAACTTTGACGAGGCTGCACGGAGACTTTGTGTACAGTGATTTATCTGTATCTAAAAATTGTGTTGGGAAAAAAATGAATTGGTTTCATACTCTGAAATGACATAAAATGATAAGGGGCAGTAATTATGTCATTTTGATGAGATATGGGGTTCAATGAGCAGGGTTCTTGGGTTACCTCTGAGAAAAGTTTCAGTCGAGTTCAGCTTTTAGGGGCACATGGTAAGTTTACCCAGGAGGCATTTGCACAGACACAGGCAGGCAAAGGTTACATTTTAAAAGGACAGGTTTATTAGGAAAAGGAAAAAGAAAAAGAGAGGCACCAACAGTCACAGGCAGGCGGGAGAGCTGCATCTTGCCAGTGCAGAAATTGTGCTGATATTTGTTGTTCTTTTTGGGAGGGGTTCATTCCTTGGTGGAATTATTTTCTATTGTTAAATTAATTACTTCTAGGGTGTGACTAAGTTGATTTGTAAGGATCAGTGATTCAGAAAGATGGCCCTCAATATCCATATCCCCACCTCTGGTCTGCACCTCCAGATACTTTCTGTAGTATCTGATACTTGCTTTAGCAACTGGCATATGAGGATTTTTCATTTGTATAGCTGATTTAACAACTATGTTAATCACTTCTACCCCCATCTCCACTTTATGGTCTTGTGGCATCCCCATCCTATATTTTCTAAGACTCCACCAGTCACCGAAGTTAGAGTCCTTGGAGTCCCACGGATCTCTAGGTTAACTCCCCCTTTTACTGGAAAGAATTCAATGCCAAAGGTCAAGTGACTTACCCCAAGGAACAGTTTGGAAGAAAAACCTTATGTTCTCCTGCTTCAGCATTCAGTGTTCTTTTCACCACCCATAATCCCTAACAAGTAAAGTAGAAACTGTATGTGAATATAATAGTTAAAACATTGTGTCACCCAGAGTGGCAAACCAACTGTTTTCTCTGTGGGATGGATATTGAGTTATATAATTCATATGAACATACGTTCCTAAACTCATAGTCAAATTTTGTGCATTAAGTCTGTGAGTGGCCTTGCTTATGTTTGCAAAATCCTATCTGAACATGGCGGATTCCGTGCTCCCTCTCACATTTTTCTTCAACTTTCTATTGATTGGCTATGTAGGATATTTTTTAAATGGAATGAGCAGGCAAGCAGTAAAAACAAGTATTTGCTTTGCTGCTCAATTGATTTGACCCAAGTACTTTTGCAGAAGCATACCATCAATAGACTTCAAATCACAAATTGTAAACAGACTAAAGCATGATTAAGGCACAATGAGAATGCATTGAAAAATACTAAACAGTTAACTCGTAAAGTTAACTGTTTCAATACAGGAAAAATCACACAAAGAGATCCAGGGGTGGTGGGAGACATTTTACACATACTAGTGACATTGCTATAATTTTCCTTAGTCTTTGGCAATAATTTTATGGCAGTTATCTTACAAATCTTTTCTCCAATAAATGGGCTGGTGCAGTATTTCAAACAATAAGATTATTGCCAGGAACTTGGCAAATAAGTAGAATTTACCAAACAGGAGTGATAGATATCACTGAAGAACAAACACAGCCCTTTAGTGGTAAATTTCTCCCCTATTAATTGTAAACAATTGTTCTCCTTGCAGGCAGACTCCAACTTTGTGCATTGTTTCTACAAAGAATGAGAATTAGCTAATGTATTCAAGAAGTAAAAATATTTTCTTCTAATTCTATATGGTTCATTAAGCTTGAGAATGCAGAGAGCACCAATAAGTGTCAAATACTGAAGTTTTGTAGAACTGGTTTCAAATCCCAGCTAGCTGCATTGTTTAAATAGTTGTGTAACCTACTGTCATTTTCTTAACCCCTCTAGGATAAAGGTTATTTATTTTTTTTCAAATCAAGCAATAAATACCTGCTTTCTAGGATAGTGGCAAGGGTTGAATTAAATAACATCTGCAACAATATAGCAAAGAAACTTTGACAAAGTAAATACAACACATGCTACATGTGGCTATTTATTAAGAGAACATGTTCCTTATGACAGATGTGACAACACAAAACTGTAATTTTTTTAAATTTTCATTAGTCTTAGCTTTAACTTATATTTTAAGTTACATAACTTATATTTTTCTTTTCTTATTATGAACAACATGAGTCTTGTAATAAAGAGACCCTTGCATTTCTGTTTTCTGTGAACTATTTCTCTGACACATTTATCTCTATTATGTCTTTTTTTCTAACTTTAAGAGCTCTTTATATTTTAAATGAATACTATTTACTGACATCTTCCATAGGAATGGCCTTGGAACTTACACCATTTACTCCATATCTCCAAATGGTTTTAGTATGTACAATTTAACAAGTTCAAAATAGAACTCCTGTTTTCTTACCATGTACTACCTCTTCTTAATAGTCTTGCCCCATTTAGTAATAGCGACCACCTCCCACATCATTCTAGAGCTCAGAATCACCCTTTACTTTCCTTTTTTTTTTTTCAGTTAGCACATTAATTCCATTAGCAATTGCCACTTTCAAAATACATGCAGAATCTTACATCTTTTCTTCAGTACATTATTTTAAGTCTGATCTGAACAGCAATTATATCTCAGTGGGGTTATTAAACAGCCTTCTAGCTCCCTCAACTAGTGTAGTCTTCATGTGATAACCAGTGTTCTTTCAAATTCCTGTTGGTATGACTTATCTTTGTGCTGAAGTCTTCATGGCCTCTGTCATAAAATCCGAAGTCTTCTGAATACTCTGTAAATCTGTGCTGTCATTTGGCTCACCACCCTCCATCACCTCTTCTTTGACCTGAGTTCCTACTTCTTTCTATAAAAAGGAACCACTCTAGATATTCTTTGTTATTTAAGGAAGGGTTTTAAATTGCCAACATGTGCATATAGAATGTCCTCTCATCAGATAGCTCCAAGTTTCACTACTTCATCTTCTCCTAATTTATGCTTATATTTTACCTTGTTACTAAAGGCTCACATGAATGCCCAGCATAAAATAAGAAATCCACATTCTGCCACATTCACTGCTCTCCTTTCTTACATTCTTCCCTTCCAGTGCCTTACATGCAGCTGATATAAAAATGCATTTAAAAAAATATTTATTGCATTGTTTCCCTCAGCAGTGAGTATTCATGAAGATGTCATCTTTGTCTAGTTCACTGCTGTGCCTGAACTCTAGAACCATGCCTGGCGCAAAGTAGACACTATTTTTTTTTTATTAATGAATGACTGAATAAAAGAAAGGATGAATATAAAGTTATATTGAGTTGTAATTTTATCAGACTGAGATACCTGTGAACTAGCACAATGATAAAAAGTAAAGTTTGTGAAAAAAATATAAAAGTGCATGCTTGGTATACAAACCCTAGTCCACATTACCTGAAATAATATGGAGAAAAGAAAAATCTCTGATGCTTAAAATAGGTGTGTATTAAACAATGATTTACGTATAATCTAAGTTTTATAACTACTATATGGGCTTTTACCATCAATATTGTTATTATTTCTTTATTATTATTTGTAAGTAACTGAATATGAAGCCTGAGTAATGCATTGCCAAGTATTTATAATAAAATACACACGATCCCTATCCATCAAGAATATGAAATAAAGTAAATGTATATATAGCTTAGTGTGAACTGACAGTGCCTAGTTCATATTTACAATATTATGTGATTATATGAAAGGCATTAGTTTGAGCTATTTGAATTAAATATGTTTATTTAATGTTCTAACATGAATACAAAACTTGATTGGAATTCATTTAGAAACAACAAGAATTCTTCCTACCTGCTGTTTCTTATTCAAAAGAAGATTCAAATTCAATTCAGGAAAACACTCTTTTTTCTTTAATAAGTGATTTATAATTTCACTTGGTTCTAAATTACTGTAAGCAAAGCATCAGATTAGTAATGTGTTTAATATGAGTTATTAAGTTCCCATTAGACTAAATTACCACCCCTAGAGATTTGCAAAGCTACTCTGAATTAATTTGCATTCCCCAGTAGCCACACACTTCACCTTCTCTTAAATGCCACAAATGCTTTAGCATGTATATCCTAAATGCTCCTCCAAGAGCAATGTCATCTTATGAACTTGAAATTTCTAATTCACTATACTGTTTTGAAAATTAAGTTTTTAAATGTGAAGATGGTTCTTGCAGTTTTCTTTTGGCTATTTTTGTATTGTCAGTTTCCAGATAATTCATGCCCAATTATATTTTCACTAAACTATAACAGAGCAAACACTTTTAAACTCTTTCCAACCACATACAAGACATCAATTTAAATCTGTCTTCCAAGTGACTGACTTAATATTTGCTCACATAAACATATACAATATTAACTGTGAATTTTGCCAACATTGAGCCAGAAATATGTGGGGATTATTGCCTTTATAGTTGGAAGCAACAAACTTATGAGTGCTACCTATGGAACATGAGGCCATGATAATGTTTAGAGGTGGGGAAACCTTTTAAAGTTTCTGAACTAGATTTATCTAAACACAGATCACACTATCTGTCTTAGTCTTAACAGCATTTAACATCATTAAGATGTTTATAAACTTTATTTTGTGTTAATTAAGAGAACTCCAGAGAAGGGGGAAAATTCAATAAGTAGAGTGAGAGACATGTTTACAGTGAAAAATGTGGTCACTGGAAGCTTTAGGCATGTTAACTGTTGAAACAGGGCCTGTGCATATTTACTTAGCACATTCATACAAAATAGATTTACCATATCAATTCCCCAGAGGTAAAGAGGGTTATCAGGCTGGATTAGAAATCACAAGCCCCAGTTCTTGAATTGACATGGTGAAATCACAGCTGTTCCCTGGTACATAGCATTAATTTTAGCAGTAATGCAAGCAGTATTAGTCTGAGTTGACCCAGAAAGGCCCAAAAAGGCACTGAATCACTCAGGGTAAAATTCTCAATGTTCCCAATTTAATCTGATCCCCACTTCAGAGACATATCATCCTTGTTTCAATCAACACTATAAATACTAAGAATAGTGAACAGAAAAAGCTAGATTCTATGGCTTGATTTTCTTCTGCTAATCCTCCTCAGGAACTAATCATGCCAAATTAATCTTCTGAGAGCTCCTTTCTGAAACAGTCATTTTCTATGTAAAATTAAAAATAAAAATAAATAAGACAATTAACCAGGAATCCAATTTGTATCTTTGAGAAAATGAGTGTGGCAAAAATGAGGAAATGTTTAAAGGGCAGAAAATCTTGGAGATGTTGGAAGACTTTTCCCCCAGCTCTTAAAGATATATTAAGAAACTGAATTATATGTAATAATGAGATTATGAGATAATTCAAATGATACTTAAGAGCTAAATTAATTACATAGTTAAAAAGGAAAAAATAATTTCAAGTTTTTAAATTTGATATAATTCATAGATGATGGGCCTCCCTGATGGCGCAGTGGATTAAGCAACACAGTATGAAACAAACTGCTGCCGGCCAGGGAGGGGACCCACATGGCGCAGCAGACCTCTCCTGCCTCACCCATTGCTCCCCTCAGCAGTGTGTTTCAGTCGATCTGCCTTTTCTGCTCCCTACTCTGTCTCTGGTGAATCCTCTCACCTCCCTGGACTCTGACCTGTACCCCAGCTCTTGTATGTATAAATAAGTAAATCTTTTAAAAAATAAATAAATTTGATATAATTGGTAGATGAGGATGTATAATACAGAGACATTTAGATTCCTGTGGGATGCAATTTAAGTGCAATAGACATTTTACAGGTTCAATGAGTTGTTTTGGAATTGACTCAAATACACCTTTTATCAAATGAAGACTGCATTATCTTGAGCATATGACATAGCCTTTATGAGTTTCAGGGAAAAAATATGATTTTTAGGACAGTTTTGAAGTTTAAACAACCCCAAACAATACCTAACATGTAGCATGTACTCACTAAATAATAGCTATTAGTATGACTATTGTTTCTAGATGGCGATGGCAAGTTGACAGCTAAAAATACATGTCTAGCTTTTTCAAGAGATCCAAGAAAACTGGAGATGTGAAATCATTGGTGATACAATAAGAAGATAAAATCATCCAGGAATTGAAGAAAACATAACTGGGGATAGTAACCTAACAAAGAAAATCAACATTTAAAAAGTGGACTAAGAATTAGAAAAGTACTCTAAATTTTTGGAAGATTTGTTTATTGATGCATACAAGACCTGGGGTATAGACCAGAGGAGCAAGGTGTGAGAGAATTCACCAGAGACAGAGTAGGGAACAAAATAGGCAGTTCTGCTGAAATACACTGCTGAGAGGGGCAGCGGGTGAGGCAGGAGAGTTCTGCTGCCCCGTGTGGGTCACCTCCTTGGCTGGGGATCAAACTCATGCTGCAGTAGCTGTGGATGCTTTATAGTTCTGTGCTTAGCCCCTTGCATACCAGGGAGGCTCAAAGTTCTTTAAATTTAAAGGTAGTAAGAAAGTCAAGCTTTCAAGAGTAGAGTTGTCATAAAGGACCCATGTGGGCAACCGTGTCTGTGCCAAGCAAACATCTCTTTCCTATGTCATAATATATGCAGCAACTCAGAAGATCTTTTGATAGGAGCACATTTTCTAACACAAATATCATTCATACTGCTAATTTCCAACTGGTGACAGGAATCTCATGGCAACAACCAGTGATGGCCTACCATGCCCTCCCACAGAGGGAGAGAATCCTGATAAGAGAGTAGTGGACTACTGATCAGACTTTCATCTAATACAATGCCATTTCCTCAAAGTCTAGATTTAATAACTTGTTACAGTTTACTGGAGCAATTTGTGAAAGGAGAAAATTTCAAGTAGGTCTAAAATAGTTGAAAAACAGCCATCAGAGACAACTTTAAGACTTCTGCTCACTACAGAAGTCCAGAATAAAATGGAAAAATGTTAAGTACCTGGGGTTATTAAAGGGAAGTATAATGTTTAGCCAACTTGCATTAGAGACTTATAACTCAATTGTAGAAAGATAAGAGCTGAATAGAGTGGACAGTAGGTTTGTGTCAAAATATAGTACATATTTCATAAAGAGATTCCAACTTACTACTACTGTTGGAAGACTGTCTAAGATAGCCTAACACCAGTCTCATCTAAAATATGCCTCCCTCATCTGTCCATCCTTTGTAATATCTGTTCACGGTATTTCTAAACATCTTTCTTCCATGAAGACTTTTCTGATCTTCTAATTTAAAATGAACACCTTTTGTGCTGGACTCTACCACAAATTTGCATACATGTCGAAGGTTGTTCAACATGCTTTGCTGCTTTGCATTTTATGATCATCAGGGTTACATAGTCAATAAAGTCCTTGAGAGTAAATCTGTACCTCACTATGCATTTATTTATTTATTTATTTATTTTGCTATGTGCCACAGCTCCCAGTTCTTTGTTTGCTTCACAGCCAATAATGAGTAAAATTTAGTGACCATCAACCATCATTAACATGATTTAATGGTCATGCTATGATTATTCTCTCAAAAGTAGTTCCTCTTCCCATTCAGTTCATTTGTATTAAATTAATCAGAATTATTTTATTTTATTACTAAAGTATCATTGCATGATAATGTTATATGTTTTAGGTATCCATCATTGAGACATATAGATACTACATTAAGTTCACTACTAAAACTCCAAATCTGCTGTATAGAATTTTGCAATCCATAGAGCATTAGTTTCACCTCTTAAAAGCTGTACAGACATAAAAATATGTTAATTTATTTTATTAGATTTTTTTAAGATTTATTTATGCATATAAGAACTGGAGTACAGGCCAGAGGTGTGTGGGGGAGAGGATTCACCAGCGACAGAATGGGGAACAGAACAGGCAGACTGACTGAAATACACTACTGAGAGGAACAGAGGGCGAGGCAGGAGAGGTCTGCTGCATTGTGTAGGTCAGTTCCTTGGCTGGGGATCAAACTCCTGCTGCAATGGATGTGGATGCTTCATAGTTCAGTGCTTAACCCCTTGTACCACCAGGGAAGCCGCAGAAAGATTTTTTTTTAAGTATCTTAGAGAAATTTATTGTTTGAAGTCTATAATAATCCTATAATAACAAATCAGTGCTTTTTAGTTTCTTAATCAAAAGGTTTCCAATATTGCATGGCATTCACCAATGGGTTCTATAGTCTATTGCCTTATTACATAAAGATATGCCACTTAATATTTGCATACTTCTTAAGAATGCTGGTCAAAAGAAACTTGTAATCAACAGAATTATTAATTTTAAAATGTGCCGCATTGACTTTTACTAAATATGAATTGTAAACATATTCTGTGCTTTTCTTCACTGTGATAAAAATAAGAAAGGCCTTGACACCAAAATGCAAATGCATCTATTTATTTCCATTTCCTATTTCCTTCCACTCAGCTTGGCACTGTTTTTTAATGTTCCCTGTTTTCACCATTTATTTGTAGCTTTCTTCTGGCTCCTGACGTGTGTTGTAGAATCTGACAATTTCATATGCTGTGTACAAAGGAGATGAACATTTTTCTGAAGATGTCACTGTTTGTAGTTAAATAAGCCACTTTCAGGATAAGAATGTTTCTTATATTTACTCAGAGGTTTCTATTCTTTTCCCTTATGATTTGATAATAGACCTGCTAGTCCAACTCTTCAGTAAAATCATGTTTAGTACACAATTTGAGATATTTGCAGTATGCACTGTCCCTCATATGAGAAGAGATTAGCTTTTTAATAATAGCTTCTTTTGAATTAGGAAAGGACTTCTATAATAGAGATGAAAACCACATGGGGAACTGTAATCAATGACGGTTGTGTGGACATTAATAATTTCTTTGTTCTGATGGCTGCTTTTGCAGTTTTGGTTTAGAACGATAAAAGAGCTGCCACCACCATCCAATCATTATTTCATTCACAGCAAAAGTGTTGATTATCCAGGGTATTTCTTGTTACCTTTTTAAGAATTCATTTTTAGCAGACATCTCCCAATTGAGAATATCTTCCACAAAGCTTTATAATTGTTTTGCTGGATAGTATAATAATAATAATAAAAATTCTTGAAGTCAGAGACAGTCTTAGTTGGAATCCTGTGTTACCTTAACCAATTGCTTCATTCTCTGCACCTTTATTTCCCTTATGTGTTAATTGAGGAGGGTATGAATGTAAGTTAGAGTTCATGCATGAAATATCAACTAGTGTACAAATGGATTCAATATAAATTGCCTTTGTTCTTGGAGATTTATAGTTGCTTTATCCAACTAAAAAGATATTACATATGTGGATTATATTTATACCAGATTAAGTATTTTAAAAAATGGTGAAATAAAAAGTCTGGAGATCAGAAAGGTCCCTACCATAAGATATCAGGGCTTCTATGCACACTCCTTATGAAGCCTTCATTCTATAACCCTCCTCACGATGGCCTTATTAAATGCTAACACCTTCACAGTCACAGGATGGCTACACAGACAAAAGGGCAACTCATTTCCTCCATCACAAACTGCCTAAGTGAAACTGTCTCTCAGCCATGGTTACTAGTCTGATCTGATTAAGACATCAGCTTTTCTACTATCATTAACAACCTTGTGTAAGTAAAGAGGTTTTGCTCATTCATAATCAGATACAAGATACACAGACTTTCTAGAACACCCACTAAAGAAGTAGAGAGCTGGAATCAGAACACAAGTTTTTGAAAGCCAAGTGTAATGATCATAGCATGGTCATTTTAGATTTATCACCAGGATGAGAAAGGAAAGGAGTATATATATATATATACATATATATATACATATATATTTGGTATCAGTTTTAATAAAATTACTTTTGAAACCTTAAATTACATTCTAATTCTTGTATATTTTGCTTAAGAAGTTAACCCATCTAGATTAAATATTCTGTGCTTATTCAGTCTTAGTTTATTTCTGAGATATTTTCTCAAATGCCATTTAACTAATTTATACTTAACTGCCCAACAAAATGATCTGCGACTAAAAATTCCCCAATATTTAAGCTGACCTGCGTCTTGTCTGCAGTACCTTGGTCAGTTTTCACAATTGTGTTTTTGGCTCCAGTCTTCTTGTCCCCATTCATTTCATTAGTGCATTCTATATTCTCTGAGATTCTAGTTAGGATGGTGATTGGATTAGTGACTTTACCTAAGGTCTCTGACAGGTAATTTTTATGATAAATTTTATACTAGTCCCTGAATAAGTGAACATGTTTATAAATAGCTTCCAGGATTCTGATGGTTTCCTAAAATCAACACTTTTTTCAGCATATATTTATTCACAGTTCACAGAGCCCTCCTTGAGGAATCAACCTAATTTATAAATATAACAAAGTACTCTAAGTAGAACCACCATCATTTCCTGCCCTTTCTCTTCATACCTGGAAGGATGACATTGTGTCTCCTTTTGCACTCATTATCAGGGAAACCCTTCAGATTTGAACTGACTATCAATCTACACTATCTCAGTAACACTAGAAGGTATACCTTTAGTGCTACTTAAATAGTTAATCATAAGTTATGTCCTCCTGCCATGGCTGAGACGTTCTCTAAAATATACCCAAGCTGTGATGAATAGGGAAAGCAGAGGCCTGGCCTTATAGTCAAAGCTGGACCTCCCATAATGAAAGACAGGCAGGAATCTATTAAGAAGGTCTGACCATCAACCTCCAGTCATACGAAGGAATACTGTATCTAGCCATCTATCCAGAGGGGCAAATCACATACTTTTCATTAAGGCAAGACACTGATTCTGAGTACTTTCAACCCAAGAATATCATAAGGTTTCTGCCTAGCTCATTTCCATTTTAAGACCCAGAGGTATTTAAGACTAAATTAAACTTAGCTCCATAGTTTTGTATTTGGGCACTTTTCCTTCAGCAAATCTAGCCTATTGAAGTATAGAATCCTAGGCATTTATTTCAACCTTTACTACTACAAATATTTATGAAGAAGAAAGTAACTAAAAGTCTTAACACTTAAATTTATCAAAGCAAAAAAAGCTAAATGGCATGTTTCCACATCTCTTGTGACTATCTTAAAAGATCTTTAACTTCTAAATGATTCCATGTTTACAAAACAAATAAAAAACACAAAGTAATGGACCCTCCCTAGTGGTACAAGAGGTTAAGTCTCAGCTCTATAAGACTATCAGCAGCCACTGCAACATGAGTTTGATCCCCAACCAGCAAGGTGACCCACATGGTGAGGCAGATACCTCTTTTCTTGCCCACTGCTACCCTCAGCTGTGTATTTTAGTAGATCCACCTGTTCCACTCCCCACTCTGGTGAACCCTCTTCCCTCCACCTTTGGCCTATATCCAGCTCTTATATGCAAACATAAATATTTTTTTAAAAGTAATTTGAATTTATGTAATAAAGGGCTAAAAACTTCCCACATAAAAACTAATTTCCATTGAAACTTAAAATGTGTACTTAGGAGAATTTAAGAATTACAAAGTTTATGTTTTAAGTTTGTTTTACCTTTATAGTGGGTTTTAAATTTAATTAATCTCATATGTATATTTATAACCTAAAAATGACCCATTGGAAATCATAGGATATGAAAGAAATATGAAACCATATATCTTAGTAAAATAAGTTCAACCAGATATATGGTAAACAAAATTTATAACTAAGAGTGTAAGCAAAATAAAATGGATACTTTTATTCTCTTTTGCAAAATCTGAAATCCCTACTAATCTTCCAGTGTTTTTTCACTGCATAACACCTGGCTGAAGTAATATTTTTCTGCATTACACCATGCCTGACTGCTAAGCTCTTCCAATATCAGAAATTTTGATGCTATGGAATCCCTGCTCCCATTTGATAGAATGATGAATTGTTTTTTTTCCTGAAGCTTGTCTGGACTGAGGCTATGGAAAAAAGAAAGAAAGAAAATAAATACAATATGGAAAGGCCATTCATTCATTCAGTAACTATTTAACATAAAAAAAATGGTAACAGGGAAAGGAAATCAAAGTAGAGTGAAATATTAGTTCAGCAGAGAAAACTGATAGTGACATGGTGTGTAGTTCCATAAAATGATACACTCCATTCAAAGGACTCCAGGAACACAGCTGTAGCTGCCAAGCTGGGTTCAATGGCTTTATTTCTCATTACAAGAGAGAACACATATTATGGGAAACTTGGGGATTTCACAAAGTGGGTGTTAAGATTTAGCATTTTGAGTTGAGTTAAATGCTCTTGAGGCAATTAACTCATTTAATTCTTGAGTTGAGTTAAATGCTCTTGAGCATATGAGAATGGGCCTTTGCTCTGGATTATATGCTGCTGTAAAGTGGGGGTGACTCTAAATGTGGTCATCTTCCCCAGAAGGAGGAAAGACTAGGAGTGGTTAAAGCTGTGACTAAGAAAGAAGTAACAATCCAGTCACTCATATTATTCTGGGTGGGGAATGTCTGGTCACTTTTGGTTTTGACAATATTCATTTTTTTTAAATCTATTTTCAGATATGATTATGGGGTGGCCTTGTTTTTCTTAAGATCTATCACAGTCTAAATGCAACGTTGTCTGATGTTGAAATTCTGTGAAATTTTTATGTTGATAGGAGAATTCTAAGACTTATCTGTGAGGAGCAAGCCTTAACAACACCAAGGCCTGAATGACTCTAGCAGAGGTGCTATTTTTCCTTTTCCTAGGAGGTACATTTATACTAGGATAAAGAAAAGTACAAGGAAAATAGTTATTGTTTTTTATTATTGAACAGATGTTACTTACCAGGTTTATTTACATGAATTAATACAACAATTCTATGAGTTTAGTACTATTAAGGACACATGCTACCATGAGGAAAGAAAAGCTTATAAAAATTAACTTATATACTCAATTTATAGCCTATAAACATAGGACTCAGAATCCTAGACCTATCTGATTTTAGAACCACTGTATTTAACCACTTCTTTATAAAGGAAATTGGGCATAAATACACATTAGTGCATTAAAAATGTGTCCTCCATTAAAATATAAGATACATGAAAGTAGAAGTACATCACATTTTCACATTTTCATTTCTGATTTTTCCAGGTCAGTGACTTCCCTAAAATAATCCTTAATAGATAATGAATGCTCAGTAGATGGATGATAGTTAAACTGATGAATGGAATCAAAAGTTTATACTTATTCAGGGTTATGATTGTTTCCTTCACTCGGTGTCCAAAAAGGTAAAAAGTATTAAAATGTTAGTGATAACAGCGGCCTCCCTGGTGGCACAGCAGATTAAGCGCTGTACTGTGAAGCATCCGTGGCACAGAAGTGTGAGTTCAACCACTGGCCAGGGAGGGGACCCATATGGTGCAGCAGACCTCTCCTGCCTCGCCGGCTGCTCCCCTCACCAGTGTATTTCAGTCGATCTGCCTGTTCTGCTCCCCACTCTGTCTCTGGTGAATCTTCTCGCCTCCCCTCACTCTGGCCTATACTCCAGCTCTTGTATGCACAAATAAATAAGCCTTTTTAAAAAAATGATAGTGATAACAATTACTGATTGTATCCACATGCCTCTATAGACATGCACATTGCATGTAAATTATATTATCTAGTACAATTGTAATAATAGGGTTCATAGAATTAGATTGATTTTTGATTACATTATCCAGCCTTTTAATTGGTAGAATGAAGCAAAAAAATTTATTGATTTACTAAAGATACCTATTTGATAAAATATGGAACCCATACTAGTGTTCAGAGACCCTGTGAAACACTCCATATTCTACTTCAGTAATATGCAATATATGTATTCTATTGGGAAATACTTTACAAATGCTTTTAGAACCACTGTCCCACTACAAATCTGGACCAAGCCCATTGAAGTCAGTGGATAAGTTGATGACAGCCATAGTCTTCATACCTTCCTCCTGTCTATCCTTACTAGATAAAATACCTAAATATTTATACAGGTTTACAGAACCAAAAGAGGTCAGGTGTTGTGTTGCTCCCCTTTTAAACTAGACTTCAAATAACATAATCATCATTTTAATCGTTTTTTCTCCTCTGGATATGATTTTTGTGGATTGTATCTGACCTTCAGTAAAGCAATAGTCATGACCTCAATCCATTACTGCAAACAATAGCCATATTTATCAGGCTGTGGGTTTTACTTTAGCATAATTTGTCACCAGAAGAAAAAAACATTAAAAATGAGCTGTTCACTCATTATTTATTATTAACGAAAGGTTGGTCTATGGAGTTTCATAGTCAGGTCATATGCCTTTAAACAAACAAGACAGAGGAATAGAACATTCTGTTGACAGGTAAATGTGATCAATCTAGTTTCATTCAAAGGAAAATAATCAAGCTCTTTTCAAATAATATAAAATGCAAAATGATTGCCTGTTGTAGAGGAGGGGCCTTATCAGCTCCTCTTCTCAGAGAAATGATTGCCATATTCTAGCTGGAGGACATATGCTGCAGCTTATCTTGTGACTTCTCTGCACTCTCCAATATTTATTAACAGTTGATTTTCTGTAGTTGCTTCTCTTCTCCTTCTTGCCTCCTCCAGTGTAAATTAGTTTGCCCAAATCTACATCTAGCCTTCATTTTTCTTATCAGTCTTGCAAAAAAGGATGGTTATTATGTTATTGGTTTTGAAGTGTATTTAAGTGGTGAGCTCTGGTTTTAGGCAGACGTTTAACAGACACTCTATTTGTTTTATTATTTGTCTCATCATCTTAATCAAAGCCCCCTGAGACTGAGTCATTTGTAGGAACAAACAAGAATAAAGGGAAATTATGAATTGTTGCTTCCACAGAAAATGCAGCATGCATCAGAAATTCCTGGTGGGTTTGAAACAGAGTAGACTTCAAACATTTCAAAACAATTGTACGCACCTATGAAAAGCCTTTTAATAACTGAAATCCTGTCTTTCAAGTTTCTTATTAGCCTAACAGCTAAGTGGCGTCTCTCTTTGGGGGCTAAGTCTTTATGTATTGTCCAAGAATTGCTAATGGAAGATTTTTCAGCATATGAATTATTTTTTAAATGCATTTTTAAAGATTTTATTTATTTATGCATACAAGAGCTGGGGTACAGACCAGAGGTGTGAGGGTAAGAGGAGAGCCGGCATATCTACTGAAATACACTGCTGAGATGAGGGGGAGCAACAGGTGAGGCAGGAGAGTTTTGTTTTTTTTTTTTTTAAAGATTTATTTATTTATGCATACAAGCACTGGGGTACAGGTCAGAGGTACAGGGGGCGAGAGAATCCACCAGACAGAGTGGGGAGCAGAACAGGCAGATCAACAGAAGTACACTGCTGAGGGGAGCAGCGGGCACAGGAGGAGAGGTCTGCTGCGCCATGTGGGTCCCCTCCCCAGCCGGCGGCAGGGATCGAACTCGTGCTGCAGTGGCTGAGGTCTGCTTCATAGTGCGCTGCTTAACCCACTGCGCCACCAGGGAGGGCCCAGGAGAGTTTTGTTGCCCCATATTGCCCCCTTCCTGGCTGGGCTTGATCTTGTACTGCAGTGGCTGCAGAAGCCCCACAGGGCAGCACATAGCCCTTTGCCCCACCAAGGAGGCCCAATGAAGTATTTTTTACATGAGAGCTGCATTCATGTTTTGTTTTGTTTTTTTAAGATTTCATTTATTTATGCATACAAAGCTGGGGTACAGGCCAGACTAGCAGGAGGTGAGAGGATTCACCAGAGACAGAATGGGGAACAGAACAGGCAGATCGACTGAAATACACTGCTGAGGGGAGCAGCAGGCAAGGCAGGAAAGGTCTGCTGGCCATGTGGATCCCCTCCCTGGCCAGTGGTTGAACTCACACTTCTGTGCCGCAGATGCTTCATAACGCGGTGCCACCAGGAAGATCCCTGAACTCATGTTTTAGCTTAAATAGTTTACAATTTCCTCTTACAGATTTTTGTTTCATCCTTCGCATATTATATTTAACATGCACACTCTGATTTATAGAATAGACACTGTCCTGGATTCCTGATATTGAGCCACTATGGGGAAAGTGTAGGTGTCATACTCTCATTTTTAGATTCAGAAACCCTAGTACACTGCTAGTGGGAATGCAAGCTAATCCAACCAATATGCAAGACCGTATGGAGGTTCCTCGGCTGACTAGAGATGGGACTACCATATGATCTGGCAATCCCACTCCTAGCAAAGACAAAGGACACAAAAGGACACAAAAACACTGATCCAAAAGAGTACCTGTACCCCATGTTTATTGCAGCACTATTTACAATTGGTAAGACCTGCAAACAGCCCAAATGCCCAAAAGTAGAGGGGCTGGGTCAAGAAGATGTGGTACATATACATAATGGAATACTATTCAGCAATCAAAAATAAAAAAACTAGGGACATTTATAAAAATATGGATGGAACTAGAAGGAATTACACTCAGTGAAACAAGTCAGAAGGCAAATGAAAAATATCGGATAGCCTTGCTTTTAGGAGGAATGTGAAAAAAACAACAATCAAAACAAAAAATAAAAAGGAAGAAAACAAAACAAACAAACAACAACAACAAAAAAAAGAGAAAACTAAAGGAAATGGGCAATCATAACCAAAAATAACCAAACAATCAAAAACTCAACAAGATCAAAAGATTTAAGATAAACCCAAGGGACCATGGGTGGGGGGGTGGAGGTAGGGGAGGGCAAAGACGGTTATAAGGCCTAAAGAGCACAAGGGACTGAGGTGATGGTGCACGGGTGAAAATGGTGGTGGGAACCCACTGGGGAATACAAACGATGTCAAATACAATTAAATATAATAAAGGGGAAAAAAGAATTTCATTAAAATTTAAATAAAGATGATTAAAATTTAAAAAAATAAAAATAAAAATGGCGCTGGGAAACCCATGGGGACCACAATTGATGTCAAATCTATATAAAGAAAGAAAAAGAGAAACAAAAAAATAAAGAGCCTCTACCAATGTGATGAAGTTAAAAACTTTAAAAAATAATTTTTTTTCTATCTTTTGTACATTATAAAATTTTGTAGATTATAAATATTTTATCTTTTGTAAATTATGTACCAGCTAATCAAAAGGGAAAAAAATTGAAAAGGACTTCCCCAAATAAAGATGAGATGCTATTGTGTAAAAAAAGTCAGCTTTTGCACCCCTATGTTTATAGCAGCACTCTTTACAGTAGGTAAGACATGGAAACAACCTAAATGCCCAAAAGCAGATGAGTGGATCGGTAAGCTATGGTACCTATGCACAATGGAATACTATTCAGCAATCAAAAAAGAAAAACTAGACACATTCATAGGAACATGAATGGAACTGGAAGGGATTATGCTCAGTGAAGTAAGTCAGAAGGCTAAAGAAAAATACCAGATGGTTCCTCCCCTAGGAGGAATATAAGGGGACCAAATAAGAATCAAGGAAAGGAATAAGAACAACAACAATAATAATAATAACAACAATAAAGACACAAAAACCAAAAATAAAAAGACAAGGACAAATTGGGGACACTTGGTGGGGAGGGGAGAGGAGGAGGGTTGAGGGCAGATGGGACTAATGGGGTGATGGTGCTCTGGTGATATGGTGATAGGGAATACATGGGGATTACAATGGATGTCAAACATATAAATTAAAGGGAAAAAATAAAATTAAAAAATAAAGAAGCAAAAAAAGAAGAGAAAAAAAAAACCAAAATACCCTGAAAGTTCCATTTTCATGCTGTCCTTCACTCCTTTGATCATATTTTGATAACTTTTTCAGAGATAGTACAAAAATTGGGTTAGTGACTGAAGTAGAATTCAGATTATGTTGGGACAACATGAAAATGGTCCACTATAACACATGTGTCTTCTTCATGTACAAATCACATTTTCTGTTATGTATAAATATCAAAGAGATCTAAAATGCCTATCCAAAATATCTGGTATCGTAAGGCTTAATCACTATTATACATTTGAATATACCTTACTTAGATATAGAAATCCTTGTTCACATTTATATTTCTTTGGAGTACATAATTATCTCAAAAAACTAAGGTATGGATTTGATCTCATATGACTTTGACTTCATATATCCACTAATAAAGCATTACCATATTACAATGCTGCAGTGAATACAAAATTATTTTTAAATGTTGCCTTCAACCTCAGACTTGGTTATCATCAGGCAAATCTGACATAATGTTAAATGTGTTTGCCCTGTTGGTATACTTAGATATGGAATACTCACAAAATATTTTCTCTATTGCTGTGTAATATACTATCCTAACTCCTAGCAGCTTGAAATAGTATTTTTTAAAAAGTATCTCATAGTTTTTGTGGACCATGCATTGACTTGGTGTACTGAGTACCTCTAACTCAGAATTTTTCACAAGTCTGCAGAGTGTCAGCCAACTAGGAATCATTTCAAGGGCTAACTAGAAAGAGTATGCACTGTCAAGTAGACTAGCAATACTTTTACTTCTGTAAGAATGTTACAAATTATGCTCCTTAATATGAAATAAACTCATGTATCAAGGGCTCCAAAATGTGTGTGTGAGAGAGAGAGAGATAATGAATATTGAATATGAATAAAAAGGAAGCCACAGCCAATAAAAATATAATTTCATAAGCAACAGTCAATCACTTTTTCAGGACTTTTCATTAGAAGCAAGTCTAACACACAAGTGCACGAAAGCCAGGAGAGGAGAATTTTTGTTTCGTTTTAGAAACTGTATACCACAGTTACACACTGAAAACCAATGGTTCATGTGCTCTCACACTAAAAAAAAATTACTCTACCAAAAGTCCCTAGTTCTCATTGTACTTTGGTAAACCAGGACACAAATTATACCACAGTAGGATCCCTATAATCATGGCAACATAAACCATAGTTTTATCTCTCAGTCATGTTACATGTCCACGATGAGGTGGCTAAGGATTCTTCTCCTATTGTCCTCACACACACTCTAGTGTCAAAAATCACTAGAGTTGAAGGGAAGAACAAACTGATCACTGACTATTAAAGGATTCTGCTTGGAAGTGTCATGCATTACTTTAGCTCAAATAGCAAGGCCACAATGATGCCAAGGGCATATGCCTGAAAAGATTAGACATCGAAATATCAATGTACTACACAGACAACTAACATCATGGGTAAAAACATACATTTTATCATTACCTAACTAAGTACATACCAAAATAAAAAAATTTGGAGCCAAATTTTGATACATTAACTCATTTCACAAATATTTACAAAATGCTATTGCTTATTAGGTTTATACAATGTGCTAAATACTAAGAGCAGAGAGAAAAACAGACCCTACCTTCTGGTCTCCCAATATAGTAAGCAAAAAGATAGGTTTATAGGTAATGAGAAGTAAAAATGATTATAAAATGACATTTAGGACATATTACAGCATCTAATGGAAACTTGAAGAATGAAGAGATCAGAGAGGATATCTGGGAATAGATGGACTCTGGTGGGTTTATATAGACGTGTAGAAAAATGCCAAGTAAAAATAAGTCAAAAAATAAATGTTCTGTGTTTCTTTAATGAAATGAAATTATCCTGATTATCTTGTAGGTCAAGAGACCTGGTTTATTCTAAACCTGCATTTAACTACTGTGTTTGCCTGAAAAAGTAACTGAGCAGCTATCCACCTAGACTTCCTCATCTGTGAAATGAGGAGGTTTAATTAGATGTTGTTCAAGGTCTTTTCCAACTATAAAATTGTATGATTACTCCTGGCTCTAGAGAATTTTTTTTTCAAAAGCACCTTCTATGGGATAATTATAAAATAATTACCTTATAAAGCAATCACTAACTAAAACTGTTCACTAAATACCTGTGGGAAATTCCCACATTTGAAAATAGTAGAATTGTATTCCCATCCCTTCTGAAACACAATATGTTCAAACTTGATCACAAAAAGAAGATATTGTTCAGAATAGACTGATATGAAATAATTCTTCATGACACACTCTATTGTTCAATATTTTTCATCTTTCATCTACAACCATAGACATTTCTTTTTTTTTTTTCTTTAACCCTAGACATTTCTAACGATACTCATTTCTAATGATCTCTAGTGACACTGTGTATGTGTGCTGGTTCTGTTTGTTTGCAAAAAGACTCCTATCCCTGCCCTTCCAAACAAACAATTTATTTTGCACAAAAATTCTCTTGCCACATTGATTTGTATCTTTATAACACCATGCACTTCATTGAACATCACAACCTTCCCTGGATTCTCCTACTTCCAGCGGAAACCCTTGGCAATGACATTCAAGTCTCCACTACTCATAGCACAAACATCAGTCTCTTAGCAGTCAATTAAATCCTGCAGCAGGAATCTATCCTTTCCCTGGAGTTTCAAAGCAAAATACTGACAAATTATTGGCAAAGATGTCATACAATAGGGACCATATAATTCAGGTGAGTGTAATTGTACAGCCACTTAAAAACACAGTTTGGCATTATCTACTGAACATATGCAACAATTCCACCATCACTCTATACAACATGTGTACCAAAAAATATCTACAAGGTTATTTACTGTAACATAGGATTTGTTCTAAACTGGAAATAACCCATGTCCATCAACAATAGAGTAGTTATATAAAGTGTGATATAGTCACGTGCTATTTGACAAACTGCAAATTAAATGCTATCAGTAAGCATAAATTTTAAGTAGTTAGAACAAAATAATATGTAACATATGACCATATTTATATAATGTCCAATGTAGTTTTGAACTGTAGGGTTAAAAATCAAGATAATATGTGTTTACCTTTGATGAAAGAGAAATGGGATTGGGAGGGAGTATAAGGTTTCTATACCACTGGAAATATCTTTTGACCTGGATGATGGTTACCCTGGTATTTGCTTTTGTATGATTCACTGTTTATGCACTTTTCTGTAAGTATGACCATGTAAATTAAATTTAAAAATAATAATAACTCAAAAATTATTTGGGCTTCCAAGAAATTCTTCTTTTCCTTTAAGGGATCATGTGAGAACATACAACCAATCCAAAAAATAAATAAATAAATAAACAAACTTCTCATTTTTTTAGTGCTGAGAGAGACAGGTGATTTCCCAGTTGGCATACCTTGCTATATATGATATGAAATATTTTGCTACCATAATCATCATCATTGTAGAATATTTTCCCTAAATATATATGTTAGTTGCAATGTGGTTTAAGGTAAGATTTGTTATTGTTCAGTTAACACACCTCCAAAGTACTTGACATATTAAATTACATATGTGTTAGAAGATATATGTAGTAGGAAAAAAAGGAGAGGCAGAGAAGGAAAGGAATGTCAGATCATGAAGGGTATCTAATATTTTTCACTAAAAGAAGCTTATACACACACTCTCTTCCTCATCTATTCTAACTTTACACTGTACTATAAACACAAAAAAGAGAATCTTGACAATTTTGCATGGTAAGTACCTTTAGTTATTTCAGGTGGTGTATTTCCTGTCTATGCACATACCTATTGTCACTTTTCTAGTGTAAACTTGGGTCTGAAAATGTGAGGATAATGACTAAAGAAAAATATGTGTGAACAATTCTAAATAAAAGAAATGAAAGCATCTAATGAAGTTTCTCTAACATGTAATTTTAAATTACTTTAAAGGATCACAATTGCTTGTGCCAATGTAGCATGTTTTGAAGTGACATGCTAGTTTGATAATCAGAATTTGGCTTTGGTGCTTTAAAATAGGGTGTTTTAATGAGTAAAATTCATTGTGAGTAAAATTTTTATAATTTAAATAGAGTTGTAAAAAACATCACACCATAGCAAATAAACTACACATTTTCTATTAAAATACTTAGGTTTGAAGAATTTTAATTAAAATGCGCCTATTATATATACAAGTCATAAGTCATTAATCAATCTTGGGATTTTCACATTATAGAAGAGGGGATGTGATAGTGCACAGATAAAAACTATAGGGTGGAACTCCAAAGTATTCAAAGTGTTTTTTTATGGATAAGAATCTAAAATATACAATATTTGACTCTAACTCCATATCAAAATAAGATAATGGTTTCTTATTTGTAAAACACACAAAATGGAAGACTTTATAAAAAGCTTGTTACTTCTAAGGGAGAAAAAACTGGGTTTATGACCAAAGTAAATGGAAACCTTCAAAACTTCATATTACCATTTTCCATGAACATCTGTAAATACAATAAACAGTACCAGGCCAGATTATACATCATGACAGACAGTCCCATCATTGAAAGTTACTGACTTTAGCTCTTCCAACTTCCTCGGCTGCAACAAATAGTCATCACTTTGGTAAAAATCTTGAAAATGAAAGACCCATACCATTACAACAGCTCTCTTCTAGTTTCTTTCATTCTCTCACCTACAACAGGCATGGCTAATGATCTGAATGTGCTGTCTTAGCTAAGTCAATTGCCAAAAGTTCATTTTCCTCTCTTAGGAGAATTTATGACCCATGTTGTTTCCCAATCTTTCAAAAACAGAACAGACTTGAGGCTTTTGAATAATTTGCACCTTGACCACAATTGGAAGCCACTTGACCAAAAAAGGAAGCATGACTTAGAAAGAATTGAACTTTTTAAATTTCTGTCTGATGTTAAATACTTTAACAGATCAGCAGCTCATTAGTTTGGTATATGTACTCAGGAGGGAAAGGTTAGTTTTGTGATGGTCTAAAACTAGAACGGCTATTTTTAAATCCATAAAAAAATTTTGATAGGACTCTAAAGTTACAAGTGCTTTACCAAAGTAAACTATATATTGGCATTGACTGAGTTATGTACAAATGTTTTAAAACTACCATAAAGTCTAAACTAAAGCTGCCATTCAGCTGTAATCTAAATGACTTACGGGACAGAGCTTGAGGATTTTTATTTCTGATTGAAAGGCAATTGTATGTCTAACAGAAAAAGCATCTTTGTGCTTTAGAAAGGAAGGAATTGCTGACCATCCCCTCTGTATTTTCCTTATTTACATAGAATTAAAAGTAAAAATAATATGTATCTAACATCAAATTATGCCAAATAGGACTAAATTCAAGCAAGTGAATGATAGTAAAGACACAGATGGGTGAGATTTTAGAAGGGGTCTTTTGCAAATGGTTTCAAGCAGGTGGTTTGCCAAAAAGAAGTCAGTGCATATAGGGCTGGTGACTGCAGGGGTGAAGGAGAAAAGGAGACGTGTCTGCATTAAAAAATACTTGGTTGTATGCTGACTGAGACTTGATACTGCTTGTCAGATGTCTCTATTTTTACCTGAACTTCAAAAGCTATTTCATTGTACTATGAGAAGAGCAGAAGGTCTTGGGTTCTGTGATTGGTTATTGTTTTGAAAAGGAAAGAAAATTACCTTCCATTTTCTTTCTATTGGTGTTAAATCCCCAGCAGAGGTTGGAAGGACGTCCAAATCACTGTAACTGCAGCATGGAGATTTTGAGTTTGTAACTTCTGACTAAGCTTTCCAACTACTCTCAAAATCTTACCCAAAAACTGCAAATAGAAGCCTGCAAAACAGTTTTGCAAAAATGTTTCGATGTTTCCATTTGCTTTGAACTCCTAAGCAAAATCAAATTTTATCTTTAGATATTTTCCAAAAGGTGTTCTGCAGTCTGTGCCAAATGAAGGCTTGATTTCCCCTGGCCCCAAAATAATATTCGTATTTAAAATAATAATCCCTATGACATTTTCATGGTATTTTTTTATTATTTACATGCAACTTATTTTCAAAAATAGGCAGGATTGACTGATGGCATATACTGTGTTAGAGGCTCAACTGAAACTTGGAACAAGAGAAAACCAACCATGCTATGAATCCTCTAGTTTACAGTCTGATGGGGTAGATCACACAAATTGAATACTCACAGTCTGGATAGGCTAAATGCAGTAACAAACACTTAACATTTTAATGGCATAAAGAACTGAAGTTTAATTCTCATTTACATAAAATTCTAGTGCCAATAGATGTTCCAAGTCAGAGTAGGATGATGGATGATTATGTGACAATGTATTGTGAACAGAATTTATTAGTGAAGTTGAGAGGTAATCCTGAAAACTGGAACTGAAGGAGCAAACTTCTCCAATTTTATGAATCTTTTCCCAGGCTTTCCACAGGGATCAACCTGTGGTTGTAAGACCAAGTCAGATAGTGGCATGATCTGTAGCCATTTATATTCCATTGTGTGAATTCAGTCACATTTTCATATATACCTGAGAGATGTAGCCTGACTTTGCAAAATGAAATGGAAAGAGAAGTGGTTTGGTTAACTACTGACCAATTTCTGTAGCCAAAGAAATATGGTATTATGGGATATAAGTGGACAGAGCTGTTGGAGCATCTATGGGAATACATCTAGGTGAAACCTTCAGAGGCAGGATATAAAGGAAAACTTTCTACATGAAATGACAACTACCCAGGGAACTGAAAGAAAAGATAAGAATTGAACATGTAATAAACAATTGAAAAGAAAATATCTAGAAAGAAGCACTCAGTTCTAAAAAGAAGAAAGAATAGGTATTTTGAAATGAATTATGTAATTTTAAGAAACAACAAAATAAGCCATTTAGCAGACTTGATGAAATAATTGTTGGAAGGAAGCAATTTAGCAATTTTGTGCTATACATGATAGTCTTGTTACAAAATTTCAGTGGTAGTCAATATTCATAACTTCACAGCATGTGGAAAGAAGAAATTTCCATGTTGTTTTTGGCATTTCATTATTTCAACTGAAGTTTATTACACTTAAAACTGATATCAGCTTCTCATTAACCTTTTGATTTTCCCCCTTTCTTATTTTTCTCATTCACCCATTAAAAAAGGGGGGGAGGGTAACTGAAATAAGGTATTTGGAAGACAATTTAGAATTTAAGACATTCTCTTTTTTTCTTATTTCTATCTTTTCTAACTAGGTTTGAACATCTCAAGGCCAGGGACTGTGTCTGAAAATACCGACCATTGTTAACAGAGGTAAGTGTACAATTAGCTTATAAGAACTCGTTTATTTCTTGGGTCTTAGTGCCTTATATATAGTTTGTGCTCAACAAATTATAGGTTTAGAAAGACTAGCGGATGAACAGACAAATGGAAGATTCAGGAACTTATGTCCTTTTTACCAGTTCTTATTCTTACAAAATATATTAAAATTGAGATGTCCTTTATTCTAACTAGTTTTTAATTTGTAAATAAAATGACCATATGGCCCCAACAAATGAAAAAAGTAGGAAATGATCTGTCAAGGAAGGATTTATCTTGCAGTTCTCAATCATGGATGTTGGTCATGAATGTGTAGAAAATTTAACAATGGGTTAAAATTTTGAATCAGAGTGGTCAGGTGCCTGTAGATTTAAATGTTGATTGAATTTAGCTGATACTGCTATGAAATCATAAGCCCTTGGCGGTGGTCTCACCTAAAAACTTTATTTTGGCTCCTCTAAAAGTTGCAAAGCCATTTATTGTTAATAATGGAATAAAGTGAAAAAAAACGGATTAGCTAATAGATTAGCAAATTTTAAATAGCTAATCTAAATAGCTAATCGCTGGTAAACAATCATAAGAATCAGATAATGCCTTCAGTTCTCAGTATTTGGCAGCAAAAGTTTTGCTATTAACACAGCTTTGTTACCTTACATACCCTCTATCTCATATAAACAATTCACTATACTTTTTGATAAAATCCTCCACTAAGTACCTTTTATCTTGCCTAATTTATCTTGCTTTAATAGTGTGCTTTTAATTTTAAGATGATCATTCTTTAATAATGCCTGTGCTCTTTCTGTAGGATATTTGCTCTATTATTTCACTATTTAAAATTATTACCTAGTATAAGCCCATGATTGAATTATAAGTTCAAATAAATTTAATTGCTATTTCTAAATACAAATTTTACAATGTTCACAAAGTTTAAAGTTCTTTAGAATTTCACATACTCTCATCTAAAACTTCTGCATTCCTTACTTAAAAGAAAGAATAGCACTTGTTATCCTGATTTCTGGGATGACAATTCTTAAGACTTTAAGAAAACAGAAGATAGATAGATGGATAGATACGCAGGTAGGTAGATAAGTAGAAAAAACAGATATAAAAGGAATACAGGTATCTTTCAGAAAACAAAATACCACTTAAGTAAAATAAGATTCAAATTAAACAAGAAGGGTGGAGACAATAGTAATGCATTTTAGGCTGTTAACCTGTTTCCCATTCAGTTTCTCATTGTTTCTCTCTTGTATATTAATATTTAGCTCACCTGCATCATAAAGGTTTCTTGCATATTCTTGGTCAAAATAATGCTGTGGTCTGAACTCCTGTGTCTTTGTTCTTGAATCTCATGATATTAGTAATGACTATGTTTTAAGATTTAGCAATTTTTGTAGAATCAGTTCCCATTTTCTGAGTACATTATGTTCCAGAGTTCATTTAAAAACTAGTTGTTTGGGAATACGGAGTATTTATTCCCACAGAAGATGTGGTACAAGTGATGTTCTTATTTTCATTTATGTTCTATTTCTGTGCAACCTACCACCAAATAGAAATATTTCAAATATACTGCTTTTTATGATACTGTTTCTTCAGGACAAATCGATTGTATTTTAATTTATTGTATTTAATTGTATTTTAATTGATTACATAAACTCTAAAGTTGTAACTTGCCTGGATCTTCTGCCACTGACTAGATGTTTAATATGAATCAAATTCAAAGTTTGTGTGTCTAAGATTTCTCATCTCTAAAATGGAGATAGTAATAGTACCTACTTTTGTTGATCTTTACAAAGATTAAATGAGTTTGTATACAAAAAGTGTTTTAGAATAATACCTGACATCATTAGAAGGTATGTAGTGTATAGTTGTAGCATTATAATTTTCATATTTTCAGTATCAGGAACTTTCCTGTTCACGTATATACAAGTTTGAGTGGAGATATGCAATGCTTTTAGAATTATAGAAACAAGATACTAGAATAGTCTTCACAGTCGGGAAGAACATTCCTTTTGTGTAAAATGAAAAACAAATATTTTCTTTGGGTACTGGTATTAGCAAAATAAGGAACAGTAGGAACCAAATACTATAGTTATTTTATTTCATCATAAATAAAATGGAGTTAGAAATAATGATGGTGATTATTATTACTATTTATTGAGTCCTAAGGAAATGCAAAGCATAAGATAAAGGGCTTTACATGTTATCCTCATGTCCTTGTAAGATAAATGAAGAATCTGGTCTGAAGGATGCAAAGGTCTCACACAGCTGATAAGAATTAGAGTAAGAATCAGTCCCCAAATACAGCATTCCAACTCTACCAAAGACAAATTTCTAGGCAGGGCCAAAATATTCTTCAGATTAATATATACATTAGTATATCCCAATGTCTTCTTAAGGACTGTTCTGCCACTAACCAAATAAAGCTAGTTCTTTCTAATCCTGTCTCCTCCTTTTTATCTATAAAAATATCATAAGACATTTTACTGCATAATTAGGTGAAATCAGTATACTATATTTAGGGTATTATATTTCATCAGTAATTGCCCAGTTTTCTTCCCCGTTTATCTAAGAACACCAGCTCACTGGCAATGTTTCTTTAGGGCACTGAAGTAGAAATTTTTCTTTTCCTTTGTAGTCTAATAATATTAGTCTCGAATTAGACAAAATAATGTATGTATTACAAAATACTGTAATTTTATTAACTTTTTAATTTTATGAAAGGTGTATTCTTGTGTTCTTTATTATCCCTTCGGTATACTTAACCTTTATTTTTCACATACATATTATATGCAAAGCACATTGTACACATATTCCATTTACTCTTCATAGTAAATCTAACTTTAAAGATCTAACTTTACCCATGTCCATGTTATCATAAAGGGGAGAAGTGGAGAAACTAAACATTGTGCTCAAAGTCAATCAACTAGCAATAAGATCAGAATTTGAACCTGGCAGAACTCAAAGAAAACAATTGCCACTATGTTTTAAGCCAATCCCTGATTGTTTTAAATTGAATCCAAGCCATTAACTCAATGGTGAAAGCATGAGGCTTTCCGCTCTTGTGTCAGTTCCTTCTTAAGTATCTTTGTTAGAAACCTTATGAAAAGCATGTCTATGCTGTGTTACTCATCTCAGTATTCCTGACAAGATGTCAGGGTAACTGGATACCATGAGTATTTAATGAACAAATGAGTCAGAACATTATGGGGAATTCCAGTACTGTTAATGATGTGTACCCTAATCCTTAATTAAAGGTTCAAAATTTGACTTAGGAATCTTAACAAAGTTTCTTCAATTTGTTAAATGAACTTTCTTCTCCATGTATTATCAGTGTCATTTTCATAATTGGGTCAAGCTAGTGCTAAAAATCTGTTAAAATGTCTGAATTTGGGGATTCACAAATAAGTGGGAAGGACAGAATATTATACTGTTGGTTCCACACCAATTTTTCTTACTTTGGTAAATGCAATTTAGTTTCCTGGGAATGACAATGTTTGATTATATGCCTTGCAGTGCCTTGTTTTAAATATGTATCAATCCAATGCTTATAAATATTTTCAGATAGTTAAAAGTAACCTGGAATTTGAGTTAAATTTTAAAATATTAGCATTTCTTCAGGAAATATTAATAATTGTTTATAAAGTTCTAACCAGCACTATTTTGAAAAAGTAAACCAAGTTGTTAACTAAGGCATCCCATTAAGTGACATTAATTTCAGTTATTTTTAGTAAAGAAGTAATTAACATTGTACATAAAGGAACATATTCAGGTCTCTATTTGAGATTTTTTATTACAGTATTAATTTGACAACCCCAGGTAAAGAACATGCTTATCTAATTAAGGGAAGGTTAATTGTAAATGCTGACTATATAACCCAAAAAATAAAAAAAAAGAAAGCTAAGCAGGATGTCCTCTGGGCATTGCTACTTGAAAAAATTACATTTATTCACTCAAGAGTAGTAACCATATGAATAGTAATTCATATTATATATATATATATATATATATAGCACTTACAAGAATGATTTGCTGCAAAGTCAGTGCATAATCTTATGTTTTATGTGGGCATTGATTGAATGCTTTCCAGCTCTAAAAGTCTAGAATTGTAATGATTCTTCACTCTGACTAGAATAGATTTTGATTCAATGTATCCACATTTGTTTGGTCAGAGAACATTAGAACTAAAATAGCCCTTAAATATTCCTGGCCATGTTTCATACATGAAAATTTTAGACCCAGAGAAGATAAATGTCCACCGCAACATCCAAAAGATACATCTGAGACTCGGGTAATTTTTACTCTGCATTCTAAATCATATTTCCTTTAATTAAAAAAAAAAAAGAAAAAGAAAGATATAAAGACTACAGAAGTTCATACAGTTTAATTCTCTACTTCCTTTCAGGAGGAAATTGATGCAGAGTCAGCCAGTCTCAGATTAAAGCTATACATAAGCCTCACTTACGTGTTATTTAGTTATATAGCTTGAATTGCAAGGGAAGTCTTTCTTCTATTGATACAAAATCTATCTCCCTTTATTTCAGCAGTAGTTTCCTATTTTCTATGCAAATATCCGTAACTCCTTCAGCCACTCCTTTTATGGCATGAATTTCAGATATTTCATTTTTGATTTCACCTCTAAGTCCATTAATAAAAGGTTTCATGCTTTTGGTTGATGCCTGAAATTAAACTCAGGGTGTCAAATGGTATCTGTAGGCCACCATAATTATGTGGAAAGATTACTATCTCTTGATCTGACCACTGGATTGCACTTTTGGCTTTTTAAATTAACTGTGTTTTGTATAGCCCCTTGTAACAAAAACCTAAAAGTATTTTTCACATGGACTACTATAATATTTTTATAATATTGCATCCCAAAGAAAACACACTGATTTTTAATTGCTTTATTTTTTATGATTTTAGTGAAGATTGACAGGGTTAATCATAACTGTGCATTTGCTATCACCATCCCTGAAGTCTTCTTAAATAACACCAGTCTGTCTGCATTAGGCTTCTCAAGGAAGTCATAATAATGAAAAGTAAAGTGAGTTTAATTTGAGTTCATAATGATGTAAAAATAGTTCAAATAATATAAAATAAATTCTAAGATAGTATGTCATGTGTATCAGTTTCCAGTTTATTTTCTCCATAAAAATGCTACAAATTAATCAGCAAAAAGTAAAAATTGTCCACCTTAATTATGGTCAGCATTTATCAATTCACTTCAAGAAACAGAAACTAAAAATTAGTTTCCCTCAATTTTGCCATAAACTTTAAACTGCTCATAAACTTAGGTTTTATTTAAAATAAACAGCCTGACTTACAAAAAATATATTTTTTTAAAAAATCATGATTGTCATTAGAAATATGTATTATGTAATATATAATATGTCTACACACATTAATATATATCTTGGTATATAAATGAATAAAATATGGAATATACAGTATATTAATAAAATATATATTTGCTCTAAATTAGCATATATATCTTAAATAACAATAGTATATCTTTAAATCTGTCTGGCTTATTTTAGTGATCAAGTGGTAATCACTGACCATATCCAAATCCCTGAAGAAATGACTAAGAAGCATTAACAACCCCTAAATAAAGAAGTTAGGAGAAACTGAATATTTCTTAAGGGTTGAATAGAGTTGTGGACAGATAGAAGTTCTCTTTCCTCCAAGGAATAACCTTAATTTGCCAAATCACATTGAAGATTTTATTCATGAAATGATACATGTCCCTTTCTCAAAATAAATGACTGAATATATAAACTGAATAATTTCAATGAAACCCAATTTTAGGCATTGGCATATTGGACAGTTAGACTGATATGTTGAGAACCTTCTTAGGAGTGAAACCTTTAACTTTCCACATTTGCCTGCCTAATTCTCCTCCACTATTTTCTTTTTCATAGGTTGTACGTTGGTAGGGGATGAAATATCAGAGAGGCAAGGTGATGTTTTCCAGAATATGAAATTTTGGTCCTTGGTAGTTGGACATCTGTTGTCTAAAAGGAGGGGCTTGGAGTCTCAATTATAAAGGATCACCCACAAGTTGAGTTCAGGATTGACATATAAGAAAAATAATACTTTTTTTTTGAGATCTCTCAAATTTGGGAACAAAGCTGCATCCATTGCACTTGTTCTCCGTTTAGTAAGGTGACAATGGGATGAGGACAAGTGGTGCCTAGGAAGGACTG
The DNA here is from genome assembly GCA_019455555.1 of Galemys pyrenaicus. Lineage (NCBI taxonomy): Eukaryota > Metazoa > Chordata > Mammalia > Eulipotyphla > Talpidae > Galemys > Galemys pyrenaicus. Next base: position 2,223,889 of record JAGFMF010011445.1, on the reverse strand, counting down.
AACGTGAGACTTCCCTGGGTCAGGACAATATGAAAGAAGGAAAGTAATAAAACAGTCACACAAGGAAGGCAGCGCTCTTATTTGAGACAATAAGTGGTTTACACTTTAGTGTACATTTAATAAACATTCCTTGTATGATAATAATGTATTGGCAGGGGAGTTTGTGGCTCTTGTGGTAGATAATGTAGACCTAAATATAATGATTTATAAAAATCTCTTTTTCAAAAATCTTGACAATTTCAAAGCTAAAAATGATTTCTGAAGTTGACGCCAGATTTTCTTATACAGAATCTTAATTTTGTAATATTAAAGATCACAGACCATATAAGTTAGTAAATATAATTGTGAATTTTCCTATGTAATATCTTCCTTTGGAAATTCTGTCTATAATTTACTTGAGTCATTGTATCATTGCAATATAAGACTGTAGTAATCCCAAAAGATGATACCGTATAATCTTCCTCCTCATTCACAAAGATGATGCTACTGAACTTTTGAATTAGGTAATATGTAATTTATAAGGTTATATTTGAATGAATGAAATTTTGTGTGAATAACCTTATCTTGGCTAAAATTAGATAAGTGTAATTGAAGCTATAGTTATAATAACGTGCATGTCTTAAATGACTAATTGTAAGTATGAACATCATTTTCATTCATGTATTCATTGACCAGCCACTATCCAAGATGATAGAGACACAAAGGTGACAAAAATGACGTTTTTGTCTCAAGGAGTTCTCATTATATTATATAGAGAAAACAGTAAAACTAACACAATTAATGATAATGTTTTGTGGTAGAAGTACACTTTAGATAAAATAAGTGCTTATAGATAGACAATAGACCAGTTGCTCCAGATGTCATTGATGAAAATACTTATATTGACATGGAGGAGAATAACAAGAAATAGAATATTGAATGTGTTAGCATGAATAAGCAGAGGTGAGATTTAAAATATTTAGCCAGTTAAATGACTATCAACTCATCAACTAGACACACAGTCACCCAGGATGGATGCTCATTCCTGCTGCTAAGTAGCAGGGTTGACAATCACACTACTAAAAATAATACAACAGGGACATAAAATTAAAGTTTGAGATAAAAGCAATATTGAAATTTTAGAATTCATGAGATGAGAGGTAACTTTTGTGTAAAACCAAAAAAGTAAAGGAGTTGATTGTGTAACCATTAGAGGGAGCCCATCCTGGATAGAAGAAAGAGGTACAAAAGCCACAAGTAGAATATTTAACTTTAGTCAGGAAAGACAGAGAGCCCATATTGCTAGAGTACCCAGTTAAGGAGAGGCAGGAATAAAATGTTTCTTAAAGATGGCACTTTTGACTCTACTAAGAACTTTGACTTTTAGTCTAAGCAAGTTTAATTTTGCTAAAAGTTTTGAGCCAAAATCTAGCATAATGGTATTGTATTTTAAGATTATCAGACTTCTGAGTTGAGAACTGAGTTGGGCAAAGACAATGGCAAGTATATGAATCAGAGTTTATTGGAATAATGTACTTTAGAGATGGATTAAGTTAAGATTTGGGGACTAAGACAGGGTTAATGGACAGGCATTGACTTGAAGATAAAATTACCTGGATTTGTAGACAAGTCAAAGTGGACAATGAGAAAGAGAGGTCATGAAAAACAGTGACTGCATGAATCATGTAATTGTTAATGTAACAGATTTGTTCTCTGTTGCCTAGGCAATAAGTGGGATGAGACAGACATAGTACTTTAAGATAGATAATTAACTAAACAATTATGAGAGTCTCAATATCCCCCCAAAATGTGAAGCACAAGAGATTATAATACAGTTACTTAATCTACTCCAAATAGGTGAGGATACTTCTCCATAAATGAAAATATGTCTAAGTCTAAAGGAGAATCAAATTTATTTAGGTAAGGAGAAGGAATGGGAAAGGGGAAAAGTAGGTAGACTTATGTGTGGGATCACAGGCATTTAAATTTCCTAGTGTCTTCTTAATGACTTTATTGTTATATCCCTTTAAGGGTTGTACATTCTTACCTATTTCTTGCCATTGGCAGAAGTTGATTCAAAGGCTGTATTCTTATTAATTCTTTCAAAAAATATTCATTGAGCACCCATTATGTGCTGGCATCTCTATTCTGAGTTCTGAGGAGTGTTCTAGGATGACTTATGTTTGGATCCTATTCACAGGAAGCTAAGTGCATAGAATGTTAAAATATAATTACTTAATAAAGTGTACTAAGTTATGCATTTATTTTTCCAAGGTACTAGCACACAAGATTTGTAATCTCATACATGATATGAATTACCAGAATTATTAACTATTCAACATATTACTCTAAGGACATGCTGCTTGTTTTACACTACCACCATTACCACCTTAGCACTATAATAATAGTTTTAAATAACAAATATATGAATTTTTAATATTATATTTGCTACAGATTACTGAGAATACAGCCATGAAGATTTAATATACTTTTACATTCTGTAGAAATTCATTATATATTCTTTCATCATATGCCAAGTTGTTGTTACATCATTACCTATATAAATATTCTGTATATTTAATCATTATAATCTTGGATTTAATACTACTTATAGAAAAATAATTTTGCCCTTATCACTGTATCTACTAGCAGCCTCTCTCCCCTTTCTTTTTGCAAACACTCCCTCAAAATTCTAATGCCTCTCAGCATATTTATATATATAAAACCTTGTTATGTATGTTTTTCACATATTCATAACTGCTTCTCTATTTATATACATACATTTATCATTCTTGTCTAAATATTTGATTTTAAAGTTCTCAAATCTAGCCCACCTAAAAATAATTTCCTTCATTTTTTCATGTTCACTCCCTTCACTTATAAGTAAAAAGCCTCTTCTTTCTAATTCTCTGTGAAATCAAGTATGATTTTGGTCATTTTGAAAAGACCAATAATGATTATAAATACATTTTAATGTGAATCTAATTTTATAATCAGAGTTACTCCATCCCACACCGATTTTCCCTTCAGATTTTATAGGAGAGAGGAATTGATCTGGCAGCAAACAAATGCAGTTATGGATCTGTGAAAGTTATTAACCTCTCAATGCCCCATTTAGCTTTTCCTACACCACAAGAATCAATGATAAGCACACCCATCCATTTTATATTTCTTATTAAAGCATAGAGTTAAGAAACATAGTACCTCTTCTTTGGCTTTTCATTTAGTAATGTTTATATTATTCTAAGAGAACATCACCACTGCCCCATGGTAACACAACATGATTGGTTTTTTTTACGCCTCCCTATACAACCATACTTATGACATAGGGGAGCCCATAATCCACTTTAAATGTTACTTGGTTTAAAAGCACCATATTCACCTCACATCTATCTTTCCAGAGTTAACTTAATTGTACACTTCCAAATATTGGTCTATTATTGCTCTGCACCATCTTTCTTTCCTTCTATTCATCCTCCAGTCAATTGTTTTCAGACTGGAAGTCGGAAGTTGAGAATGGTAAATGCTTGACTTACTCTCTTCCTATTATTTCTCTAGTTTGAAGAGAGAGCCTCAATATGTGTATATTCATTATATTTAATACATTCCTTTTTGTCAAAATGTCTTTCCAAAGCTTTCTGTTTGCTGAGCATCCACTTAACCACAGCAGTGAAACATTGACAGCAGTGAAACAGTGAAACTGCTTGTTGCCTTCCATTGAAAATTAGGCATTGGCCTTAAGCCAAGCTGCCTGAGCCAGCACTAATATAATTCACAACTGGAAGAAGACAATCAATTAATCAATACTATAATTTGGAACTGACCATGGTAGTAACACTCACAGCTATTAGACTCAACTGACTGACACCAGTTAGGATTAATGAGGTAGCAAGAGCAGGCAAACCACAGATTCATTTAAAGACTTTCCCCCCTAAAATCAAACCACCCTATTTATTTATTTTTTTCTTATATAGTTGTGCCACAGTGAATTCTAATATAAGAAATAACTTGAAAGAAAAAGACTCTTACGCATTGCAATGATTTTGAATAAGAGTATTAATGAATATGTCAGTGAGTATTCCAGGAAAATAACTTAGTTTCATGTTAGACTCTTCTAAGAAATCTAAAAACAATCGTGTGTAAAATTGTTTATGTGAGGTTATTTGGACATTCTTTGATCAAATCTTATGTAGTCAAAGATTGGTATATTTATTATTTGGATAAAAATGATGGCCACCTATTAAGTTGCAAAACTTGAAAATAATTTCCTTTATGGTTTGCTATGTTTAAATCCCAAAATAAAAATAAGTTAAAAAAATTTAAAGACACAGGAACTATGATATTTGTAATGTAACACCAAATACAAACTCCTGCCATTCTGTCTGGCAGAGCCATGAAATCTTTCAGATTTTATTGATGGAAAAAAAAACAAGGGTTTCCCTAAAATTATTGGCATAACATTTTTAATGATACATTAAGCTAACCACAAGTTTTTGCCTTTGTTATTGCATTATTATTGTTGTGTTCAAGTTGTATGTTTTTGTTTTTTAATTGTGGATAACTAGGCCCTGAACCCTCAGATATAGATTACTTTTTCTATTTACCTAACCTGAAATCCAAAATTTACCCCAGAGGAGTAAGTATAATGATAGATTTTGGTTTTTCAACTTGAAAGTAATACAAGAGAATCTTCTTTTATTTGACAGAAAATAGGAAGGAAGAGGAACAGAGATGTGTACATTCTATATTACCACTGTAGGGGGAGAAATAAATTCCCCTCTACCCTTATAGGTTCTTGACTGAGACATCCCCTAAAAATATAAGGATTAACAGGAGAAAAATAAACCAAACCTTATTAATATTTATATGAGGAAGATACACAAGAAACCAAGTAAGTCCATGACACTATCATAAATACCACCTCCTGATAAAACAAAAGATGTTGAGAGGGAGAGAGCGGAGAGTCAGTTAAAAAAGGTTATTAGGCACAAATGCCAGAAAGGAAGATGTTACTGTTAGTCAGATGTTGGTTCCTGCCTTCTCCATTGATGAGTTGCTATGATTTAGCCATCTTATCCTCCTACACAGAAAAAGGAGTACCCTTATAAGTGTGAATTTGCCTAAACATATAAACATCCCTCACAAAAGGTAATTTCCCAATTTTCAGAATTTTTCCTTTACCTGCCGTTTCTTAAAAATAAACAGTTCAAGGTAAACTTTATGGCAAAGAGACATATTTTGAAGTGACATATTATTTTCTCTTTCACGATATATTTGAGCAATTTGATCAGCAAAGCAACAAACTCCATATAAAAACACTATTTTTATAACAGAGGCTTATATCCATTTCTTTTTTTTTAATTAGTGAATTAAGTATGGAATATCTCACTTTAATTTCCTAATTTTATTAGACAAGCTAAAGAAAAATAATTGGAATGTAATCTTGTCATTTATATTTTCTTCCAAATGCTTGTCATAAAATTGTAACTGAAAGCATTGTCAACCTAACAAAGTCCTATCACTCAACACTCAGAAAGCGGAACTCTGAACTATTAGGTTGGTTCCAAAGAAAAAGTACTTCATTAATGTGTTGCTCTCCCTTGAGAGGGTGACTGCTAGTACCCTAAAAAGATCATTTCTCTGAATGGCAAGAGAGGGAAGCTTATATAGGTAAGAAGATAGATGAGGGTGTTCGGGGAGTGGAGAGGGTTTCTTCGTTATTAGGTCTGCAAAGGCACCATAATCTCTGATGTCAGATGGTCACAGGATTATCACTGACCTTCCTGGAATAGGTGACCTTCTGTGTTATCAGTTTAAAATAGCCAGCTTATGTTCAGGAGTTGATGATATCAGCATCCTCAGAAGGACTAGAATATGTGCTAAGCACTGAGCCATCTATAAAGGTAGCCTTAAGGAATGTGGTACCATATATTAAACTAAATCACTAAGTTAACATTTAAAACATGGATCCTATGTTTGTTCTTACTTTGACATGACCTCAAAAGGATACTGAAAATATGAAATTCCTCTTAGTACTGTGTCAGAGTTACTGAATTTAGACTCTTTAATATGTCTGGAGCCAGTTAGCAATCAAGATAGAATTCTTTGTAGTGTAACCTTTTTATGTATTGTGAGGTCTTTTGATTCCTACAAAGTGAAATATTTTAGAAATATCTCAATGAGAGCTGCTAAAGAAACAATGGGACAATATGACTTATTAGGAAAACAGTATTTTGACAAGATAGGAAAGTTCAATTAGAAATGTGATGTAATATTATCCATATTGATTTCAATTTGGGGATAAGGACCTTTCCTCTGGCCCTTATGTGTTCTTCTCAGGCTGCTAAGTATTAAACATAATATCAGATTTATTAATAAGAGAAGAAATAAAATTCAATTATATATGTGTGAGGGAAGAGACATTAATAATTACATCTGGTTGTGTGATTATGTTTCATAATTTATATTTCTTCAGTTACATAAGCTTGTTGTACTTACATTTCTATCAGTATCATGGATTGAAATCACATTTAGAACTCTATTTCTTCATACTAAGCATTATTGAACATCTCTCATGCATTACTATGTTCTAGACACAAGAATGGAAGGGGGGAATAAAAGGTATTTCACAGAAAGTATAGACATTTAAGCAAATAGGGAAGGAAGAATTATGTACTGCTCTAAGATACCTGCACCTAATACTTATAACCTGTAAACATGTTTTTACAGCAGCTTATTTAAGAATATTGAGATGGAGAGGTTATCATGGAATGGTGGGCACAATATAACTAACCACAAGGGCCCTAATAAAGTAAAGAGGGAAGCAAGAGTGCCATAGTTAGAGAAGGAGAGGTAATAACAGAAACAAAGACAGATTTGAAGATACTACACTATTGACTTGGAAAACGGTGGACATGGCTATGAACCAAAGAATACAGGTAATGTCAAGAGTATGGCATATTTAAGAAACACAGAATCACTAACCCATTTTACCTTCATAAAAAATAATATAATAAATTTATAGTGTTTTAAGTTACAAAATTTGTATTCATTTAATATAGCAGCTATAGGAAACTGAAACAGTAAGAACACTAGTAAAGCATTGTCGAAGTTATAATAAAGGGTTAAGCAACACCCTATGAAGCAAACCACAGCCACTGCAGCACGAGTTCGATCCTTGCTGCTGTCCAGGGAGGGGACCCACATGGCGTGGCAGACCTCTCCTGCCTCGCCCGCTGCTCCCTTAAGTGTATTCACTTAATCTGCCTGTTCTGTCCCCCACTCTGTCTCTAGTGGATCTTCTCACCCTCCCACACCTCTGGCCTGTACCCCAGTTCTTGTATGCATAAATAAATAAATCTTTTAAAAAATGTTATGATAAGAAAAGTACAGAAACATTGAAGTCCTATTTTGGTATGTTAAACTAATACAGTGATCCAAGAATAGCTACAAGGAAGTAATATATAAACTAAAACTAGAAGGATAAGTAAGAATGTGATGACGGGCCTCCCTGGTGGCACAAGGGGCTAGGTCTCAGTACTGTGAAGCTATCTGCAGCCACAAATTTGATCCCCAACCAGGGAGCTGACCCACATGGCACAGCAAACCTCTCCTGTCTCCTGTACTGCTCCCCTCAGCAGTGTATCTCAGTCGATCCACCTGTTCTGCTCCCCACTCTCTCTCTGGTAAATCCTTTCACCCCCTCACAGTCCTGGCCTGCACCCCACCTCTTCTATGCATAAAGAAATGTCTTTACAAAAAAATAAGATTAAATCTGTATGCATGTAAGAGCTGGGGTAAAGGTCAGGGGTGTGGGGTTGAAAGGATTCACCAGAGACAGAGTGGGGAGCAGAACAGGTGGATCAACTGAAACACACTGCTGAGGGGAGCAGCAGGTGAGCCAGGAGAGGTCTGCAGCTCCATGTGGGTTCCCTCCCTGGTCGGGATTGAACTTGCACTGCTGTGCTGCGGATGCTTCACAGGGAGGCACTCAACACACTGTGCCACCAGGAAACACCAAGAAATAAATCCTTAAAAAAAGAATGTAGATAACAAAACATTCTGTACCCTCTATTCTATAGGTTCTAGACTGATACCTCCCCTATAATAAAAGGAGACAGAAACAGGAGAAAAACAAATGTTTAATAGTATGTCTCACTCTCTACATATGTGGAAGAAATGAAAATGACTAACTCTATGGTATGGTCCAAGCCACCACTTTAGATGCAATCTCTAGCTGAAGACAAAAGAAGATGTTTGGGGAGTGCAGAGAGCCAGTTTTGGGAAGTTAACAAGAAAAATACAGCAAAGGAGGGTATACAGTCCTTAGGCAGATTTAAATCTCGTGTTTTCCACTGATAAAGACTTTCTAAAGATTTTGGTATTCTCATCTTCCTAATACAAAAAGGGAGTCACCCTTACATGTGTTGATTTTACACAAATGTAAAATATCTCTTACCAAAAACAACTTCTACTCAGTTTTAGGAGTCTCCTGCTGGCTGGTTGTGTGTGTGTGGTGTTGCTTTTAATAACGAGTTCATAATAAACCATATATAAAAGAGCCATATTTTGAGATGATATATTATGTTCCTCTTCAAAATCAACTGGAAAACAGTGATGAAGGATATTCTAGAAGCAAAACAAGATGTTAGGACTCTGAGGTAGAAAAGAGCAATTAGATTTCAAATTATTATGACATTCACATAACAGAATTTGAGGATGAGAATGAATGACAAGACTTTTGAGGGTATTGAGGGCAGATGATGAAGGGTCAGAATCAGTTATGAAAGGTTTCGAAGTTTTAGACACTGTCATAAAGACAATAGGAAGGTATTCCAGGATTTTAACCCAGATAAATGTCGTAATGAGATTCTTATGGGTTCTCTATGGAGAATGAATTAAGAGAAAGTGATATTGAAAAAAGGCCAATAATAGAGGTGGCCATTCAGAAAGAAAATGGTATTTGCTTGTGCATAAGTAGTTCAAATAGGGATAGAAACGGGTATTCAGAAAGCAGTCTGACAATAGACTCTTAATTATTTGTTGATTTACTTGATGTGAGAGATGATACCCGAGTAGTTGGTTGTAACATTCAGAGAGAGAACCCAAAATGAGAAATAAATGTGGAAGATGGATAAGGAGAAAATGAGTGCATTTCTTGACTTGTTAGGCTTAAAGTGTTTGTGTGATGTCCACATGGGTAAAGCAGTTGACTTTATAGACCTGAGACTAGTAAAGAATCCTGTACCTGGTAAACAGATTTGAGACTCATCACTTTATAAATGTTTTTTTGAAGCATTTGGGAATAGATGGATTTACCATTGGGTTCTGGATTATTTTAATAAATTAGGTAGAGAAAAATCTAAGTCTTGAAGGTCATTAATGTTTTAAGTGCAAGTAGTACAAAAGGAACATTCAAAGGAAAAAAAAAAAAAAAGAGATCACACTGGAAGGGGATAAACCAAGGAATAGTTGTGACATAGGTGACAAGGAAATAGAGGTCCATGAAGAAAAGATTTCAGCAGTATTAACTGCTTCCAAGATGTCAAACGAGATAGCTAAAAATTGTCCATATTCTGCAATACGTAACAACCACTATAGCCTGTGTAAAAGCAAGGTCAATAGTATGTTACATGAAGAAATAACAGATGAATTCAAGAAATTGAGACCAAAAAAATACAAACCTGTACCTTCAAGAATTTTAAAGGGGAGAAATTTGGATTTGTTGATGGAGTTTAGATTGAAGACTACCTTTTTACATATCTTTTCTTTTTTTTTTTTTTAAAGATTTATTTATTTATGCATACAAGCACTGGGGCACAGGCCAGAGGTGTGGGGGGGTGAGAGGATTCACCACAGAG
>JAGFMF010011445.1:2122040-2213926 GCA_019455555.1 Galemys pyrenaicus | reverse complement strand
ATGTGGGTCCCCCCCCTGGCCGGCAGCAGGGATCGAACTTGTGCTGCAGTGGCTGCGATTTGCTTCGTAGTGCGTTGCTTAACCCACTGCGCCACCAGGAGAGGCCATACATATCTTTTCTTTATGTTTTTAATGCTAAAAAGTCATAGTGAAATTCTGTTGTGGTTTCTCTAATAATAGAGGAGACATTCAAGATAAGAGCAGATAGAGGGTGGAGAATTTACTACATTTTTAAGGAACCTAGAAGGGAAAGGTTCCAGAGTACAAATAAATGCTAGATTAATTATGCAGATAAAAAACAAATTTTCCTTCATCTCAGCTAGAAGAAGGGAAAGTTTGATGTAGGTTGTAATCTGGACAGAGAGAAATTCAAGAGATTTTTTTTCCCCACTTGTTTAAAGTAATCTTCTGGATCTGTGGGAATATATAAGTTGAAGATTTGAGGAGAGTTGGGAAGGTTTGAAATAGCATCTGTGGAGAATGAGACCTAAGTTGTACAGTCAGTGGATATCCAATAGGTTTCCCAGACACTATTGAAAACCTGGGTGAGATTAGCAGTCATCAGTATATATTGGTACCAGTCTGCTCCTTGGAGTGATTCTTTAGCTCTGTCCAGCAGAGTTTAGCAGCCTTGTTGCATGCTTATGAGAAAATGTCTCATAGACATTTAATATACGAAATGACCATGGCCACCAGGCATCGTGTCCTCAGATACTGACAAGAAGGTCTGCTACTGTCCTGACTTTCAGTATATGTTCTGTTGACAATGCTGAATCCCTTCTTTCATTATCCCACTGCTCTCTAGGGTTCTAGACAAATAGTCTCAAAATGAAATATATTTGAAAGCTCTACTATAAATTAATGAGCTGAGCCCCATTTCATGAAGGTATGGGAAATTGGAAACAATATAGCTAATTATGATATATATGTATGTGTGTAGCTTATGCAGCATTTACTATCACTGTTATATAATGCATTATGTAGTTTACTATTTAGAAATAAAAGTGTAGTATGATATATAATTGTATATGTATTTATCTAAAATATATTTTAAATGTATCTATAGTTTTGCCACAGATGTCAATGCACAGCTGTGTCTTTATCACTAACAGACGTGAGGACAACAATGTGGAACACTGGTATTCTCATTCAGAAGCCCGCATGAATCTTTAAGTTTGTGCTCCCCCAGGATTTTATTTTTTAATTTCCATTTTGTGACTTTTGTTACATCTCTAGCCTCTCATTTTAATTATAATTAAATTTAAAAATTAAATCTCTACTGCTAAGCACCTGGCTTGGAGCCCAAGTAAGAACCACACACTCTCTTCTTTTCTCTCATGATCACTTTAGAAAATTAAATATAAATAGAAGGAACAGTGCCCTGTATCTGAAAGGAAGACTTAGTTCTGCAATTATATCTTATGACCACTAATTCATTATGCTCTCCCTGAGAAGAGGTTAATAGATGAATGCCTCTGCTACTTATCCTCCTCTAAAACATCAGAAAATATAGTCTAGTTAAGCACTATGTGACAGAGAATAAGTGTGTAGTGATTCCTAAGAAACAGCTGCATAGTCACAGAGAATATATTTACTGTCTTGTATCTAGATATGATCATATTATTTTTTTGCACTAATAGAATATGAGCAGAAGAAAGAAAGAAGAGCTCCCAGCCAAAGTGATTACGAATTAGGTATGCTTTTCCTGTGATTTTCTAGCCACTTGATAAAAGGAGGCTGGATCTAATTTCTAAGTAGAATATCACCCTTTCTGGAATATGTACTTTGGATTTTGATGTGGACAAAACTATGTTATCATTGGAAATCTAAAAATGTGTGCCCCCAAATTTATTGATCTATATCTATAGAAACATAGATATATATACTGATACACACACACACACACACACACACATATATATATATATATATACTGGGTTATTCCTGCAGATGATTTAATCTAATCCATCATGCATTAGTTACTATTTTCAAAATGAAACTTATTTCTAAATTTTGGGTTCTTCTTAGGTAATACATGTTTGTATAAGTATTTTCTTTCTAGCACTCCGTAAATCTACTTACTTTAAAACCATTTGGAGTGTTTGCCATAAAAATATTAAAATAGGGGCTTCCCTGGTGGTGCAGTGGGTTAAGCAACGCACTATGAAGCAAACCACAGCCACTGCAGCACAAGTTCGATCCCTGCCGCCAGCCAGGGAGGGGACCCACATGGCATAGCAGACCTCTCCTGCCTCACCTGCTGCTCCCCTCAGCAGTGTGTTTCAGTGGATCTGCCTGTTCTGCTCCCCACTCTGTCTCTGGTGAATCCTCTCACCTCCTGCAACTCTGGCCTGTAGCCCAGCTCTTGTATGCATAAATAAATAAAATCTTTAAAAAAAACAAAATATTTTAAAATAAATAAAAAAATTAAGATAAATGTAGATATCTCATAGAGAATGAGGATTTTGGCAAGTGAAACAAGAATATTGCTTTTTCTGGATTCTAAAGTGGACTGAAACTATGTTATTTAGAAATAAGTCTAAAATCTTTAGAAAAAAACTGTGATAGTATACACACACATTCTCTCAGGCAGTTATTAAAGAGGCAAAATATGTTTATTTTGCTCACTAAATAGCATTTCAGGAACACAGGTTGGGTCGAGACCTCAAATATTTCTCAAGGAGACACTAATTCAGGGGTTTCTTTATAGAGTGAAATAAGAAGGATGAGATAATGTTCGGGTAGAAAGGTCACAAAATGAAAGGAAGTAAAATTTTTCTAGTCCTTTCAAACAGGAAATTCTTTCTTGCTGGTTTCTTGGAGTGGCAGTGGCTTAGCCAAGTCCAATGGTATAACCAGTTTAAAGAAGGCAGCTACTGGTTGGTTAGTTTGTTAGTGGTTTGGTTGATTGGTTTTTAATGGTTCTACTTAGGTGAACTTTTTTGAAATATGTATCAGGCGCAAAAACTGCCTTTTTCGAGGCCCCGTATAAAGGAAGTTGTTGATTCTCATAGTGCACGGATGAACAGGACATCTATTTCCTGAGTAAATTAGCAAGAACTGTGAATAAATTTTGTTCAGTTCAAAAACAGAAGCCTGAGTCTGGAAGTATAGCCCTCATTAATTTGTAGGAAAGCTATTTTAGAGTTCTGATAACTAAGATGGGCCACGTTACAAGGTGTAAGATGGAAACCCAATCTGAAGCCTCCAGCCATATGGAAGCTGAGGTAGAGGGAAGACAAGAAGAGGGTCAGGGAACAGAGCTTTTGCATTTCTTTTCACACTATAGATGCTTCTGAGAAACAATTCAAATTATACTTATTCAGAAAAATGAGTGTATTTCATAATATCCCCAAGGCATATCACTACCTTGTGATCTCTCACCCTTATGATAAGCCTTTAATGCTGGTCCAGGAGTAGCCATGTGAGTCACCAGTGACCCACACAGTACTTTTATGTGAAACCAAATAATGGTTTCTTCTCAAGATAAATGCAGGCCTAAAAGTATTGTCTTTGCTTAGAGTGTTCTAGAAATCAGTCTTGGAATTCTGGTTGCCAATGTGTGCTGACTTGGTAGACCAGACAGATCTCTGAGAACATTAATTTACAGTGGTTCTGCTAGTCCTCTTTAGTTGGCTTATATGCATGATGTGCTTCCTCCTCATACTGAGATCCAATTCTGTACAGAGAAGACAACCTGGGATGGGAACACACTATTTTAATTTTTTAATTAGTATTCTAATTATTAGATTTCTACAGTAAAACTATGAAGGAACAGTACATTACCCACTCCTGAAATCAAAAGAGAACGCTGTTCAGTGTGTCTTAGACTTAGTATACCTATGAAGGCAATACTCATTTCAGACTATGTAATAAACTGATAGTGTTTCTTTGAGTAATGATTCTGTTAGTTGATTATAATTATCACTTTGTTACATTTCTGCATTCTTGAGTCTGTAGCCAATAAGGAAGACTAAAAATAAAAAATAATAATAAATCTCATATTGTAACCACACACATATTCTTAATATTAAAAATAGATCATATGTACCCAAATGTAATGAATCTGATCATTTTACCTAATAGTAAATATTTTCTACTGGCAAAAAATAAAAAGGGGTTTATGTTGGTAAAGAATATAAAAAATGTTCAACAAAAAATAGTTTTATTTTTTAATTTCCCACACCAGAATTTGCTACCCTTTATCTTGCTAATTTACTTGTTACTATATTAGAAGAAACCTGATGCAAAAATCTGGGATTAGGTTTAGTATTGTATGAATGTTACACAGTTATGCTACAATAATACAGTATAACTGTTTTACACAGAATGTGCCCTCAGCCCCAAATTTATCTGTTGTAGCTCCAACCTCCAGTGTGTCTATACTGGAAGTAGGACCTCAACAGAAGTAACTAAGGTTAAATGAGATCAAATAATTATATCATTCTGAGCCAATAGGATCATTGTTCTTATTAAAAGGGATGCCAGAGAACTGGCACTTCTTTCTTTCACCATTTAAAACATCATTTCTTTTTTGAACTAGAAAGAAAGTCATCCCCAGGAACCAAAACCTGGTAAAACCTTAATTTTGAACCCACCTCCACCCACCCCCCCGCCCTGCCAGTCACCAGAAACATAGAAAAATAAATATGTGTTGCCTAAGTCACTTAGTGCATGTTGTTACTGCAAGTCATGCAAACTAAATGGTCACAATTCCCAAATGTTAGTTTACTAAAGTAAAACATTAGTTCTCATTCATAAGTCTGTATTCCATTGTAACACTTTCACTTCAGACTCAAGATCAGATTTGGGTCTTTTTCCTGGCCTGAAGTAGCAGCAGCTATCAGAACTATGCACTTCTTATGGTTAATGGCAAAAGTGCAACAAAATCAAGATGCCCCAAATTCTACTTGGATGTGTCCATATCATATCTACACACACTGCACAGCAAATGGCATGCCAATTTCATTATCAGTGGGGCAGAGAAGTATACTCCTCAGGGAGGATGGGAATGGAAGCTGTGAACATTTACTGAACTATTTGCTGAATATTATTATATTATCTGCCTCAATAGTCAACAACTTAAATCAGATAAAATCTTGCTTTTTCTAATAGTTCCTGTTCCCTTAAAAACACATTTTGACTATGGAAGACTGTCATAAGCGAATGTTTATTTTTATAGACTATAGGACACTCACCAGGAAGATGCCATCAGAGGAAGCCCCTTGATTGATTCTGGGGAGAATGGACTGAGAAGTCCAGGTAGGCACTGTAATCAGAGGATCCCATGAATTGAGGCAAGTATGAAAGAAGTGAATTCAACTTTGGGCAAAATAAAAGAGTGAGTAGGGTAAAAAGAAGATATCATGGCAGAAACCATATTCATATCCACCTCCAGAGGGCAAAACTGATTGCTGTGGATATAGTCACAGGAGAAATAGCATGAGTGTTGTGGGAAGCCAGCTGAGGAACCCCAGTGAGGAAGGCAAAGCTCAGAATTGTGCGACACCCACCAGCCATTTCCCCAGTGAGCAGTCAGCGAGGAAGCAAAATAGAATATAGAGAAGCCAAACAGAGTGTCAAATAAAGCCAATCTAACACTAAAACTTAAAAATCTGACTATAGAAAGGAGGCTACCAGGAAGGAATGGAGACGGGAGGGGCAAGGAGTTGATGAGGAGGGAGCACAGTGGGAATATCAGAACAGACTGTGGTGCCTTTGTGGTAGGTGTGGTTTAGAAACATCAGAAGGGGGAGGTCCTACACCTCTAAAATTATAACAATGATAAACCATTGTTACCTCAATAAACATTAAATTAAAAAGAGATGATTGGCTATTTAAATACATTAAAAAGCTGATACCTATTTATCAAATGTACTTCATATTAGAAAGGATTGTTTTATGATGACTAAGACACTTTTTAAAATTAACAAAATATAAATATTTAAGGTATATCTAATATCCCATTTTACCATTAATATATCAGTCACTTTAACCTGCAAAATTTAATTGATGTTAATTCGTGCACCTGATTACATATGGAGAAAGTGAATTCTCACATGTAGGACATTTGATAATATTAATATAAGTTTTTAATTCTGGGCTAATATGAGAATGAAATATGCTATTATTCTCTAAAACAAACCCTTCCACACACATAATCACACACTATACACTGATTGACTATATTGTATATAGCACCAAGAATGTAAACATATTACATTATGACTAAATTGAAATTCATCTTTATTAAAAACTCTGGTCTGTCTACTTTTGGTCATCCCATCTATCAGTTAAGGAGAATTTATGTTTATTTGTTTATTGTGGTCACAGAAGCTCACAATATTAAAGCAATAATAATCAAGTTGACTGACTTCAAAACTGGCAGATTTGTCAGTTTGTTCTCCCTTCACATTTCTTAAATCACAGGAGGAAGGTCAGTGTCCTGTTAAACAGAATGCCATTAATAAACTAACATGAGTCTTGTAAGAAGCATGGGCAATATTAAAATACCATATAAGCGTATAAAAATACTTTAATGTAGGGCCTCCCTATTGGACTAAGTGTCAGCACTATCACCTCTACAGCCTGAGTTCCATCCCTGGTCAGGGAGCTAACCCACATGGTGCAGCAGACCCCCGTCTTGCCCGCTTCTCCCCTCAGCATTGTACTTCAGTAGATCTGCCTGTTCTGCTCCCCGTTGTGTGTCTGGTGAATCCTCTCACCTCCACTCTTCTAGCTTATACGCCAGTTCTTCTAAGCAAAAAAATATTTTTTTAATTACTTTAATGTAGAATAACCAAGTTTGTATTTACTGAGTGGCACACAATGGGGAGTAAGTAAATATGTGTGTCAACATTGGGCTCCAGAAAGATGCATTTGGTTCTTAATTCACCAGTAAATGTGTACCCTTCTCATCAGTTCTGGTTCATGGAGATTCTAATCAAGCAATTTATCTGGTTCATTTCTCCTATGCCCTCATCAACTGAAGTGCAAAGTTTACTCAACAGCAAGAAGAGATGAGGTCAGACTTGAAAATAAGTGTTTGCCCATTTGACCAACGCCCAGAAGAAACCAGGGTGGGTGAGACAAATGATTAGTCTCCTTAGTGCCACAGTAATATCTGAAGAGTGAAAATTACACTTAAGCCATTTGGTTCTATTCATACCCACTCTTACCACCTGATTTAAAAAAAAGTGGATTTATAACTCTTATTTTATTTTTCATCAAATGGCCTGTTTGCTTACTTGTCCTTAGCATTCATCCTCTATAGTCACTCCTATTAGGATCCTGGTGTCTGCCTGAACAATATGTGGACATCACAATTTCCCCTTTCAGACTTAATAGCAAATTCTGGACTGAAAATGCACAATACTTACTTTAAAATATACCATAAGTGATGGAATCAGATAAAATTTTATCTAGGTATATAGAACAGAATATTGGGCTATACAGGTTGAAATAAAGATAAACAGCATATCACAAAGGAATTTGAAGTCAGAGGAGATATATTCACATGTGCATTCAAATCAGTATCCATGGATAATGTTATGGCTCTGATTTGCTGGAAAGCTTGATGAAACGATTAGCAATGGAGATAATTAGTTTTAATCAGCAAATGTAAACATATAATAGTAAATCAGTAGCCAGCTCTTCATTCATACCCACTGCTTCATTCATAGCAATCACACAGAAAAATTCAGGCTAAATCATGAAGACAGAAAAACAAAAATTCAACAATACATTTCAATTTAAAGAGGTCTTCTGGCTGACTGTGTTACCTCCCATTCATCCAGCTATAAACAGTGAGATCCAAATCAAATTCAGCCCTTAAGTGACTGATGAAAAAGTTATTCTCACAGGTGGATCAGAGAACAATGAGCACATTTTCGGAAGTGACAGCCCCTCCTGGTTCCTAGGACACAGTGGGGGCCTGACGAGATCTGAAGTAGCGCTTCATTTGCCTCTTTATATCACATTGTGATGAAAACTGTCACAACGTGCCTCTTTAGGCACTGAGCAATCTGTGATTTATCAAAGTGCCATCTTGCTGATGAACTGAAAAACAAACCCTGTCTCACCAACAACCAAAACATTTCACATTAAAAGATATTCTCTAATAGTCTTTAAAATTACTCTTCCAACATGGTTTCCTGAAGGGAAAATAAAAGTAAAGTGACACTATTTTCACAGATTTTGCTGGTGATATTTGACCCTCCAGTTTTTGAAGTCTATCTCATTTATACAAGGTGCAAATAATTCTGACTTCCCAAGTTCAAGTCCCATTAGTTGGTGACACTTTCTATAACCATCTGAAAATGTCTGTCCATGGCCTGGTAGTGCATCAGGAGGCCACTCCCATACAGAAACATGGGCTTCATCACCTCAAAAGACCAAGGTCCTGGGATCTGGGAAGCCTGGGAGGTTACTGGGTATGAATCATCATCTGATTTTGAGTGACTCCATCCAGGGATGAAGAATGGGAGTACAGCAACTCGATAGCATAGGAGATGCTCGAACAAAAGCCCAGACACTCTGAAACAATGTGGATTCTAAAGGACTAGATAGAGTTCACTAAGGTACAGGTGAGTTCAGGAGAGAGGGAAAAAATTGAAGATGTTGATAGGAATTACCTCCTTTATACCTAAAGAGGGATAATTGCCTTTTATTTGGGAAGAAACATTATTTTAATAGTTCATTCAACCAAGGACTTGTCCTTGGAAGAGTTATATTTTATTTTAATTGAAGTTACATAGTTGTTTGTGTTTTGGGAGTAGAGGGTCTTCCCCTTCATCTGTTACTTCCATAGTTCATCCTCCACTAAAACACCATAGTCCCCCACCCTGATCAATTGTGCTCCCTATCCTGGACCCTTCTCCTTCGATTCCTGGGAGGAAACATTTAATGTTAATGAGTGTGTGGAGGTAAAGCATTAGTGGTCGAAATAAAAAATGTAATCATACATAATCATGTCTTCCAAGAGTCTCAGAGAGTATTTTCAACTCTGTAAACTTAGGTTGTTCACATTTTCCACTGAAGTATCCCATTGGCAGAAGGGAATGAACTGGGAGAATTTAATTGGCTTTACTTGTTTTATCTGAAATAAGCATTCAAAATATCCATTCTGTCACAATGTATTTGCCAGTGTTTGTTTCAATATAAATATTTTTAATTATCTTTTGAAGCTATATGACATGTGAGGCCATACTTATTTACCATATTCTCCCCAAATCTAGCCTAGTCTATAGTGTATATTCTTAGTGAATATGTGCTGTAACAGACTGATACTTTAGGAAGATGCAGAGTGGTCAAACTCTGGTTTCTCACATATAATCCTTGCAATAGTAACTTTTACGCTGTAAAATTTGGTAAGAAGCAGATGATAGGACATATCTGTGGTCACAATAACTACTTATGATTAGTTATAGGAACACAACCTTTTGACTTCTCAGAAAACAAAGTGACTATCTCCATGTGTCACTTAATCATGTCATGAATTTGGGGGTCAAGTGACAATGGTTTTGATGATGGGCAGTGACTCTTGTTCCAAAACAAGGTGTTATCACTCATGTTTATAAAATGGGTCTCTATAATAAACTGCCTGTCTGTATATAAAGTTTTGCCAGTATTTATTTTTTATACTGAGGCTTATGTCTTCAGACTCTTAAGCAGAAAGGCCCCATGATACGGCACACTGAGGTTAGATATTGGAGCTACCTCAGCAACACACCCTTAGGATAGAACAGCAGGGCAGAGGTAGCATCCAGATGTCTTTCACCCCAAGGTGGGAACATTTGGAATTTATGGGTCAAAGCACAAGGACAGGATTGCTCTTATTCACTATGTTTTAGCTTGCACACTTTAGCAAAGCATTTGAAATAAATGCTTTTTTCCTTGTATTAAAATGAAAGTTGTTCTCAACCAATTGGACTTAGAACCTGGATATGTTTACCTGCCTGATTTAGTTTTTGATGAATGTGGTTGTTGAAGCTGATTTTCAGGTATTCCTAGGAGCTTTGTCTGTGGAGTTATCATGTTCAGGTTGCCAAAACAAATTTTACAGAAGAGAACCACTAATAGTTTCAAAGCAGATCCAGAAAGCAATTCCATTGAGCAGTCTGATCTGATTTATGAATGAGCTCTGAGTTTGTTGGCTTTCTGATGATGAATCTTTTACTGCCCATCTCTCTCCCTGGTCCCATTGTCTTGCAAATGACTGACCAATATATAACAATGGCTATAACATGGCTAACACCTTGGAGTGTTCAGTGTGACAAGCTCAGGGCTAAAAGCTTTATCTCTATCTCTGTATCATCCTCACAATAACTCTAAGAGGTAGTTAATATTATGAGAATCTTCATTTGTTAAAAAATGAAGGTGGAGTCTGATTTTCTACCTTTTCAAGGGTTAAGGCAAACAGACTGCCAAAATTAAACTCCTAACTATTCCAACTAAAACCATTCTTCTATAACTAAAAATGAAGCCCCTTACATGTGCTTACAATGCTCTTTGGAAAACTCAATCTGTTGTCTAATTTGCTTTTGACTTCTCCATCACTAGCTTACTAAGCGAGCCTTAAGAACATGCTCCTCAATTACAATCCCTGATTTTAAATGGAATGTTTTTGTTCTAGTTTTAATAACCATAGCATTTTCTTAGTTTTATCACCTCAGGTTTTATTGCACTAGTAAATAGAACTGATATTAAATATTCATTAATCTCCTAAAATAAATATCACTGAATGAGGATAGAATGGTACAGTGAGTCATTCATTTCATTAGAGTGGAATGTTTAGAGCCATTAAAAGGTTTTCTTTAGCATGCTTTCCAAAGCAATAGTCTTACTCTTAAACTGGATTATTTTATTATATTCCATTTTTAAATAATTAGTCTTTATGCCTTCTTTAATCCTCATCTGTCCCCATGTTTCAGTTCAGATTGAGACCAAGCAGTCTCTCTTTCAATAGTGGATGCCAAAATGTCAGCCATATGGGGGTGAGCACTTGGTGTTCATGACACGTATGCATCAAATGACAGGACGTCAAGATCAGGTTCTTCTAGAAAAAGAAGCTGTATTTTTTCCCTTCCTTCTGTTCAAGTTAATTTTATTTCCACATATTTCAGGTTGGATGGTTTAACTTCATATATAAATAATTGAAGCATATTGTATTTTCTTCTTTATAAACCAAATGATAAACCCTTTTAAGTACCACTGAGATTCAGCTTCCAGAAAGGTTGCCAGCTTATTTTCTTGATTTATCAAAGCTACTCTGAGGTAATTTGATAAAGCCTGTTAAAATTAAAGTAACCCCTAAAGCAAGGCAGGCAATTTTTTCTCTACCAAAGGCTCTGACAACAAAGTACATTCACCAGTGTTCATCATTTCATTCTACATTTTTGAATGTTTTCTTTGCAAATGCAATATGGAAGTTAAACCATAACCCTTACATATGCACATTAACTTATATTTTCAGATAACTTCTGCTTATTGCATCCTTAAAATACGCTCCCTAACCTGCCATAGATGATAGTGGTTTTCCAAAAGTTGCATGGGTCAGAATCAACCAGAAAGCACAGATTACTAAATCTACCTCCAAAAGCACCAATTCGCCACAAAATCTGACTCAGCATGTCAAGGATGAGGCTCAACTATCTTACTGATATGTCTGCTCTTAGCAATACACTTTTGAGGAAGTTATGTATAGTGTATCAATACTTATGAGGAAAACTCTACATACATTTTCTATAAAAGGACAGATAGTAAGTTAAGTTTTGTGGGATATATGTGATAGGCAATGCTGAACTCTGTGGTAGTGATATAAAAGCAGTCATAGACTATAGATTCATGAGCATGACCTTGCCCTAATAAAACTTAATTTTGGGGCACTGACATTTAAATTTCATAATTTTCACATAACACAACATATTCTGATTTTTTTCCATCTATGTAAAAGCATTTTCTTAGCTTTCAGGTCATACATAATCTGACCTTGGACTAGATTTTACCCTCATATCATAGTTCATTAATGTTGGTCCCAAAAAGAGAGAATGAATAGAATTTTCAGCATCAAAAATCATTTCAAGTACAAAATATGGATCTCATACTAAAAAGAGATAGATGACAGTATTAACTACCCAGATACTCATTAGTACTACAAAAGGAGTAAATTGGGAATTCCAGAGTCCAAAAAAATTATTGATTAATATATTGTGACATTCATAATTATTCAAGTTCCCAGATATCTGTAAATAACAGAGTTGGGAGAGTATTGCTTAAATTAAGAAGTCATTTTTGAAATTTATAGGATCAAATGACAGAAAACAATGATCATTCCTACTAAGAAAGTATAATCTTACATTCATTATACACTAACTTTGTACTCCATCTTGATGATAATTAACTATACATCTATCTACATCTACTCATTGAATTCAATAATTTTCAAAATCTGTTAATTCTTAAAATTCAATTTAAAAAAAAAACCTTCAAAACACCTAAGTCAGAATATGTTTAATTGACCACTATCAAAAGAGCCATTTCCTCATGTATATTTATTTGTAACTTATCTTAAAACTGTCTGTTAGTGACCACAATAGTAAAATTGTCCCCGGTTTATCAGTCATACTTTCTAAATCACACTTGTATGTCTGCTGATCATTTTTATTAGTAAAAATGCAATAATACTTGCCAAGAATTTTTCTAACTCCTTGCAAATGATAGTTATTATTTTATTATATCAGAAATAGCCAGTAAGGCTGGCTTCTTATATAAATAATAAAATATTTTTGGAATTTCAAACACAGCTTCATTTAATCATGTAGATGTTGAACCAATGTGATCTCCAAGGTCCCTTCAAGCTCTAAAATAAATTAGTTGTGAGGATCTATTCATGGTGACTATAATCCCTCATCAAAAGAAAATCATCTTATTATAGTGGCACTCAAATTTCAATGTGTGTAAGAATCACCTGGGGTACTGAGTTATAATGCAAATTCCTGAGCCTCACCCCTGTGATTATTCATTTAAGAGATCTAGGGCCCCAAAACAACCCTAGATAAGTCTCATCTAGCTGGTGCATAAATTACACTTTGGTGAACTCAGTTGAGAAACATTAACTTTACCACAGCCAAATATATGACTGAGCTTGACGAAGACTAAGTAAGTGGAACGTTAACAAATGTTCTTTGATTCATGCAGTGGTGGTCTGCTGTTACTGATACAGAATAAACAATCTGAATCATAGACTTCAAAAGGCTTAATATTCTGGGTCATTTCTGTCCAGAATAAAAAAATTGCGTCTGGTAGAAAGTGCTTATCAAAACCCCTCTTTAAATCACATTTATGATCTAACATGATTGAGCGCCCAAATACGGGTACTTTTAAAAAAGGGAAATCTGCTAAGTGCATGTAGTAAACAAAAGTGAAGTTAGGTGACAGTGGCCTCAGGTCATTGTTAAACTGCAGTTTGAGCTCATTCTCCGAGCAGCGTATTTTTCCTTAGGTGGCACTGGCAGTGATTCATAACTATGTTCATTGACTTTCTTCTGTGTGATTTAATTATGCAGAAATCCACTGTCAGGTATCTGTTCCCTCAGGAAAATTGAACCATAGTATCCAATGAATTTGAACAAGGAACAGTTATAGGGCCATAGTTCCATTTTTTGATGAAGAATCAGTTCTGCTATACTCACCCTTGCTTCTGCATCAAAACAAAGCAACTCACTTCCCATAGACTATCTTAGACACAAAGACGCAACTCTCTTTATTTCCCCCTTAGATATATTTGCGGGAGACAGATTCCTATTAATGTTGGTCTATTGATTTTTCATGTTCATATTCTTACTTTAATACATTTATGTTTAACATAGAAAGTAAAGAATGTTGAAGACCAGGTATTGTTGACAATGTTATCTTTGATGGTTTTACATTCCAAATTGCAAGGATAATTGATATCTAAACCTGGAGAAATTCAGTATACATTCTTTTTCCCAAGAAAAACTGTCAGAAGTAGTAGTAATCATAGGAAATTCTCTGTACACAGCTTGTCACCAACTATCCTATAATCATTTTTCTAGCGATAGTGGTCCAAAAAGAACTTTAAGAAATCTTCATTTATATTTAACAGGACATACATTATCTGGTTTACTTATGTGGTGACAAGATTGGAAAATGATTCACAGTGGCCAACATAGATATATTGCATAGCAACACATGCATAGATTCTTAAGGAAGAGCAGAATAAGCCTTACATCTTTAAACTACATTAGTAATATGTCCTGGAATTTAAACTATGCGTCCTATGACTTTCCATGATATTAAATGATGCAACTCACAGTACTCCCTTTCTGCTTACAAATATGCATTTAAAAGTGACTTGTAAACTTTCAAAATAACTTTAAAGTGACAGATTTCCCAAGTTGCAAAATGATGCAGTTATAACTAGAGCATGATATGAATACTCTTAAGATGTGATGAAAAGATGTTCTTATGTTTTTAATGATAACATTGCTTTTCTGATATACCAAATTGCCATTAAAGGATATTTTAAATCACTTCAATAAATCTTAAAGTGATTTTCAGATATCACTTAATGTTTCCAGTTGACATAACAAATGAACCATTTCAGATTTCATTGAAAGCTCTTTAGTATTTGTCAGCAGACTATTTTGGAATAGTTTCAAAAAGTGACAAATTGCAGTAAATCATTTCAAGGCAGCTTAACACTATCACAGCCATTATCAGGTACAATGCAGGGATTTGTAAATCCACATCACATATCCACTCAGTTTTGTAACAGAGCAGGAATAGCAAATAAAAGGCATTGTGTTAGGATGTTCCCTTTCCTATACTTTATTTAACATTTATTTTAATGTTGACACATTATATTAACTGTAATAAAAGAAAGTAGACATCCCCTGCATTATTTATCAGATATTTGGTTGGGTTGCCAAGGTGTCACTTTCCCAATGAAAGTGTAGACCTTAGAAGAGGTGTGCCGTGTAGCTCCATACATAGAATATCTGCTCCTAGCTGAAAAAATAAAAATTCTTAACACCTCTTAATGAATGATCACATGAGAAGACCTCACAAAAGCTGTACTGTGATATTACATAGAATAAATTATTGGTGGTTCATTTCAGATCACTTGGTACAAAGAGCTAAGTATATTTCTATAATTGAACATGTCCCTGTTCAAACCCTGATGATTTTTCACATGAGAACTGCACTATCAAATGGTCAATTGTCCATTAAAAATCCATTACCAAATTATTGGGCAAATTATTTTTCCATCACATATGATGTTTGTGAATGTCTAGTATACTAAACTTTTAATATTAAATATATTTAAAGAGATTCATGTTGTGATGATCTATTATGATTGTTAATTAGGCCATTATAAAACATTCACTCTCTTAAAAATTACTGTTATTAGCATTCACATTACCATAAATGATTTGCATCAATGATTTTCATTTAAAAACTACTCTCTTTCAAAGCCTGATCTTTACTTAGAAAATATAATAGAAGGTGATAACAAGTTCAACTCTTATTCAGTAGAATCTAGTTAACATGATTAAATAATTGTAGTAAATGAAGGCAATGCAGGGGTGTTGAAGAAACATTGTACTAAGAGTCAGATGGCTGAATTCCAAACCCTGACTATCTTTGTGACCTTAGGCAAATCATTTTCTTTTTCTGCATAGCAAATCCTTCTGTTATCAAATGAGGTAGATATTTTATAGAATTGATGTAAAGATCAGATGAGATAATTGATCTGGCAATATCTCAGAGATAAATGGCATATCCCACTTGAGGGAATTTAATATAGAGTTTATTTGCTGCAAAGGAGAGAGGAATAGGAGCCAAGGGGTATTAAAAGTCATCTACTGAAGGGTTGAAAGGAGGGAGTGAATACTGGAACAAAAAGACAGAAAGATAAGTGGAAAAGGCCAGTTTCCTTGAGCTCCAACCCCTGGGGTACAACCTTGTCCATGCTGGGCACTCCCTGTCTTGCCATGGCTTCTGCCAGTGCTCTGCAAGTTGAATTTAATGAGAAGTCAGAGGCCCAGAAGCCCAATGAGGTGGCCTTCTATGCCATCTTCCAAGCACACAGAGCAGGATGCAGAAGCAGCAGCAATGAAAGCTAGCTAGGACTGACAGGGATGCAAAGATATTTGGAACATATAAGCCACCAGAGAAACAGAATCAGTAAGAACCAGAAATTCTGAATTCTTTCCTTTCTCCTGCTATGGTGCAACTTTAGATTACTGTTGCTATTTCTTTCATTAGCAAGTGGTTTCTATAAGATGCAGGTATTTTTAGTTACATGTAAAACATACAATGAACATTATTAGAAAAATATTCAAACACGACAATGAATTTGGAGAATACCCAGGTGCTAACTGAAGCAAATTTTCTGAACACTGATATCATAGCCAAAGGAATAAATACACTTTGAAGCTGCTACGGCAACCACTTACCCATCATAGCTTAAGCAAGATTACTAAGTAAGTGCAAGGAGTTATGAAGAAAACAATTTTAAAGAATAGAACACTGAAATTGAGCCTAACACCTCAACTAGGGGAACTATAAATTTTCTTCCTATTAATCCACTTATCCTGTCCCTAGGCTAATCATTGAACTGCTTCTGATGCTGAGGCCCTAAGAAATAAGTGTCAGAGGTCTCTGGAGTTTTTCCAGACCCCCTCTGCACTACTTTTCTAGGACTTCTCGAGCTTTGTGTCTACAGGGATTAAATTATAATACACCTACATTCAAATACTGCCTGTCCAAAACCCACACTTGTTTTGTGGAAAGGCAGGTGGTCTCCACAAGCATGAGGGGGAAACCTGGAGCATTGAATCATTTGCTTTCACTAGCAAACATTTTAATTTCCTAATGGAGTTCCCACTGAGATGATCACTATAAGGATGGATATGTATGTGTAGTAATCAAGCCACATTCTTTGCAGCATTAACCAAGAGAAACTACTATAGATCATTGGGAGGAAGGAAACATGAGAAGAGCAACTATCAGTGCTAAACTATCATGATATTCATCACCTACCTTCAAGGACCAAGCAGGTACTGCAGGTGAAGTTATTGCACTTTGTCAAAATATTTGTTAACTAAACTATATGCACATATATAATTAACAAATTACATTCACACATACATATGCACACATACATTTATATGCACATGTATATATGCACATACATACACATATATACATATACATACATGCGCACACACGTGGGCCTCCCTGGTGGCACAAGGGGTTGAGCGCCACACTGTGGAACTTCTGCAGCCACTGCAGTGTGAGTTTGATCCCCAGCCAGGGAGGGGATCCCTCCATGCACCCGCATGGTGCAGCAGACATCTCCAGCCTCGCCTGTTCCCCTTAGCAGTGCATTTCAGTCAATCTGCCTGTTCTGCTCCCCCTTCTCTCTGATGAATCCTCTCACCTCTCCCCATGCCTTTGGCCTATACCCCAGCTCTTGTGCATATAAATTTAAAAATCTTTTAAATATATATATATATACTTATATATGTTTGGCACAAATATGTACATTTAGAATAAAAACTCAATATATATAAAATCAGTATATACTTTATATCCTACATATACAGAAAAGTCTTGTTCAGTCTTGATTTTGTGCACTTCTCTACATTAACCAAATTAGATTTGATCCAAAAATTATATAAGAGAAATACATGGCAGAATTTATTGAATTTTATCTTATATATAGTACCATGTTTTAATATTATAGAAAAAATAATAAATGAAATTTATGGTTCATTGTATTCAATATTGATGAGATTATTCATGAAGAGAAACTATCATTCTGAAATAAATCAGAATAGGAACCTGCTATGCCAAATGATCCCCAGATTTTACTGGATTAATACAAAAAACATTTCTTACAAACTTATATTCCAAGGCAAATTTCAAATGTGCCCTGTTCTATGAAGCCATACAGGGATTAAGTTGTATATGCTTCAATGTCTCATAGATTCCCGCCTATTTTGGAGGTGGGGAGAGAGAGGGGCTCAGTGTGAAGGGGTGAGGAGAAGACTTGAGAGGGGAAGAGAGGAGAAAGAATATGAATGAATGGTATACCTATGGGATTTTTAAACACTAGGTCTCAATTTTATATCATTTTTTTTCATTTAATTTATACTCAGTATTAAGATCTCCTCTAACTCAGGGAAATTTGAAAAACAAAACTAAAAAACTCTATCATGCCCAAAAAGTAACAAAACTAGAATTTTTGCATATGAAGCACACAGTCACAAATGATTTTCAGAACCTTTTTTTTTGTCTCCTTTTTGAAACACAGACTGATAAAATAAGTCCTAAGAAATGACAGGCATACCTTTGAAAAATATCTGAGTATCTTCTGGATTAAAAAGCTCGGTAACTCAAAAAAACAGCAACATCTGGATAACAACCAGGATGGCATATCCTCCTGGATCTTGTGGGGATATGACTGTGTTATATGTGCATTCACTGAGCTTTTTGCAATATGGAGAAAATAAGATGAGGTATTGTCCATCAAGTTAAAACACATACAGGGAAACTGTAAAAGAATCCTTTTTTGAAAAATATTACCACTCAGTGACTCCTCTATAATTACACTACATTTTTCAGCTTCTAATAGTAATTGCATTTGAGAATTGTTACACTGGCCTTCACTATTAGAAACTGTTCTCTTACTTTGGTTTCATGACACTAATTTATTTTAATTGACGTAATACTAGTTTACAACAATGTATATTATTCAGAGGTTTAAATTTATACCTCTTTGGATGTGTTACCATACCAAGGCCACCACCAGGAGACCCATACTCTTCCACCAATAGGCTTTCTCATTGGGCTCTCTCCACACTTTGCTTTCCATCCTTCTCCTCCTGCTGTGGCATTCTCAATTTTACAATCAGTTTATTTTTTTAATTTGGTATTTTCTAACACTTTGTTTTGTTTCTCTGTATTCCACATAAATGAAAACATCTGGTACTTGTCCTTCTCTTCTGACATAGTCCCCTTAGGAAAAATCTTCTTCAGTCCCATTCATATGACTGAGATAAAGAGTTCATTTTTTCTATAGCTGAATAGTATTCAAGTGTGTGTGTGTGTGTGTGTGTGTGTGAGTGAGAGAGAGAGAGAGAGAGAGAGAGAGAGAGAGAGAGAGATCTTCTTAAGCCTCATCTTCTTAAGCCACTCATCTGTATCATCTGTCCTTCCAGGGGCACTTAAGTTGTTTTCATAATTTGGTTATTACAAGTAGTGTTATAATGAACATAGGAGTGCATATGTCTCTTCTTAGTAAATTCCTTAGGTAGGCACCCAGGAATGAAATTTCTAAATTGTATGGTAGATCTATTTTAATATTTTTAGAAACATTCACACCATTTATATAAGGACTTGTCCCCATCAACAGTGTCTGTGTTCCCATCAACAGTGGATGAGGTGTCCTTTTCACATTCTCATCATACTTGCTATTTCTGCATTTTTAATATGGTCCATTCTCATAAGTATGATTGTGGATTTGATTTGCATTTCCCTAATAAGTGGCAATAAAAAAAATTTTCATGTGCCTGATGACCAACTCTGTGCCTTGTCTGGGTAGTATCTATTTAGCTTTTATTCTTATTTTTTGTTGTTTTTCTTGTTTGTTTTCTGTTGTTACTGTTGAGTTGTATGAATTTGTTAGATATATTTTGATGTAAAAATATTTTGTACTATTCAGTATAGTGTGTTTTCATTTTAATGATAGTTTCTTTTGCTGTGAAGAAGCTTTTTAATGTGGTCCCATTTGTAGTTTTATATATATATATATATATATACAGCATTTTAAATGGACAGGTCTATTAGAAAAAGGAGAAATGAAAAAAGAGAGAAAACTTCATAATCACAGGTGGTCAGGGAGGAGAGCAATTCCCTTTTGTTTATTTTTCTTTTTGTTTGTCTTGCTATGGAAGCTGAATCCTCAAAGTCATCCATCCATCAAGTCAACATCTTGAAGTCGTTTGCCTATGTTTTCTTCTATGTATTATATGGTTTAAGGTCTTATATCCAAATGTTTAATCCAGGTTGAGTTAATAAGTCTTTCATTTTAAGCAAAATTATTATTCATCAAGAACAGAAGATATGCATTATATTATTCCAGATATGCCCATCATTTCTTTAACAAATAAAGGTCATAAGACAATAGGGATGTTAGGAGTTTATACATGTATCCTTTTCATCTTTTTATGTGAATTAGTCTGAATTATCATCTATAGATTTCCCTAAATTTAGAGTAGCCCATTAAAACCCCATAAAAATCCACTTTTGACATCATAGTCTTGTAAAATGGAAGAGTACCAACTATTGCTTGGTGATACTTGGTAACTGACCTGGAACTCATATTTGATAACTTTATGTTCTTGAATAAGTAGCATAGTAAATCCAATAAATTAATGAGATTATGTTATTATTATAGTTTATTTTTAAATTACAAATATTTAAAATAGTTTTATAACTTAGTACTATTGTAATTATACTTCTACATAATGCCTAATGTATTTAAAGTAATCAAACATATTGAATACATCAAAACTGTAATAACTTAGAATGGTGGCATTATATTAAACATCAGAGTACCTAATTAGTTCATTTATTCACATGTATTCATCAATGCTCATTAAAATAGAAAACTTTTCATTTAGTTCTAAATTAAAATTCCAGTTCTGTATTATCGTACATGGCATAAATTCAATTGTACCTCATGATGCCCAACTGGTTAAAAACAAGTTAAGAAAAATACCTTTGAAGCTCTGTATCTTAGTCTTTCCTGCCCATACAAACACAGATATCATTTTCTTATAACACAATTAATTCAGTGCAACATAAAGGTTAAGACATTTATTAAAAGTAAAAGATAATGGGAAATTGTTATTTTTAAACAATTACAAAAAAAGTAATTCCAAGAGATGTAGGTGCCCTTCCCCAGAGTCAGAAGAACATTATCAATAATAGCCAAGAATTATAAACAAACTAGTGCCCATCAAGAGATGAATGGATAAGATGTGGCATATAAACACAATGGGGTATGACTCAACTATAAAAAAATCTTGCTATTTGTGCCTTGAATGAAAATAAAGGGTAGTATACTTATTGAAATAAGCAATATATAGAGACAAACAACACAAGATTTCACTCATACATAGTACATAAAAAATAGACAAATTAAAAGAAAATTTAGACTATAAGAACAAAACATATTGGTATGTTTTGGCAGTGGGAGAAGGGTAGATAAATTCAGCAAAAGAGATCAACTGTATAGCATGGAAACTAGAATTCTGATGGTGAACATAAGGTAGTAAATATAGATGCTGATATAAAAGATTCTATACCTGATACCTATATTAATTCAGTAAAAATGAAATAAAATATTCAGTGATATCTGTGAATTTCTAGGACAGCTGTCCTTTAAATAAGAACTGCCTCTGCTTCAAGACATAAGCTTGAATATTAACAAATGGCACTAAGGAATAGTGATGATAATAATTGTATTGACCCTTTGTTGACAACTGCTCTATACAAAGCATGGAAGTGATTTTACATTACATATTACACTTAGTTAACTATTACCAGTGTGAGGTCCCCATTTGGAAGAAAATAAAGTTGTGGCTTAATGTGCATAATTTAATTGCTCACACTTATTTCTTTTTATAGTTCTCAAAATTAACATTTTAGGAAGCTTTAATTTTAATTGTGCAAATTATCTTTCCAATCTAATAATTGCCAGGTATAACCCTTAGCAGCATGCCATTTTCAGCAAGTGAATACGTGTCTCTGAACCTGTGTTCTCAAATGCAAAATGAAATAATGAGATCTGGCATATACACATATTTGGGGGGACATGGAGAAAAGATATTCTAAACAAAGAGCAATCATTACTCAAGAAATGGAAAATAGTTGTTTAAAAAAAACAGTTGAAACAGAAAAGTGTAGCGTACTGTAATAAACAGAAAAGGAAAAGTGAATTTCAAATTCCTTAAGATTTTGCTAACACTTTTGGTATAATAAGTCAACTAAATTAGTTGGAATAAAATTCCAGTATTTGTTCATAACATTTTATGAAGAAGGTCTTGTGCAGATTTTCATATGGTCCCATAGTCATTCCATAGAGAGTTAAAAATAATGACATCAGAGATAAAGGTTTTAAGAAGAAATTTCATATCAATTTGTCCAGCCATATGTATTCAGATAAGAAATAAAATAATTAAAGACTTCTACAAAAGTTTACTGAGTCATTGGTAGCGGTATAACTTCTCAAGGCCAGATTTGATTGTACATACCCAATTAATGTTTGCAAAAGAGAGTAAAGAACGAGAATTTCAGACACAGCTGTCACACATCTAGTTTAAGACAATGTAGGCAAGAAAGGTGACAAAGAAAACTCAAAACTTAAAGTACAAATTATTGTCTCAATAGAAATAAAATTCCATACATCAAAGCTGAGTTGTACCTATTGTAAGAGGAGAATAAACAATTCCTCTTCAACAGTCATTTCCTTAGTTACTTGACTTTGCATTCCATAAACTGTAAAAATACTTTCCTGTAGTTCCATTAGTAATAAATTAAATTCCTGGCGAATGGTATGATGTAATTGGGCTTTTGAATTTGTTGAAAAAGTTGACTCGTTATATATGATGACCAAACAATAAACAAGAAGAAAATATCCTCTGCCTTTCGCTGCCCTAGTTTCATCCCTGAGTAAGTGAAAGAATAAATTTTTTATCAAGTGATGAAACTTAGAAGAAATTCCAGGTGGGCATTTTCCAAATTCCACTTATAATTTATTTATTTTCCTTTTTTTTTTCCATATGTGGGAAACTGATCATATAGACAAGAACTATAAGTTGATTTTGCATAATTTTTTCATGGACGTTAGAAACAGGGCAAATGCATATAATGAAACTACTGACTGAAAATTTTACTTAAATGGGGACACTATAAATTGCAAAATTTTGATATTTAGAATGTTTACCAAAGTAGAATTATTTTATATAAAATTACTCTCTTTTACATATTATTATCATTTGACTTTTGCTCCTTAATTGAGTTTTTGTTTCTCATCCACATGTATGTAAAGGATCTCAGATGATGAGTTTAAAATGTAGCATTTCATTCTGTAAGAATCTATCATTTGATTTCATTAACTTGTTTAAGTAAATAATCAAGATGAAAATGTCCTATAAAATGCTACCATCTTATGATAAAGTAGACCACTTTAACCTAAAAACCACCATGACTAAGAGTAGATGTTAATTAGAGACATAAAAATCAAGTGGAACTAAAATACTTGAGATCCTAGTGCTTGACATTTGTTTATCTTTAATATGAACATCAACTCCTTGTCACAGTGAATTACTGTCTATTCAAGATTTGATGAGGTTGTGAAAACTAGAAATTCACCTTCAGCTAACACAACACTACCTTACAAGGTTAAAAGAGATGTCTCCTTAACTTGTTCTCTCAAATTACTTTGTATGTGTGTCTATGTATGTACAAGTGTATGTGTTTATGTGTGCACATGCATGCATATAAAACAATAGTAATTTATAATTTTGTGGTTTAAAATTGAATTTTCTCATTTACCTTTGAATATTTGTCATAAACTAATGAACTAATTCCAAAATACCTGTTCAACTGCTGGAAACTAAGAGTTAAGATAGAAAAATATTTTTCTAAATATAACAGCTTCTGGTTTTGATCAGACATAGTTAATATTCAATCTTTACACTTGTTAAAATTTGTATAAGGGGCTTTTTCTAACATTTGGCATCAATAGCCAAATTTTAACATATTACATATGTTTATTATGTTTTGACACAAATATTTCTGTATAAATGAGTTCAGCATTGGATTAATGTTCAGCATTTCCTTGGTAATTAAATGCAAACCCCAGTGGTTCCCTCGTTAGTGTCTTTTATTGTGATTAGCACATTTCTGGGCACACCACAGAGAAACAAACATCTTTTCCTTTCTCTGTAGCACTGTGTCTTACAATAAAAATTAGTTAACAGGGGTCTCTCTGGTGGTGCAGGGGGTAAGTCGCAGCACTCCAAAGCTATATTCAGTCACAGCATGATGAGATCCCCAGTCAGGGAACAGACCCACATGGCGCAGAAGACCTCTCTGGTCTCACCTACTGGTCCCCTCAGCAAGAGTATTTCAGTAGATTTGCCTGTTCTGCTCCCCACGCAGAACCCTGGTGAACCCTCTCATCCCCTGCACCTCTGGCCTATACCCTAGTTCTTGTATGCAGAAATAAATTTTTTAAAAAATTAAAAAAGAAGTATTTGACAGCAATGTGAAGAGCTTGTGATGGCAGCCACAGTGTGGAAAGTGATCCAGTCATCTTGAATGTCTAAAAACTGTGTACACACACAGTGATTTGAACTGTTTTGTTTAAACCTTCTAGTGCAGAACTAAAGAAGTTGTGTTTCTCTGAACCAAAGGATGACACAGGAAGATTTAAATCAGGAAATATATAATGTATTTTTCTACTATGTGCAAAGCATTATACTTGGTGCTGGAGGGACAATCTGAAAAAGAATATTAAATCTTCTGAGTCAAAAGTATAAAAGAAGTGTGGAAAGACATATGTCCCTGTCTCGGTTCTGCTGAGAATTTAAACAAGACATTGCATTTATTTAAGATTAGGTAAAATTATAATTTGAGACATGACTCCCCCTCCCCTTCATGGACAGGCAATCTCGTTCACATGGCCATGTGGCCTCAATATAATAACTGAAGAAAAGCATAATAAGGCTTTTATGAATACCCTTGCTATGTCATAACACTACAAAGATCTAAAATACTTGGATAAAAGATCTGAAATACTTGGACAAATTTCTTAGCTCTATTTTCTGGGATAACAAGTTGTGTTGTATATATAGTTGGTTTTTTTTTTAAAGATTTATTTAAATCATACAAGAGCAGGGGTATAGGCCAGAGCTGGGGTATAGGCTGGGGTATAGGCCATAGGTGAGAGGATTCACCAGAGACAGAGTGTGGAACAGAACAGGCAGATCTACTGAAATACACTGCTAAGGGGAGCAGCAGGCAAGGCAAGAGAGGTCTGCTG
Organism: Galemys pyrenaicus; assembly: GCA_019455555.1. Lineage (NCBI taxonomy): Eukaryota > Metazoa > Chordata > Mammalia > Eulipotyphla > Talpidae > Galemys > Galemys pyrenaicus. Next base: position 2,188,782 of record JAGFMF010011445.1, on the reverse strand, counting down.
TGCCACGTGAGTCCCCTCCCTGACCAGGGATTGAACTTGTGCTGCTATGATGCAGATGCTTCACATTGAGGTGCTCAACCCGCTGCACCACCAGGGAGGCCCATATGTATAAATATATATATATATATATACTTTTTCATTTAAGATTGTGAAATTATTTCTTGAACAGCTGCAATGTGCTAGGCAGGATTCTAGGAGTCATATACATGTATATACAAATACACATGTGAATACAAAATATATCCCAATGTATAAAAAGCCTTAATTTCTTGCACATAAATCTTTTGAGGGCAATTAAGGAATAAAAAAGTATGTCAAACATGTAACAAATCAGATGATAAAAATGCTATAAACAAAGACAAGTTACCCAGTGGGAGAACGGGAACACTGTAGGGAAAATAGAACAGGGTTTGCTGTAGGCTTTTTGAGCCATTTCTGGTATCTAAGATTTTGCTCTCAAAAATTGGGAACTTGCTTGCATTATATGCAAAGTATATAAAGTATATTTTAAAACTATAATTCTGGCTGAGTCAGTATCACAAAGACTTGTTTGGAGGCTCTGGAAGTATTCAGGAGAGCACTGAGCAGGTTTTAACATTGGATGTATAACAGGTGGGGGGTTTTGTTCTGAAAGTAAACTAAATGGAATTGATGATAGATTAACTGACTGTAATGGAGAGAGGAGTAAATAATGACTATATACAGGGCCTCCCTGGTGGCTCAGTCGGTTAAGCAAGGCACTATGAAGCAAACTGCAGTGTACTTCAGTCAGTCTGCCTGTGTGCTCCGCACTCTGTCTGGTGAATCTTCTCACCTCCCTGGACTCTGGCCTGTACCCCAGCTCTTGTATACATAAATAAATAAATCTTTAAAAAAAAAAGAATGACTATATACAGACTATTAAAAGTTGCAGTTGTCAGTAAGACTGCAGGAGTAGCAGGATCTGGATGTGGAGATCAGCAGTGGGTTTTTGCAGCTCTTGTTTGTGAATCCTACTGAAACATGAAGATCTCCTGTCCAAGCCATAGAAAACTTCTTCCACTTTTCAGTACTGTTGTGGTTCAGATGATTAGGTCTGTGCCAATGCCTACCAGAGGGAGAGTGTCCCGATTCACTCTGTACATGCACATGCACAGGGAACTCAGCCCCTGTGCTTTACAGTTCCACAGTATATTTGTATTGAACACAAGTAACTGGAAAGTCTGTGTGCTGTATATCACAGACTCAGTGACCATATGTGGCCACCATTCAGTTACATAATGATGATGCTTTCACTTATCTACTGTGTCCAGCACTGATTTTGAGACTGTACTTAACGTCTCAGATTCCTGTGTATCCACTTATTCAAAATCGGATTTCTTGCAATTCCCTTGACTTACAAAACTTCCCCTCCCATACCAATGCTGCTCTTTTTATTAATCGAGGTAACATTGGTTTATAACACTGTTTGTAACTCACAGGAATAGAATCACACTTCATAAGAATGACTTCACAACTCACTGCCCACCTGCTATCCATATCGTCTACCATAGATCATTTAATCCTCTCCACACTTTGCTTTCTGTCTTCACTTTGCTCCTCTAGTAACCATAATTCTACAGTCAGCTTTTATAGTTTGTTATTAGATTGATTTTTTACTGACTCTTTGTTTTGTTTCTTTGTACTTAAATGTAAATAAAAACATGAGACATTTGTCTATCTCTTTCTGACTTATTTTGCTTAGCATTATCTCCTTCTGGTCCATCCATATTTTCATAAATAGCAAGAAATCATCTTTGTTTATAGCTGAGAAGTATTGCTTAATTGCTCTCACTAGGCCTTCTAATACTGTATGATTACCAGTGGTGAGAGTGTACATCCTGCTTGTATCATATCTTAGAAGAAAAGTGTTCAGTCTTTCACCATTGAGTATGATGTTAGCTGTATGTTTGTTATATTTGCCCTTCATTATTTTTGGTTATGTTCTATCCACAATTTTTTTTGAGTTTTTTTTTTCTAATTCATGAATAAATGTTGGCTCTTTTCAAATTTTTCTCTGCATCTATTGATACCTTGATATAGTTGAACGTTTTTAAAAAAGATTCATTTATTTATACATACAAGAGCTGAGGTGCAGGTCAGAGGTGTGTGAGGGGTGAGAGGGTCCACCAGAGACAGAATGGGGAGCAGAATAGGCAGCTCCACTGAAACACACTGCTGAGGGGAGCAGCGGGTGAGACAGGAGAGTCTGCTGTGCCATGTGGATAAGCCCCTGGCTTATGTTCAGTGGCTGCGGACTGCTCCATAGCATTGTGACTTAACCCCATGTGCCACCAAGGAGGCTCCTATAGTCACGGAATTTTTATCTTTTTGTTGCTGTGCTAAATAACATGGTTCATTTTTTTTTTAATGCTGAAACATTCTCATGCCCCTAGAATAAATCCTATGGTCATAATGTATGATCATTTTGTATGATATATTGTTGAGTTCAGTTTGCTAAATTTTATTGAGCATAGAGTTTTCTCTGAGAATTGTGATACCAACCTGATGCTGGTTTGTACAGAGGTTCTGTTTATCTCTCTAGCAACTTTCAATATTCTTCTTTTCCTCTATTATTTCTTCAAAGGAGTTCTCTGTTACCTTCTCTCCCTCTTGCCTTTCTTGGATACACATTATCTGTGTGTTGCTTTTCTTTATGGAATAGAGTAGGACTTGAAGAGTGCCATGATCTGGGTCCTTTGCATATCATGATCTTCCAGGTCATTAATTTGATTAGTGTTTGGTCTAGTCTGCTTCTATAGCTTGCTGCAGAATTTTCTATTTCTTCTACTGATCTCTTTGTATCCTGAAAGTCCCCTATTTTTTTGTTTAAAATCTTTAATTTCCCCTTCCTGTCTTGTTCATTAATTGTATTTCTCATGACATTCATTTGTTTTTCTTAATCATGGCAATCTGGGAAGATTAGAGCTTTCATATCTTTGTGCTTACATTCTGGAAAGGTGTTTTGGTTTTTTTTTTTTTTTTTTCCTCCTTGTGGTGAAAGGAGAAATTTGAGGTTTCAAGGTGCTGTGCATTGTGGGTTTTTTGCCTTCTCATATTGCTGTCTCATATTTTTCTCTCCAGGAGCCCTGTGCCTTCCAACAGTATCATGTTGGGAGTTTCTGGGGAAGCTGAAGAGAGCAATGTGGGGAGTTGGGTACAATACCTGATTCCCCACACTAGCCATCAGCAACCATGGTTCTCTTTGTCCACAGACTGTAATCATTGGGGAAATTAGCAGTTAGCACTTTCTGGTTGTACAAGATGGAAGCATACCTAGAGGTTGCATGGGACAAGAGACTGGGGGTCGAGTGAGAGAGGGAGAAGGAAAGGACAGTTGACTCCACCAGACTTCCAAATTCAGTCCTGGAGCCCCTTGCAGAAATGTCTATACGTGCTATGTCTGTAGAGCAGGCAAAATCAAGAGATTGCACTAAGTCCAAGCCCACACATCTGCTAACACCCTAGAGCAGGCACAAAATAAGCATGATTCCTTTGGTCTGCAAGCAGTGTTCATGGTGGTTACACTCACTTTCTGTGACACATTTTGGGAGCATGCAGTAGATCACACAGGGAAGTAAGGGTCTGTGGAATCCCCTGATGATATGGCTAACAGTGATGTATCTAGAAAGCCTGCATACTCCTGGTGCAGCTAGGAAACAGCAGAAGTCACACTAGGCAGAGGGGGGTACCTCTGCTACTCCCCCAGATGGTCACAGATAGCCCTGGAGCCCAGGGATTGCCTGAGGCATAGACAAGTATTTCTCTTGTCTTAGGAAATCTTTCATTAAATTCCCTTTGTTTGTTTTTTTTTCAATACCTATATGCTAATATTTAATTCCTTAGACTCAATTGATTATCTTATATGAAGTGGATACTAAATTAATATTATCCATTTGAAGATAGTATTGATTAATTTTAGAGCACTCTATACGAAATTAATATCATTGGGTAGCAGGTGATTAGTGAATTAAATTTGAGAAAATTTTCCTAGCTTGTAACATCATCCAAATAACCTAGGAAAGAATCTCAACTATTTAATTTAATCCTCACCTATCTGCCAGCCCACCCCAGCCATATTTTTGTTAAATTTTCTTTTGGTGTTTTTGGGATGGGTCCTGGAATCTGTATTTCCCATGTTCTGACCAAGAAGAGGGACCACTAAAGATAAATCCCTTTCATGCCATAAATGTGACCTTGTTTACATTATATAAAATGGACAAAGAAAAAAATTAATTAAGTAAAATTAATTAAAAATCTTATAATTGATCACTATTTTAGAGTAGTTTTAGAAACAAACCAATATTTTGTTTCATAACTGGAACTTTCTATATGAAAAATAAAATGCAAGCAATGTATATCATAAATACAATCTATGCTTACCATCTGTGAATTATCATTCTTTCATATGGTATTTTTAAAGTTATATATAATTTTTCAGTTAAAACAGGTGATTATTTACCTTTATATATTTGCACACAAATATTAGTGTTCTGTAGTGCATTCATTCCCTGAAGTGTAGGGAGGAAAGGATTTGGAATCTGTAACATTGCCTACAGTTCATTTAATTATGATTGCATATTTGGTTAGGGACAAAGTAAATTCAATGAAGCATTAAAATCAAACATCCCTTTAATTAAACTGGAGAAGAGGCTGACTTTGTCTTATATATTGTTTATTTTTATTAATAGAATGAGAATACTGAGTCTCCAAAGAAGGTATCATAATTCCTGTGAAATAAAGATATGTCTATTCAGCTGCATTGTCTGTAAACATGTATTTGACCCATGTCTCATCCAGTTTAAAATTTTCTGAACAAAGACTTTGAAAACATGAAATGCTATACAAATGACTCTTGTTACTGGTAGTTTATGTAATAATTTGCACACTTGCAGATGGTACAAATGGGCTTTACCCAAATCATGAAAGATTTAGGAAAACTCAGCCTTCAAAATGATTGGCCCTTACTTAATCTCAGTAGACTAAACAATTCCTGCCCAAATGAAAGAAATAGTACAGCTGCCTTTCAAATTAATTAAAGTAAAACTCACAAAGCCCCGATCTCCCTGTTCCATTTGCTGTTTTTTTTTAAATTTTGTTAACAATAGTAAGCAATATATTTTAGTACATGAACTGCCACATACATGTGACGCCATCCCTACCTATCTCTGATATTTGCATTGCTCATCTATACCAATAGTTATTTCAATTGTTTACTCATATGTGATATTTATATTAGACTTTTTTACAATGAAATTTTTGAGGTATATACTGATACTTATGTTATTACAAACAGCACTACATGGTTTTCCATAATTAAACAAAGTCAGAGTGACTACTAACAAATTTATGTGTTTATAAAATGGCATTTTCTTCCACAGAGTGGATTATTACTGATAAAATATGTTACATATATATAGCATATTAGAGACTTTCCACAATGATAATGACCCACCTCTACAATCTGTTCCATGAAAATTTTTGTTTGAACTCATCTGTTTATATACAGTATTTCTTTGATACCTATTTGTTGATTTGTTGACATACACTTGCTTAGACCATTAAATAGTAAATGTTTGTAGTTATAGATTACCTATGCTGATTGACATGCTTTCTTCAAAAATATGTTTCTGTTGTTTCACAAAAACTAAAATCTGAAAGAAAATATGACTAATTGAAGTAAAATTTATAATTTATCAAATGATAAATATCACAAATACAAAGGATCAAAGAGACATTAAAAAGACTAGTGTATGTAGGCTTTGCCCTAAGTATTAGCTTTTATTCTTCAGAGCTTATTTTATTTCTTACTTCAAGCTTTCTCTCTCCCTTTCCCCTTTCCTTCAGCTTCTTTTCTACTCTAGAAAAATACTGAATTTATTTTTAAACTAAAGGTTTATTTTTGGGCCTCCCTGGTGGTACAGGAGTTAAAGTCTCAGTGCTATCAAGCTATCACCAGCCACTAGGGCATGAAATCAGTCCGGCACAGGGAGCTAACTACATGTAACCTACAACCTCTCTTGTCTTACCTGCTGCTCCCCTTAGCAATGCATTTCAGTAGATCTGTCTGTCCTGCCCTCCACTCTGTCTCTGGTGAATTCTCTCACCCCTACGCCTCTGGACTATACCCCAGTTCTTCTATACATGAATAAATAAAATAATTCTTCTAAAAAAGACAAACAATTTATATTGTGTTAAGGAAAATCCAAGTGGCAAAATTCAAATTTGTAAAGAAAAATGAAGGTAGAATGAAGTATCTATCAGAAGGCTGATAAAAACATGGTTTTAGAGCCTACCCTGATGCATAACTTGGAGTATAACTATTATAATAAAACTGGCACTTACAGAAACCAGTTTGGTAAAATGACCAACACTGAATCACTCAGCAGCTCCAAAATACACTCAATCATTTTCACTCATTTTCAATAACAGACACTCAGGTAATCACAACACAGTGCAATCAATAGGAAAGACTCATAGAAACAAATAACACTATGTATATACACATACACGTGTGTGTGTGTTTAAGTTCTATCTTTAAGAGTTTTCTACCACTTTAGGGTAAATCTGATTAAAACAGCGAGAACTAGATGAAATAGATGAATGAGAATCCATAAACATTTGTTTGCAATATTCCTAGTTTGGTCCCTGGATATTGATTTTTCTGGAATTTGCTAGAACATTGTGTCCCCACAAAGAATTGCTTTGAGTTGTAATTTGAATTGTAAACTATTTAGTTAGCAACTCAGTGAAACAGAAATTTGGAACTCTTATGGAGCTGAAATGATTAAAAGAAGTGAAATTATTATGGTCACATGATTTCTTGGAATCCCAATGAAAATTATCTAGAGAAACTCTTTAATTGTTAATGAAAATATTGATATTTCATTATGAACAGATGAGAAGTAACTGCCCAGCTCTAATACTAATTATTTCATACCAGCATTCATCATTACACCAGTTTTCCTATATTTGAAGTAAATATTTCAATTTCCAGGAATTATTCCTACTAAATTATCTGTATTATTTTGAAAGGATCTGTTAGTGCAAGGCAGTCTTTTATGGTAACTTCTCCTTAGCATGTAATGTAAGATGCACAAATACTTCTTAATAATAACAATTAAAGTGATAACAATATATAACATTAAAAGCTCACTATGTGCCAGACACTCTTTTAACTGCTTAATGCATCTTAAATTGTACTAATTCTCAGATGCTGTTATTACACCAATTGTACAAATGAATAAAATGAAGCAGAGAGAAGATACGTAACTTGTCCAGAATTAACTGGTGAGTGTAAAACTGATATTTCAAACAGGAAATCCACACTACTAAACATTATGATACAGCGTTTTGAGTACAAATAAATGTATAATAAATATTTTCTGAATATACATACAAATGCAGCCATAATGTGAATATAGGATGTAGCTGAACAGTAGATCTCAGTTTCATAATAAAAAAAGATACACTTAATAACTAACCTAAACAATTGCTTTTGAGATAAGGTATTTGTTGGTTGTTTGATATTTCCTAGTTCTGCTGGGGTGTTGAAGTTATTGTGGGAGGATGGAATATCACCTCTTGTGATGTATGAAATTTTAAGATCCTATCAACTTAAAAAATATGCCAGCTCACAGGAGTTGAAATTACAGCAGCTTTGTGTGGTTCTATTGGAGAAGTAAAGGTGGGAAAATGAGAATATATTCATTCAATATGTAAATAAGAAGAGAAGGAAATTAATTAAGTTGTGAAAAATGAATATTTAAGTCATAGCTACATAAAGTCTTCTGTTAGACTCATTTCTAAGAGCAACAGCTTTACTAAATGTGTTCGGTGTGGATGTATGTCTAGGTATTGAAGTTGCTTTAGAAATTTCTCAAGACTTTTAGTGTCCACTTGCTAAAAACATTTATCTCATATGACTTCCTTAATACCATTCAGAATAAGAAAAATGATATTGCATTGAACATTGTTTTCAACTTAAGGTTTGTAGTTTTTAAATTTTGGTTACACCACAATTAAAAAGGTTCATGTTAAGGTATGAACCTTGCTAACTTTCTGTTCTGACATGTGTATCATGATCTACAGAACGTAGTTGTAACCACAGTTTAATTCATCTTTCCTTGAAACAGCAATCTAGAACATTTTTCATCTAGTTATACTGATAACTGATTTACTTTTGTAGGCTTAAATCTCATTGCAGGCATTATGGATATTAACAGTCAAAAATGATGTAATTTTCAGAAATTTTATGTATATTTTAAAAACCAACTGCATTTATGGACTTACACTGTGAAACTCAAGATCTGTTCATGCTAACTAGATCCCTTAACATGTTAGAATTTATAATTATACTATTTAACTTCCAAATAAGTAAGATAATGGACCATGATACTATACCATATATGTATGTAATTGAATGGGTGTTTTAAACAATGTGCATTAGCATCTAGACATTTGACATTTAATTCTGAGGTAGGACCCCACAAGTCATCGGTTTGCTAAGATTATGTATGCATGTTTGTACATATGCGTGTATGTCTCTGTGTATGGATTGGGAAGGTAAAATGGATGATAAAGAGCTGAAGTATTTTGAATTATAGACATATATTCAGAGAGACCTATTAGCAGTGTGATTTTTTATAAAAAGCTAACATAGAGCATCATGGTCAAGTATATGCTTTAAACTGATGATCCAGCAACTATTTGGCCCATGAAGTAAAAGCACCTAGGATTGACTAAATAAAAGTATTTGCCATTTGTCCACATATTTCAATAATGTACTCTGTTCATGAGTTAATGTATTTATGTCAGATCTGGAGTAATTTTTTAAAAATATTTATTTATGCATCCAAGAGCTGGGGTATAGGCCAGAGTCGTGGGAGGTGAGAAGGTTCATAAGAAACAGAGTGGGGAGCAGAACAGGCAGACTGACAGAAGTACACTGCTGAGGGGAGCAGCGGGCGCGGCAGGAGAGAGAGATCTGCTGCGCCATGTGGGCCCCTCCCTGGCTGGGGATCAAGTTTGTGCTGCTGTGACGAGGATGCTTCACAGTGCGGCGCTGAACCCGCTGCGTCACCAGGGAGGCCAGATCTGGAGTAAAATTGATAACCATTGTGGAGGATGCATAGATGAGTGAAGAGTTTGAGGTACTTTGTTGATCAGATATTCTGGCAAGAACAACTTCTGGCAAAGTTAGAAAATAGATGCAGTTTAGCCAGAGTGTTCTCACTTGCTGAAATATTCAGTTTAGTAGTCTTTCTTGGTTTATATGCCCTAAGCTTATTTTCTTTATTTTCTCCTGAGGAGAAATAATCAAAAAACTTGACTAAAAATACTGATGACTTCAGTATACATCTCCAGAAGACCAGTTGCTTATTTAACATGCTCATATAAGTGGCAAAAAGTGATCTACATTTTCCATGACCTAAAGATAACTTTTTATTCTCTACACTACTCCTGAACACTATTCAGGAATTCAGGTCCCTGACTGAACACTAATGACCTGAACACTCTTCAGGTATTCCCTAAACACTCTTTGTGTTCCAGAGATTTGGGTGTGTTTTGGTATAGGAAGTGAAAGGCAAAGTCCCTGCCCTGAAAGCTCTGAATCTAAAGGGGAAATACCTCATTTATCATGGATAAGATAATGACAGAACTATGAGGGAAATGTTGAAGTAGAAGTAAGCACAGATGCTATAGACAGGAAGAGAATCAAATTAATGGTAGTGGACTAGAGCCCCAGTAAGAAAAAGCCTTTGCATGAGGTAATCCCTACCCTGAGTCTTGGTGGACAAATAGAAATGGTCCTAAGGGTACAAGTACCTCCTCCTCTCTGCAGCGCTGTGCTCCCATGGCAGACAATTGGACTGGGATAAACTGGGGTCTAGCAGGGCTTTAGGAGACACTACCTATATATGTAGTGTTGATGAATCTATGTGTTCATGTATGTATATAAATCTGACAGCTTTGAAGGTGCCAAGAGAAACGGAGAGTGTGGGGTACTAACTGCTATTGAGGACGGGTCCACTTTGTCTAAAGAAGAAGCCAGGTCTAGTGATTGCTGCCATGCTGTAAGGAACCCAGACGCTGGTATGCTGTGCTCTGCTGCGGTTTTTAGATCTCTCTTTTTCAGTTAGTCTGTCAGAGGCTTTAGAAATCATGACACACAAAAAAACTAGAAGAGGTATTGAATGGATAGTAGGAAAGGAAGAGGGAGGGGAAAGGAGAAAGACACAGAGCAAGGGAAGGAAGACAATAGAACCAGTTGCTCAGTATAGTAGTTTCTTGTTGTAAGTTTAAAAAAAAATAGGGATAGGCTCTCAATGTTTGAGTTATTTTCTGCTATCAAGTATATCCAGTGGCTGGCAACTTTTGCAACAATTTTGAAATCTGTGTAAAACAAGGAAAATTTCCTAGATTTATGATTTCTTTGTGGTTTTCCTCCTATAACATTTTTGATGCAAACATAAAGCCTTATAAACCAGCAGACAATGCCAAGGCTGAATGGGAACCAGCTGACTTCAACTTTATTATTTGAGGTCAAAAAGAAATGAGGCTTGAAATAGCAGCCACTAGGTCTGAACTCACCAGGAATCAAATGATCTGGTTTGGTATGAGCATAATAGTTTGGTTTTGTTAGTTCTTTTTATTTAAAAAAAAAAAGAAAGAAAGAATATTTTAGAGCAGAGATTTTGTAGTTGTTTGATTTTTTTTTCACAATTGTCTTGAAAGCAATTATAGCTCTTTTGCCATAATTCTCTGTTCTAAAATCAGACTGTATCTGACCAACCATATCAAGAATATACCAATAAATATGTTGATTGTAATATAGTAGTAGTGAGATTTAGAAAATAGTATGATCCTTTGACACAAGGAAATTTTATATATATATGATTGAATTATATTATATGTAATATAAGCATATATTACAATATATGTATATAGTATAATATATATAGTATATATGAACATATATGTATTACTGTGTGTAGTATTTCATGAGGCATAGTTTAAAAGTCTCTTTTTTTCTAAATCTGATTGAAGTTTTTATTATTATCTAAAAATTGCTCCCAAGAAAATATCTTGTGTTGCATCAAGGGCATCTGTGTCATAATATTTGATCATGCCTGATGCACATTTCAATTTTATCTTGTTAAATGTCCTTGATTCCTTTGCACAAGTATACAGATAAGATATCGTTTTCCTCATGCTTACTTTATGCTTTGTTTACTAGCCTAATAATCCCCAAGGCATATTTGGTAATTCCCAACCCAAGCCTGCCTTTTAATCAATTTACTTTTCCAAAATGTGTTTTAGCTTTGAATATTATACTACTTCTCTTTCCAGGAGTTTCCCCACATTAGCCCCACCACTTCAATTTATCTGACCATCATTCATTGTGGATATTGAACCTTTCTCAAAATGATTTTTGGTTTGTTCTAAATTTGCATTTCATAACTATGGAGTTGTCTTGCACTTGATGACATTTTGAGTACCCCTCAACAATGTTAGGTTCTTTTCATTCTGGAAATACTATCAAGTGAAATTTGACATATTAAAAAAGTTGGTTTTACTGTTTTGTTATGGAGTAGAAGATTCATTCTAAAGGTATAAGTGCTTTTGCACTCTTAATTTTGGCATGAAATCATGTTTAGTTTCTATCAGTCAGTACATTGATTTCTTAGCTCACAACACATGGCTACCTTGATCCCATTGGAAAGGATTTTGTCTCTCAGAACACATCTGATTGTATGTAGCTAAGGCAGCAGTCTTGCATGTCAGCCTTCACATCAGTACAATAATAAGTCTCATGACATCACCTGGTATGTGGCTGGCAGTTTCCTTCAGGTTGATAGTAATGACTTACTCGGGGCCTCCCTGGTGGTGCAAGAGGTTGAGCACTGCACTGTGGCCCCTGCAGTGCAGGTTCAATCCCTGGCCACGTGGTACAGCAGACCTCTCCTGCCTCGCCCACTGCTCCCCTCAGCAGTATATTTCAGCCAATCTCTCTGTTCTGCTTCCTGCTGTCTATGGTGAGTCCTCTCAACCCCACCCCTGGCCTGTACCCCAGCTCTTGTATGCATAAATAAATAAGGTCTTAAACAAATAATAATGACTTACTACACAGTTAAATGGATGATATTTTTTATATCATGCCTGAGGGACATTGAAAAGGACACTCACATTCTAGAGAAGAGGAAATGTTGGCATTTCAGAGAGATGCCCTAGATACCCATTAGATGCCCATTAGATACCAACACTGAGGTATCTAATACCAACATGGTGTAGATAGTGTTGGAGCTACATGGCATAGATAGTGTGAAACCCTATCTACATGATTATCTCTAAATCTAGCTACACATGAGAATATTGGCTTTTCAGTATTTGTTAACTGCCACACTCTCTTCCACTAAAGACAGATAATTATTTTGTATGACCCCATCAGTCCTCCTTTAAGTCACTTTTCCTTCTCTCCAAGAATATCAGCTTATTAAAAAATTCTGTAATTTTATAGAGTAGCAATTCCCTGCTACACGTTGCCTCTTCTGAAGGCGTATTTCTATTTTTTTAAAGATATATTTATAAATACAGGGAATGGGTGCAGACCAGAGGTGTGAGGGGTGAGAGGATTCACCAGAGACAGAGTGGGGAGCAGAACAGGTGGGTCTATTGAAATACACTGCTGAGAGGAGAAGTGGGAAGTAAGTATAGGAGAGGCCTGCTGCTGTGCCATGTGGGTCAGCTCACTGGCTGGGGATTGAACTTAGGCCAGCACAGTGACACTGCTGAGGCAACCCTGATGCCACCAGGGAGGCCCCTAGGTTTATTTCTAAAAACTAACTGTGTAATTAGTTTATACTTCTATAAACTAACTGTATTGATTGTCATGTTATCCATTTTATGCAAAGATTTGTTTTATCACTGGAGATGAGGTTGTTTGCACTGTTCATTCAAAGGGTGGAGATGAAATATCCTGGATTGTTCATACTCTCACACATTATCCATGTGTTGGCATAAACATTAGCTGAGAGTATGGGTGCAGCCTGTGTCTTTGAAACAGAATGTAGCTAAACAGGAAACATGGAATTTCAATCCAAAACTCTGGACAGCTGAGCCAAATAACCATATGTTTGTGCCATGCACTGTAGTAATGGGAGGGAGCTGAGTTTAAAGTGATTTTAAACATATACTTAAAACTTTTTGGGGTACAAAAGACTCAAGAATCAAACCTAGCATGGAAATTTGACCTACGAGATAAAACAACATTAGTGTCTCTTAATGGCTTTTAGCTTTCACTTAGCTCAATTCATAAATGTAGAATATGTTTTGTTCAATGATTTTTATTAAATGTTAAGATTTTTCTTTGAAATGCTTGTTTTTTGTAGTAATGAGGATAGCAGTTTAAAAACAAATAATCTTATTCTAAAAAGCTCAAGTAGTACCATATAAATATATCATTCTAAATACTACATTCTGTGTAAGTACTGCTTCTCATTATCAGCAGCACTAGAAATAATATATGTTAGGTAACATGACTCCTTTGTAACACATCATCTCATTAAAAGATCTCAGGAAACCAGCTATCACTGAGGGAGGTGTGAAGACTATAAAAGTGAAAGTACTTTTAAGCATCTATCTTTTTTTTCTGAAATACATGTTAGTATAACTCCTGTGAGTGAGACAAGTTATCTTATATACCAGGTGTTTGGAAATATTAAATAAATGTTAATAGTAATAGTAAAATAGTAACCATTTTGATGTCCTCTGGAATTTCCCTAGATTTATAGAAAATAAGAACCTTAAGAACAATTCATGGATGAGTAGTGTTACTGGTGTGCAAATCAAAAAAATAACTAGAGTTATTTTAAGGATAACAATTTTCAAATTAATAAAGAGATTATCCCATTTTCACATGTGATTGGTCATTATAAGTTCATTCCTATTTAGTACAAGAAAAATTACCTACTTGTCTTAATATTTGACCTGAAATTTTGATTCCTAAAAGTGCTATAGTAATAGGATGTTATATAATTTTGTCTTATCAATAAAAACAATCATAACAATGTGTGACAAATAAATTTAACACTTTATAAAGGTGCTTAGTATGGGGCTTGGCACTTGGTAGGCAGACAGTAACTCCTAACTTTGTTTTATTTTAGATTCAGTAAGGACTCATTTCCAACAATGACACAAACTGCCTTGGAAGTTTTTAGATGTAGATAGCACCGCTTATTGGAACCTTACAAATTCTTGGAAAGTCTGACATATCACAGTTTCCAAACTATGATATGATTTAGAAAAGAATTCCCAGAGGAAATTTTCAGGTAGTATTATCAGAACAATAGTCTAAACCCATTCAATTAGACTCCACACAACTAGAAGATCTAGTATTTTACGATAATTTCCAGATTTTTCTGTTTCAGGGTCGAGAACCACTTGTCCGTATAACTTCTAGGATGCTGCTTAATTCAGAGATCCTGCAAATTTATGTATAAATCTAAAAAGATGAGTTTTATAAGCATTTGGACCTATATACAACTTTCATATTTGACAGATTTTTGCATTACCCCATATCTTAGAAACATATATGTGTGTGCATAATAATGTTAATAAAGCAGATTGCTGAGTTCTTTGGAGGGGTTTTAGTGCAATGCAGACACCACACTCACCCAATGTATCATTGTGGGTTCCCTGTAATTCCTGGTTCATCATTTCTTGATCTGTGTTCCCTTGGACACTTTTCTGAAAGACTTTATTAGGAAGCTACACAAATAGCATCTCTATTTAAATAAACTGGAAGAATAGTTTTCTTTAATACTTTTCTTCTGTGGTCTCTCAACTCCCCAGTATGTTACTGTGCCAGTAATACTTTGTAGGAATAGGATTTAATTAGGCACATCACATCACAAACTATTAAGGCCATGGGTTCTTTAATAGATATTACTGACTGGTATCCTTTAAGAAAAAATACTATAGAGAACAGAGTTTGGAAAATAGTATGATTTAGTCATTATGTTCCAAATAAATTGAAATTGCTCAGGAGTTTGAGATAGAAAACATGTTAAAGAATAATTCAGTGCTCATTTAATTATTGAAAGTAAATATCTTACAGAGATATTTCTAATATTTTTGAAACTATACCTGCATTTCACTATGAATTTCTTCAAAATTGTCCTAAAAGTAGTTTGTGATAAATAGGTCACAGACCCAAAGAATTATTCATTCACCATTTTTACTTAATCAAATTTCTGAGATCTTGTGTGGGAAGTGGAAGGAAACTTACCTTCCTTTTATTATTATTAGAAGGTAGCAGGTGAAGACTAGGCCAGCTTGTTTGATGACGCCAGTTAATTGGTTTACCTACTTAATTTTAGCCCAGTTACAAGTTCTGTAAACAAAAAAAAAAAATGATAAGCAATTATAATTAGATAAACTCAAAAAACAAAAAACCCAGAGCATACAGGCTTGGCAGTGTTTTTTTATGTTGATAAAGAAAAGATTGTAATATTCCTGTTAACTTGAGTGCCTCAGTATTTCCATGTTACATAAAAATATAAAACCTTAACGTTCTCTTAATACCATAGTTTTAAGTCCACTAATGTTCCTTCATAGCTATAAAGTACTGTATGATCATGTGCATGAAATCCATTAATTTTTTCAGAAGTAATGAAAGTGTTGGGGTTGTCTTTTATTAAAAATAAAGTGATCCCATAATTTAAGGGAGAATTAATATCTCATCCTTCACTGGTCACATGGAATTGAAATTATGAAAATTAAAACAATAAAAAGGGCACAGTGCATTTAGTTCAATGCCTTCTAATCACCTGATTTGTTCAACTATCAACTGTCCATGCTTGCAGGAGGTTTCTAGACTACCAGTCCCCTCAACAGAAGAAAGCCCCATCTTTATTCATTTAAGAACTTTATTCTCAATCATTTTTAAAAGGTGGGAGAAAATCAACAAAACTGGAAGATTCTATTCTTTTTGCATTGTGCGGACTGGCACAAGTAGCTGTTTGGATTCTTGATATAGAGAATAAAAGCAGACATTCCTAAAAGGTAGATAAGATGCCAAGGTATGACTAAAAAGTTGCTTGGTACTGTATCACTGTGCACACAGTGTGAAATTGGGCAGGATTTTTCTATCCCCACTTTAACTTTTGTAGAAAATAGTTAAGTGAGGCTAAGTGTATTTAACTGTTCATTTGATCTGTGAGTCCTTGTAGATTTGGAATCGTTTGCCCCATATTATCAGTGAGATCATTTGGCCATGTGAATTTTTGAAAAAAATCTTTTATTATTTTTGATAAAAAAATACCTAAATATCTTTCTGGTGTCAATAAACTCTTAAGTTCTAAGAAGACAGTAAGATTGTAGCAAGGATTGATGGGTCCTGCAATGACAAAGAGTGTGGAAAATTCTCTGGTCCAAGGGTCAAGACCATTTGGCCTGAAGCTAACTTGTATTTCAGGTCTGTCTCTTACATGGTCCCTTCTAAAGACTTGTATCTAAATTTATAGTTGTAACATTAAAAGTTATTTTCTGTCGAAAAGGCCCCCCACAAGCACATTGTATAAATGTCAGATGCCACAAAACCTGGATCAATTCCTTTTTGTTCCTTTTTTGTCTTTATCTTTACCATTATATTAAAGGTAATACATCAATCTGGTGTTTTAGGCAATGAAACAAATGACAATCTCATTATTTCTGAGAACATTACTATCCTTGACATTACAATTAGTTTCAAGTTATAGATATTTTTCTTGACTCATTAGCATTAAAGTAAAGCATTAAAATAATTTCCATTTGTTCTAGGAAAACCTAGGAGTGCACTTTTTCATTTTTTTATTTATTCATCCATGCATTTACTCGTTCAGTGAAATTTTAGTTTAAAAAATGCACTATTCAAATGTCTGTACAGGGGCCTCCCTGGTGGCACAGTGGGTTGAGTGCCGCCCTGTGACGAATCTGTGGCACAGCAGTGCATGTTCGATCTGTGGCACAGCAGTGCAAGTTCAATCCCCGGCCAGGGAGGGGACCCACATGGCGCAGCAGACCTCTCCTCCTCCCCTCAGCAGTGTATTTCAGTCGATCTGCCTGTTCTACTCCCCATTCTGTTTCTGGTGAATCCTCTCACCTTTCACGACTCTGGTTTGTACCCCAGCTCTTGTACGCATAAATAAATAAAATCTTTTAAAAAAACTGTACAGTTTGGCATGTAGAGAGGTAAATGTAATTCAAAAAGAAGAGCTCTTGCTCCTTAGTTTGCTCACCAACTCTGCACTGGAGGTGGGCAAGGTACTTAATGAAATTATCAATTATAAAGTAATTTTAAAATAGCTAGTCTGCTTAGTGTTTTGTAGAGTGTCACCATTTCATGTGCATGATCTCATTTGAATCCCTTTATTATGCTTAAGTATAATACATGTTATGTTATTAAAAGTGGTAAGTTAATAAGTAAAACAAGACGTTAATGAAAGTATCAAGGCACAGTGGAGACACATTTTACAAATCTAGCAATCCTTTTATACTGGAGAATTAATTACTTGAATATAAGTTAAGCACACACTGGAAAAAAATTAATTTCCTGAGCTCTCAGTTGGAAAAAAAATACTAATTTTAGATCAGATTTCACTTACTTAAAACAGGCTAAAAATTCATGAAGAACAAAAATAACTTCAGAGTTTCTATTCAGTGTCCAGACATTGTCCTTTACTTTCAAAAATCACCTTTAATATATTTGGAAAGGAGAATGTTAGACCCTTATGTGTCCTGTACTTCTCATCTTAGTCTCTTCTCCATCACTCCATTGCCACCCAGGGGCATTTATCATTTAGTAGACAGAGGATTCCGACTATGAAGCTGGACTTTCACTCACTCAGTTCTGGGGAGACAAGGGTGAGCAGCTCTATTCCTAGATCATAAGTACCTCGTTATAAACTATGTCAAATGCTATTAAAGAAAAGCACAGTTATCAGGAAAAGTTACAGTTGAAGAACCTCATCCCCTGGGTGTAGGGCTCTCTTTTCTGTACAAGTAACATTAAAAGTGAAATCAGAAAGATGACTTAAAAATGATCACTCTCAGGGCCTCCCTGGTGGCGCAGTGGGTTAAGCAATGCACTATGAAGCAAACAGCAGCCACCGCACGAGTTCGATTCCTGCCTCCGGCCAGGGAGGGGACCCACATGGTGCGGCAGACCTCTCCTGCTGTGCCCGCTGCTCCCCTCAGCAGTGTACTTCTGTTGATCTGCCTGCTCTGCTCCCTGCTCTCTGTGGTGAATCCTCTCACCCCCCACACCTCTGGCCTGTACCCCAGCTCTTGTATGCATAAATAAAAAAAAAATCACTCTCCCCACAAAGAAATTTAAATAAAAATTAAATATAAAACTTTTAAATGTATTAAACTTTGGTAAGTGTGTTTAAATATTGAAATAATTAGTCCCAATAAGGAATCGCTTCCAAAATCTAAGAGCAAAGGATCTCAAATGAAGCCCTCTATACACAGGAACATGTTTGTTTCTACGCTTCCTTCCTTCCCATGTGACTTTATTTTTTTCTTTTTTCTTGAATCAAATGTTTCTTGATTTGCTATTCACTTACATAACTCAACTCATATATATATATATATATATGTATGTATGCTTCACTCATACTCCACCAAAGCTACAGTGTCAGTACACTAATGCATACCCTCCTCTATTGCCATCTCCAACACTCTCCTCTCTAGTAACTACATTTTGTATGCAACATATTACTTTTGATGTGTTTTGCCAGTTTCTTTTCATTAGTTATTTATATTCCACAAATTAATGAAACCATCCTGACTTATTTTGCTTAGCATAACCACCTCAAGTTCATGCATATCATTGCAAAATGTACAGTTTTATCTTTTTTATAGCTGAGTCGTATTCCATTTAGTAACCTGTACTGGGTTGGGGGGAGGTAAGGCTGTTATTCTATTGAGAAATACTGCAGTTTCTTTATTCAACTGATAGGCATGTTAGATGATTTCATGTCTTTGCTATTGTGGATCATGCTAGTATGAGCATAGAGCTACATAAATAATTTTTCTATCAATGTTTTCATGTTCTTTGGATAAATACCTGAAGTGATATTACTGGGTCATATGGTATTTTCATTTTTAATTTAAGGAATCTCCATACTATTGTCTTTTTTTTAAGATTTATTTATTTATGCATACAAGAGCTGGGGTACAGGCCAGAGTCCAGGGAGATGAGCAGATTCACTAGAGACAGAGTGGGGAGCAGAACAGGCAGACTGACTGAAACACACTGCTGAGGGGAGTGGTGGGCGAGGCAGGAGAGGTCTGCTACACCATGTGGGCCCCCTCCCTGGTCAGAGGCAGAGATCAAAGTGCTGCAGTGGCTGTGGTTTGCTTCATAGTGTGTTGCTTAACCCACTGTGCCACCAGGGAGGCCCTCCATACTATTTTCCATAAAGGCCCACCAACGGTAAATGACTGTTCTTTTTTTCCACACCCTCACCAACCTTTGTTGTTTCCAGTCATTTGCTATTGGTTATTCCCACTGGTATGAGGTGATATTTCATTGTGGTTTTGATTTGCATCTCCCTTATAACAAGTGGCATTAAGCATTTTTTTGATGCACATGTGGGCCATCTGCATATCTTCTTTTTATGGAGTTTATTTAGGTCTTTTGCCCAATTTTTCATTGGGTTGTTTGGTTTAGTTGTTTTTGAGCTTTAGTAAGATTTTTTGCATTTTGGAAATTAACTCCTTATCAGATGTGTGATGTATAAATATCTTCTCCCAGGCTATACGTTACCTTTTTGATTTTGTGGTGATTTCCTTCTCAACACCAAAGCTTTATCATTTGATCTAGTCGCATTTGTTCATTTTTGGTTTTGTTTCCTTTGTTAGTGGAGTTCAGTCTCCAAATACATCTCTGAAGTTGATGTGGGAGACATCCTTCTTTAATATTCACTACCAGTGTCTCCCTCCCTTCAGGCACTCAACAGAATAACCACCACCAATTCATTTACCAAAGTCTAAACATGGTTTGACCAAAACAGCATCGTAGACTATGATTAAGGCAGCAGGTCTTTCTATACTCTATCTGGGGACAGCAATCCTAGCTGGGATTGAACACGGCAAGTCTCTTCCTCACTAAAGTCCACCCATCAGCACAAAAGTTAAATAGATATTTTCATAAGTTCACAATATCATAAGAACAACACTGATCCTTGATCTCAATAGTATTTAAATTCAAATTCAAATATTTCCTTTAAAGCCCCTTAATCTAAATAGGAACCTCCACCCAAAAAAATCAGCAGCACTCCATGTAGAGATTCAGAGCACAGTTTTCAGTCTGTGCCCTATGTCTACAGAGGCATAAACACTGACCTGTGTTAAAGCCACCTCTGCCCAGCGCCAGGCACCTATCCAGCTATAGAAAGATAGGAAACGTTACATTAAGATTTCCCTTGTATTTTGGAGTCAGCAACGTCCACAATCAGGAATTACATTATAATCTTTGTGTGGGAAAAGTAGGCAGTTGCAAGAATGGAGGAAGAACATTTGCTTTAATATGATACTAGATTGGAATTTGAAGAAGCGTCAATGTTCCTGCTGTTGATGTGGCTAGCCAAAACAAAATCAGCCTACCTTTCCTTCTTTATTTAGATATTTTCAGACTGTGCCCATGCATAGGAACAAATGTCCCCACTCATGTTTTCTATCTCTGATACACCCTGAATAGAATTATCCCTGAGTATGTGACCTTTCCCAGAGAACTTACAAAGATGATCCTTATCCTTCTAAAATTGAACACATTCATTGTGTCATTTAGGAGCTATCAAATAGCAGGACATACAGGAAGACACCAACACACTCTTCTCTACTATCTGACCATCAATACCTGTCCCCACACATGCACACAAACCACTTTATAGAAACCCAGCTGATGTGCATCAAACTCAGGTCACATGATTGGCCTGAGAAGCTGGTCCACTTTTTGTGTGTTAAGCTTCAAATGATCATTTGCTTTGTGTGACAACTTAGGTCAATAGGGTATGGTTTTCAGCTTTCCTATTTGATTTTTTATAATGATCCTCAACATTTTATTCCACTTACCTGAGCTGACCATTCATAAAATATAGTCAAACTAGGAAAGAAAACTGATAGAAGGAAAAAGAAAATATTAGATGGTCTCTTTTATAGAGGGAATATAGGGAAACTGAACAAAGGATCAGGAAAAAGACAAAATATGCAGGCAAACCATAGATCTGAGGCACCCAGCAAAACGGGGAGGGAGAGGGCTCAGAACAGGAGGGAAGAGCACCAGGGACCTTGGTGATGGTCATGGGTGCACCGGTGTGGGCAGAATTTTGGTGACTGCACATGATGGGAGAAATCAAATATTCTACAAAAATAAACTATGTAAGAATGCAAAAAATTTTAAAAAAGAAAAGAACATGTTAGCTCTCACCCTACATAGTCCTATTTTCTAATACCTTTGTTTCAAGTACCAGACCCGTCTTTGGTGAAAACTAAGGCAGTTGACACTGAACCATAGCATATTGCCATCTATAAAGAAACCTGAGACTCTATTTTTTTATTTTACTCTTGGGAAAAATTCTTCAAAGTCTTAAAAAATTATTATTTAGGTTTTAAATACCTTTGGAAAATACTTTGAGGGTATCAGGGTAGCAAAATTGAGAATCCTGTCTATTGTAATTGTCAGCCCTAACACAATTACAGAATCAAATGAAAGGCATGATTTAAAAATGTCTAAATCACATATTTGCATTTGAAAAAACCTGCTCCACTGTTAACTCCGTAAGTCTGAAACTGGAATTCTAGATGTCACCACTTCAAAAATATCCCTTTCCTGCCATGTTTTCTTTATTCTATGCTACAGGAGTCATTAAATCAGGGACAAGACTGACTCTGAATCCTTTAGCTATCTGAGTGTTATCTATCTAGTGTTATCTAACAGAACACCTTGAGAGGTCCTTCCTATAATACTTGAAGCTCTCGCATGACCAGAATTTTTCCCCTTGACTATAGAGATTGTATTTTTATTAGTACCTTCTGCATAGTCACTGGAGAATAGAGATCTAATTAACCTAATGTAGGAATCAGGGAGAAAATGCCATAAGATTTTCACACATATAAAAGGAAAAAGCAGAAAGTTAGGAGGACTTTGTCATAAGATCTCATCAAAAAGGAAAAAAAAAATGTTTTTTTTTTTTCTTCATCAAAAGTTTTTGGCCCAAACACCTGCTAAAGCAGTTCAGGAGGTGCATAACTTATTTGCTATGGTCTCGTGGATTTTATCTGCTTTCAAGTTCTCTGTTGGAAAAAAGATTCAGAACCCTGATTTCCTCATAATTTCTTCCACAATTTTATTAAGACTAAATTCTATGTGATTTTAAGCCTACACATTTATTCTCTTTTTTAAAAGCTTTTCATTTTGCCATTTGATGAATATTGGAAGCGAGTGGATTATCTGGATAAAGAGAATTAGTAGAGGTTTGCATCAGTCAAGAGAGTAAAGCCACCAGCGGCTTTGAAGGGAGTGCCTTACAATATAAATTGTCCTAATCTCTTTCAAGCATTGACTTTCAAGAAAGAGAATTTTCTCAAGGCCAGCGTTTTTAATCAGCTAAATCTGCAACAAGATTGAAAGTAATGCTGGTGATAACAGAAGTCGGTTGTGTAGGAGAAAAAGCAGGGAGCAGCCAATGATCTGATTCATGAGAAATGCTACATACAAGTTAGAAGGGAGGGGGAAATTAAGAAGTCTCTCAGATTCCCTAACTACTTCTATCTCTAAAACAGCTATCTGAAGACTTCTCTGCCTGAAGTGAAAATGTATCATTTGGAGGAGAGCGAGTTATTAGCTGGAGGAGGGCACCCAGCAAGATGCTGGAAATGTAGACTATGCTTTGATGATCCCAGCGTTTCCATTTTTCATGCCAAACATAATCTGTGCCAGCTACAAAACAGGTGGCATTATTCTAGCAAGGCTTTGTAGGCAGAAAGGAGAATGGGATATGTGTTTTACCTGAGATGATGGGGCAACAGTAAAAGCAGAGAAGGTTACAACAATATGAGAAGAGAAATGACGAGGGTCACAAATTATTGGACCTTCTACTCTCAGTAACAGTGAGCTGAACACCTTTTTTTTGTTTTGTTTTGTTTTTTTCTGTACCTGGCTTTCTCCTACAAGAAATAGGAAAAGTGTCCATAATTCGCAAGGGATAGGGGGAGGATTTTTTTTTTTTACTTAGTAGCATGCAATTAAAAAAGGGAACATGGTAAAAGAAGTAAATGCCTCTATAATTATTTCAGATATAGTTTCTTGGGTTTTGTGAGATTTTAAAAATGTTTTCTAAAGTATCTCTACAAATACAGAAAACTTTTCACTGGGGAAAAAAAAGGCACACATAACCAAAATCATTCCAGTTTTTACATCTAATTCACATCCAAAAAACCAGTAGTGCATACACATTTTGCCACAAAACCTCAGGCAAAATTGTAATACCAATACTCCTCTATGCAGGTCACAGGTTAGCAGATGTAAAATGCAATCTGAAAGTGACTGCATTGGACAACTCCCAAAGTGTGTATTGAGCTTTCAGAGATTTTGGTTAGCATTTTAATATGGACTGTCTCATGTGCCCAAAAGAGGCACTTGCTGCTGCTGTCCCTTGTCATATCACTTCTACAACTCAGACTGCCTGTGCCAGGGGCAACTATTTGGAAGGAAGTCATCTGGATATTCCTGCTTTAAAGACTTAGAGTCAAGAAATTTTATGAAATGATTACTGGACATTAAACTGCATTGGAAAGCAGGATGTATCATGAAGGCTATATCAAAAACTGAAAGAAATGATAGTAAGTATTTTTTTTTATTTCAGTAAATACATAAAATTATTTCTTCTGATTGTAACATTTTCCTCCTTTCTTCTTGGTTGGATGAATTTGCACATACTCTTTGAAACTCAGCTTCACCTCATTTTTCTCGGAGTGCTTTTCTTGCTGGATAACTGAGAAACTCACTTTATGTCCGGGTTTTGTTTATCTATAAATTCATGATGAAATATATGACGTTCATATTTTCATAGACAACAAGTGGTTAGCACAGGGGGAACAAACCTTTTTAGAACAGGGCCAGATAATAAATAGTTAACACTTTGTGTACCACTGTCTCTGTAGCAACTACTTGATTCTGTCCCACAAGAAAGTGACAGACAACATGTGAATAAATGAGTGTGGCTGTGTTCTAATAAATCCTTATTTAGAAAACAAACCGAAGCCTAGATTTTTCCCACAGTCTATAGTTTGCTGAATCTGGTCTGACACAAAGCCTGGCACAAAGTAGTGGTTTAGCAAGAAGACCTCTCAAAACTAAAGGAGGAGTCGATGGTCTATTGGGAGGGAGAGAGGAGAATAAAGTTGAGGACTATTTGCTTATTTCATGATTGGTGATTTGAATTGAGGAGTGAGTGAGGAAAAGAAAAAAAGGTTCATGTTTCTGGTTGGAGCAACTAGTCTTAAGATAATACATTTAGTAGACAGAACTTGCTTTGTTAGCAGTAGTGGGCAGGGAGAGATGGATTATATCTGCAGCATATTGAATTTGAGAAGTATGACATAGTCTTCAGCAATACTCTTAAACCTTAGTATACATTAGAGTCACCTGGAGCCTTGTAGAAAACACAGATTCCAGGGTCTTTTCTGCATGTTATCTACTTCTTAGTGGACACAAATTTCATGTCCCTGTATGTTCCCAAATGATGTTGAAGGTGCTGGTATGGAGATGGAATGGTCTAAACCTATGAGATGTGCCAGGGTTTCGATTTGAGCATCATCAGTATTCAAACAGAATGCAATGGAGAAAAGGCCAAGGACGAAATTTAGAGACTCCTGTAGATGTAACAGCATGCTAATTGTTATATCTCAAGCAAATGACTTAGACACCTTTGAATCTAATGCAATATTTATTTTGTTCTTCCTCTGTTGGGCCTCACTCTGTGATAAGGATTCATAATGTCAGTCCAGTCCTCCCCCAACTTTGATTCCTATGGTATTTCCTTAGATCCCCTGTTGTGGTACCAAGTCCATTTTGTCCAGTCCATCCAGATTTACCTCCAATTACTTTGTCTCTATTACTGTAGCCTCCAGACAGCTCTCTCATCTTCAATGTACATATTGATTTTCAGCATCTAAAACTTCTTTACAGTTAGCCCAGTGCTCCTGGCACACTCCCAGACTTTCCCACTCAGATCAGGAAAGCCACCATCTCTAGATATAATGGAAAAGAAAATGGAACGTGGGCATGAAACAGTCCCATTCCCACCATTAACAAAATGTTGAAGAAAAATTATTGGAAAGGCATTAAGCAAGGAAAATATGATGAGGCCTCAAATCTCTGAAACTTAAAACTCTCTGGTTAATATTTTTGTTAATAATAAGCTCTCTGGTTAATATTCATGTTAATAATATTTTCAAGAAACTTCTTGCAAACCTTTTGACTACTAAAATCAGGATCATTTCTCAGACAGAAATTGCCCTTCTGCTTTCCTTTCTTTTCTTATAAATCTTCTCTCTACTCTTCATTATAACTACTCTGGTTTTGAATTAACTACTGTAGTAATAGTCACTATTCATTGAATGCTTATTGCTAAGTGCATGGCTAAGTGCATGTTCTGTTAATGTACTTTTTCTTATTTCATCCTCACAGCCAATCTGAGGTAGCTTTTTTCTTTTTTCATCTCTATTTCAGAGAGATTCAGAAAGGCTAATTACCTCACTTAAGATCAGTTGTTTAATAGGCAAAGTGAGAGAATTTAAGCCCAGACCTGACACTGGAATCTATAATCTTGATTTCTCTTCAGTCCCGTCCCCCCACCCACCCATTTTCTTTCTCCTCTCTGTAGACCTCAGAGAAAAATGCACAGATGCTGCGATTTTAAGGACTCTGTTCCTTATCTGTACATGGATATAGACAAGGTATAACAAGCTTAGCAAAGTTTCAGTGTTGAGAAACCATTCTAAAATTCTTAATATCCTGATCTGTAGCAAGATATAATCTTATAGGTCCAGAGGTCCAGTTGGAAGACTTCCCTCACTATTTATTGCCAAGAAAGGAACTCATCAAAACTTCCCCACACCACACCCTTATGATTCTTACTCACAGAAGAGCAAGCTGACTGCTGCACTAAAGAACCCTTTCCTTAATTATTTAAGGAATATGGATGAAGAAAAAGAAACTAAATTCAGTTTAATGTCAATCATATGTATACTCTAAGTAGAGATACCTATAGCTACAAGGATGGCTCAACAATAGATGCATGTTTATCTGTAAGTCTCCATTAGCATTTCAGTGTCCTGGATAACATTCACACAGAGGGTCTCAGTACTCACCTGGTTCTTCATCTATGAAAACAGTAGGTAGAGATGTTACTGTTCACTTGCCACTCATAGCACCCTCACAGTGAAGCAGGTATTGGTGACTAGGTCCCAACAATGTGCTATAACAAGTAATGTATGTCACTAATGGATCCACTAGATGATCTTCTGCCTCTTCCATTGACTTGGAAACTTTTTTTTTTTTTAATTATTGACATCTCTGAGCAAGTTTCTTTTTTTTTTTTTAAAGATTTTACTTATTTATGCATATAAGAGCTGGGGTACAGGCCAGAGTCCAGGGAGGCAAGAAGATCCACCAGAGACAGAGCGGGGAACAGAACAGGCAGACCAACTGAAACACACTGCTGAGGGGAGCAGCGGGCGAGGCAGGAGAAGTCTGCTGCGCCATGTGAATCCCCCAACTGTTCAGCAGCAGGGATCGAACTCATGCTGAAGTAGCTGCAGTCCGCTTCATAGTGCACTGCTCAACCCACTGCTCACCAAGGAGGCCTGACTTGGAGACTTTATTTGTAGCCTAACTACAAATAAATACAGACTATATTCCTGAGTCAGCCACATGAAGGCTGGCTCTCTGGACTATCCTTCAGCCTTGGGTAGACATTGAGAAATTATATTGTTGCTACCTATTATTGCAACACTGCATTGCCTACCTAAACTTATGCAATTGCTCTAATTAATACCAATTTATTTACTCTGGACTGAGTCAAATGAAGAAGTCTGTTTGTGTCCACAGTGTATCTCACTCTTAGTTGAAAAAAATCATGGCTAAGACCAGAGAAGAAAAGGTGAGAAGGAAAAAATTAAAGAATACCATTCTGAGTAGAGAATACTTAATTCATATAGACAAATGCAAAGAAAATAAATTTTAAATGAAAGTCTATAACTCAAGAAAACCATCACACTAAAGGCTTGGAAATGGCATTAGATGATGAAAGCCCTGAAGGCTTGGAGAAGTATTTATTACACTGTTTACCAAATAGCTTTCTCATTTTAGAGATACCAGAAAGAAGCATGGGGGCATTAGAAGGGGAAAAGGCAATAATGATGGAAATTTTGAGGAAGAAAAGTGGCTTGAACATTTGTCACACATAAAAAGTAAAAGGAAAAGCATTTAAACCAGCTTTTCCCATGAAATATACACAGCACAGGCTTTCAAAGAACAAACAAAGGCATGTAAGCTGAAGAGGGTAGACTAAAGTTGAGTGAATTTTAACCATCAATCCCAAAGGTGACAGAGATTTGAACAACTGTAGTTAAGTGTGGATAATAAATAATGTGTTACCATCTCTGGAGCAAAAGAAAAATGGTTTGCTCACCAGTAAGAAATTCAGGATACTTTGTGCATGAAAAACATTTCTACCTAAGCGACAAGGACAAAGCTCATAGATTTAGCTGGCAGTCACCTCCTGTCTCCTATGCCATCCCTCCCGTTTCACTGTTCTTCCATGATGGGTGTGTATGAGTATACTTATATACACTACCTACTGTTGTCAACTGATATAGGTCAGCTGATCATTCACAATTACTAGGTCCCTTATGGTAAATAAAGGTTCTGAGAGTAGGAGACAGGTAAAGGTTTTCAGTCTCTTCCTATAAATATGTTATATTCAAACAAGGCCGACAGAAGAAATTTTTTCATTTATACAAGCATTTATATTTGCAAATAACATTTCCATGCAACTTATTCTGTAAACTCTTGCCTAGTGCTATCTCCACTTCTGTGAAAGATTTGCTTGAGAAAAATACAACATACATTCTAGTAGCAAGAATCACTGTGGTGAAAATATGCTCAGAATCAATGGGTATACATAGCAGAATCTGACTTCAGCACCCTTCTAAAAGATACACGTCTCTGGATCCCTGTACCTCATTCCTGCCAAAGCAGAAAAGACTCAAAAATTTCTTTCACTGACATCAGAAGTGAAAAGTAATTTCTAATTTCATTATGCTAATTTGATTTAATCAACATAAGAATGTTAAATATAAAGGCAGCTGAAGTATATAGCCTTGCTTCTGATTAGAAGATTGAAAATGGTAGCTATCCCTGGAATGTGTTTTTTCAAATAGACCAGCTAAAACCCCCTACCCTGTACGTATTAAATTAACTGAAAACACACATACAATATATTGTATTGTGTGAGAGGGACAGCATACTGCCTAAGCATATGTATTGTGAGAGAGGGACAGCATACTGCCTAAGCAGAAGTAATTTTGGAGATAATGGGGAATACTATATAACAGCTTCCATCCATGGGGATAAATAAGACATGATTTCAGGTAAAATGTGGGGAAAGAACAAGCATTTATATTTAAACCAACCACCAACCACTGTGTTTGCTCACTTACAGAAGTTATTTTGGTATGTGATGCCCCATTAAAGTTAGGTAGGGCCCTGAAGATCAGAGGGGTTTTGTTTATTTGTATATGGGAAGAAGATTGGGAGTGATGTCTTACTCTCAAGAGAATTTAGATAGATAAATTTTGGGAGTGATTGTCTTACGCTTAAGAAAATTTCTCTGTAACATATAATGGTTGAATATATGACTTCCAAAGTCAGACTGGGTTCAATCCATTGCTCTGACTTGTGTCAGTTGTAACATTAAATGTATTATATAATAGTAATTCATAATTTCAAAATGGTAATGATGCTTATGAATGCTCAGAAGATTAAATAAACTTACAGAGTATTTAGAAGAGTCTATAAAACAGCAAGTAGCATACACATTATATTTATTGATATGTTCATTGTAACTTTAGCTTTCAAATTCCATATAATTTCATGTACTACTATTATTTGAAAAATATGACATAATAATACCTGTTTCATAGGATTATTTATAAATTACATGAAATAATGTGCTTGAACCCTGAGTTCTATGTGACCCCCTAAGGAATTAATCATCCCCATGAGTAAAGTCTCTCACATTGTTTAAGTGGTAGTTATTTTTTCCAGTCACTATATACCCTAGAAGAAACACAAACTTGTAGGAACAAGCTTGTCCACAAAATTTCTCTCTCAGAAGCTGATATACCTCCCCCCTACTATTGCACCCCAAAATAGCAAAAGGAACCTTGTGAAATTGGGGAATATGCATCCATATCACTATGGAGAAAAGGAATAGTGTGATTTACACTCTGCATAAAAATTGTTTTAAGATTAAATACCAGGAAGTAGAAATGTAAAAGTCTAAACCTCAAAATGGCACTGAACTTAAGCAGAGCCACATCAATTTCACTTTAGCTGAATGCATTTGAAAAGCTAAACGGATAATCCCCTGAACATTTTCAGTGCACAGGTCTCACTCAGTATGTTTAATCCACTTCATGGATCATTATACAAGTGTTTTATTTTGCATGATGGGAGATCCTGATTTTAGTTGATGAAGTACTCAGTCACCTATAATCTTGTGAGTGCCACAAATGATGATAATTGCAATTTATGGAGTAACCTAGAATGAAGAACACAATATGCTGAGTCTGAGAGCTGAGATAATTGTATTTTTACTTCATATCAGCAGAAAATACAAAAAAGGTAACATCATTTGAGTGTTATTTCCAATTGAATTTTCTCAGTTTTTATCAACTATAGTCATTAAGGAATCCCTGAAGAAAGAGATAAGAGCTCTGCAAGTTGACTTAGAGAATCTATATAGGAAAGTGAGAACAAACAATGTAAAGTCAGTAAAAAGTTATAGAAGAGGCAAGGAAGGCTTAATGAGGTGGACATAATATTGTATTAGTACTAAAAAGATCAGAAATGTAGTAAAACCACCATTAAAGACTTGGGTGACCTTGAGCATTGTCAAGAAAATATTTTCCTCATTCACTAAATAGAGAATCCAAACATTACCACCAAGATATCTTCCATTCCTAAAATTTTGTTACCATAGGATATTCAGGCAATTGCTACATGGTTGTATATATAATACAGGTGTTTTCTGAGACTGTAGGCAGTAAGTGTTGTCATCTTTAAATATATTAAACAGATGTGTTTTTCTGAAGTCTCCATTGTACTTTCTGTCTTACCAAAACATCCTTTCTTTTCCATGGTGTCCTGGAATTCTCTCCTCACTTCTCATATTAGAATCCAGCCTTTTTAGTTTGTTTGTTTCACAGCGATTATAAGTGCTTGCAGTTTAGGAATCATATTTAAGTTTCCCCAGTGCTTAGGAAAGTGCCTGGCACTTAATGTAGAATGATAAAATAAACAAAGGAATAACAAAGTGAATAAATGAATGAATGTAAGATTTGATGTCAATGAGGTATAAAGTGAAGAGACTCTAAGAAACACATTATTCAATGTAAATCAACAAGTTCTTACTTCATGAGACATTAAAAAGATACTATTGAAAATGATTCTTACAACACTTGTTTTAACTGGCACAATGGCATTCAAAAAAAAATGACAACAGGATTGAGTATTTCTAGAAATAAATGTTTTGCAAATGCTATCATCAAATACACACCTGAGTCAGAATGGAGAGTGAACATCTCAGAAATTGGCATACTATGTTCAATTAGTTAAATCTCACTCTGCACCTGTTTTTATAGTCTATGAGTTAGATTTTTAAATATTTAGGAGCAAATTTCAAAAGTAAATCTTATGGCAGGTAAAATTTATATGAATTTCAAATTTCAATGCACATACATAAGGTTTTATTCATATATAACCATGCTCATTCGTTTACTATTGCCTGACTGCTTTGATGTCACAACACCAGAGCTGAATACTTGTGACTGCAAGTATAAGACCTACACATATTTACTGTTTATAATATTTACTGTTTAGCTATTTACTAAAAAACATTGGCTAAGGCCTACTCTGTCTGTTGATCAAAGGACCTTTTGTATTAACAAAATTGATTTACAAGGAGTGATGACTTTTTTTTAGGAGAATTGCTTAATCTTCTGATGAAAGTTTCAGTACCTGTAAAAATTAGAGTAGGTACATTATCATGTTTTTTTTTTCCTTATTTTTTTTTAATGACAGCAGACAAATGTGTCAAAGAAACAAATCAAATTTGATTGGTTCCATGTTATTTAATGACATTTAAGCCAAGATCTGTTGTTGGCAACTGTTTTCTATAATATCATACATTTTTATATACCTTTTTAACTTATAAAGTTCATCACATATTTATTTATTCATTTCACATTTTCTTTTACTCCACAATAAGTTACCAAGATTCTTCTACTTCAACCCAAGCAGACTTCTGATGCATCTTTTTAGAAGGACATTGACATAAGACAAATATAACTTTCATTTTGCTCTCAAATTAGTATAATAAAAATATTTTCCTTAATGAAATTAAATGACTAAGTGACTGCTCTAATATCCTTTTTAAGTAATATCTGACTATAAACCATTATAAAATAACACTGATTAGATTAAAAAATTAGCTTACCCCACTAAATAAAAAGCCTAACAACTCATAAATTTACTTTTTGTAGTTATTTTGTTTTTTCTCTCATTTTATTTTGTTTTGGAGTCTTGTTCCCAAAATTCAGAAAAAGTCTCCACCAACTTAATTTACTGTGGATGTTAACTTGTTCAATGGGATCAAATTCACTTTTAATAAGTAACTTCCATATATAATCACAATGTAAAACTAGTATACTCTATAAATTAAAGGAATATTTTCCTACATAAGCTGAATTATCTTTGTAATAAGTAACCACAGTGGGGAGGCAAATCTTTCAACTCCAAATCAATGAGAGGGTGAGTTGTTATCTTGCTGATTGATGGTGATTAGGCCCTTGGAGCAGATCTGACCTACATGCTGATGAATGCCAAATGGCTGAAGGCCACCTCTTTATACCACTTTGCTGGCATTTAATCATTGAATGGCTGGGAATAAGCCACAGTTCCAGCAGCATGATTTGGGTTCAGTGGCTCAAATTGGCCATTTTATTTCTGCTTAGATCATTGCCTCAACCCAGGCACTATTGGTACATGGTAAAGACAACAGAGGCATGTCATGACTTATTCTTTCTTGCTCTCAAGTCTACATGACAGGAAATACTCATAGTAAGACACTTTTAAAAAATGTGTTAAAAATAGAGTAGCAGCTGTAACCTAGGTATATTTATACAATAAAAACTCTAGCTGTGCTCTTCAATAATCCTCTAAAAATCTAGGAAAATATTAAATTTGAATGAAGATATTATGTACTTACCTTTGAAACCACTGGTCAGTACAATTTAATCTTGACAGATGGCTCATTTGTTGTCATTTATGATAAGCACTAAATCAAATTAACCCCAATCAAGAGAAGCTAGTTTTGCCTCTTTGCAAATACCATTCAGCTATAGTCTTAAATCTTGGTATTTCGGTAGTATCAGTATTTAATACACATCAATTTTTCAAGAGAATGGATTTATTAAAAAAATTAAGATAGTTAATAATCCTTGTACTCTAGAATAGTTTATTTTTTTAAAAGAAGATTTATTTTTATTTATTTATTTATTTAAGAACTGGGATATAAGCCAGAGATGCAGGGGGTGAGAGGATTCACCAGAGACAATGGGGAGAAGAAAAGGCAGGATCTACTGAAAAGGCAGGATCTACTGCTCAGGGTAGCAACAGGCAAAACAGTAGAGGTCTACTGCACGATATGTGGGTCAGCTCCCTGGCTGGTGATCAAACTCATACCACAGTGATAATAGCATGATAGTTCTGAGACTTAACCTCTGCACCACCAGGGAAAGGTCCTCTAGAATAGTTTAAACAAGATTTTCTATTTTTGCAGACAAGGGATAGTTTTGTCTCATGTTAAATATTTAAAGTACAAATAGTTCCACTTACTGTACATGTGGGTTAATCAGATAATTACTTAGGGGATAGCTTATCATACTTCAAATCTTTATCCTCTTAAGTTGCTTGTAGATAATAGAACGATTTTAATGCTCCAGAAATATGTTTTTTAAAAAGGTACTACAAAAGATAATTATCTTATTTTGCAAATGTCTTCAGAACAGTCTTATTCAGACACTTTGGTTTTATGATGCTCTCTCCCATTCCCACTCTACTGTCTTATTAATGCATAAAGGGAATCTTTAGAATCTCCTCCCACCCCCATCCTTGACTTGTTGGGAAGTGAGGATGCTAATCATATCTTTGCAGGTGTATTTTTATAGATCTGCCAGCAAAATCCTTCTGTTCATTCAACAGCATCATCTGCCTGTAATTAATGTTCTATCTGTCTTCTTGAAAATAAGGAATGAGTATCCATCCAATATCCCAAATTCTACCCAGCAACTGAATTCAAAAATATCTCTCTCAAAGATACTTTGTTATATCTCTAATGCTAGTTATTTAATTATTGAATATCATTCTTTCTCATTTGTTGACATTCGTGTTCTGCTTTCTACTCCTCACCACTTCATTTGGGTTGGTCTATTGTTACAGATTTTATTTTAATGTCTTGTTTGACTTTTGAACATTCCCCCCTTTTTTGTAGCTCCTAAATGACCAGGTATAATAAAAATTAACAAAATAAACCTGCATTTACATCAAGAAAAGTTCTATATTTATGTGAAATCAATTGCTTGCACTGTATATTCTTAAGCAGTCAAATTATTCTGAATAATTACATACACAGTGCAAATAAGTATTTGGAATTCAGAGTTAATAATATACTAAGATACAATATAGTTACCAAAAAAAAGGAGCTATGCAATGATGCCTTGCTGTAAGTTCACTAAGGATTGTCATATATAAGACTGTCAATGCTTAATGTTCAAGGTGAAAATGAACCTGCTTAGAAATATCTCTGGAAGCAGGAAAGGAATATTTCCTTCAGAATGTGGTTACTATTTATCCAGAATGTTTTACCTTATCCATAAAGAGACTAACAGTATCCATTTTTTGTCATTAAATTTTTGCTTTGTTTTGTGCATTTTGTTTGTTTGGCACATCCAATTAAATGTGTTCATCTTCCTGAACAATATTCTATCTACCTTCTCATCGCAATGTGATGTTATATATCCTGGGTCATGTCATCCTGGTCCTACATCAAGGAAGAATTGTGGGTGCAGTATTCCCCCAAAAGAAACAGTGGTGGTTAAAGCAAACCCAGCTATTTATACAGCTCTATCACTACAGATACATTTTCAAGGCACTTTTCAGAAATCAGTGTATTTTAGGACATCATGCTCTTCCCCATAAACTCGAATGCCAAAATGGAAGAGCTACAGGGTTGCAGGCATATTTGGGAGCAGATGTTAATACCTACTGCTGTGTCCAAATAGGCTGGTGGGCATATTTATCTGATATGTTTTTGAGCTATAGTAAAAAAGCCAACCATCTCTCTTTATTCACCACCCAGGAACACATGCTTTCAAGTAAAGATAACCCTTTCTTTAGATCCAACTTGCCAGTAAAAAAATAAGTAAAATACCTGTTGAAATTTATGTCCCTTCAATTTCAGTCATCATCAAAAGTAAATACACTTTGTGTATCTTCTAGTGCTTTCTTTGAAAAGTATTTCTTTAAAGCACTTGCAAGTAAATACGATCTTTGTAAATTAACCTTATACACAAATCATAACTTGTTTTTCCCTGAACTACTTAAAATGTAGACATTTTCAAGTTTGCAGTGCATCCTAACCCTCCAATATCGCTCTCTCCTACTCTAATTCACCTTACAAAGGCAATGAGTTTGATGTCAGCTGTAGATGTCACAATGACTTATCCTTTCAATGAGGTGATAATTGGTGTCTGGTTAATTCTATTCATAGACATCCTGGGCCAAAAAAATAATCCTCACTTCCATTGCACAGCTTGAAGCTTCAGTGGCACCTATGCTGTTTCAGAGTATAGACTATTTTTATTCTTAAAAACATAATTCACGTTGGTAGAAATGCCCCCATAAGCAAATATCTGTGCTCTTCTTAAAAGTTACCCAAGATAGTGTCATCCCTCTTTGCACATGGACATACAGCTTTGACACAGAAGGTCATTTAGTTACCTCCTAAAACATGAAGCTCATTCAGGAAGAGGTTAAGATATCTCCTTCAAAATAACTTCTAGTATCTATGAACTGAAGTAACATCTCAATGTTAGACAAGAGTTAATTAGATAATCAAGGTGAGGATTCAAACTTAGAAAGCAGTCCAACAGATTTTATTTTATCAGAGCTGTTCCAGTAAGCACAAATTTGAATTTAATTTATATAAATTCAAGGAACTGACATTAAGGATATAATTGTTCTTTATAGAAGAGACTTCTGGTTCTAAATTATCCTGACTTAATGATCTGCTAATGCTAAAAGAAAGCAAAGATTTATTTTTTTTCCTTCCAAAAGAATGCATTGCAGAAATACAAAAGTTGAGTTCCCATTGTTAAATCATTTTTATCTTTCTCTTTGGTCACCAGTGGGTGTAAAAAGATTGCCTTTACTTTCAGGCAACAGATTTCTGAATATAGGATGGGGGAGGTGAAGGTAGCTCTTCTCTCTTATCTGGTAGACCATGGATGTTGTCTCAAGAAAATATTACACTAGTGGATACTATATATATATATATATATATATACACACATTTATTCAAAATAAGGATGATCAATGATACCCTAGGTACTTTTACATGAATGTATAAATATTTTGACCCTTATGGGAACAAAGAAAAAATACATGTGTGTGCACACATGTACATGTTTTCCTTCTGTAAAAACTTATCGAGCAAATATGAAAATGAATAATTACGAAAACTAGCATCTGTGTGATGAACTAGAGTTTCACAATCATAGTTGCATCAAGTTAGGCTTCTTATTTCTCCCATCACTTGTCCCTGACAATTATTCACATGACCTATTTTGTGTTTACCATTGTATCGCCTCTTACAAAATTTTAAAACTTGTTTATACACAATTTTTTTTGTTTTTATTTTTAGAAAACATTATATACTCTGCACTGATGAGTGTGGAAGTTAGAATGAGAACAGGCAGCCAGGCAGTGTCAGAGTGTCCCAACCCAATAAAATCTGACTATTCAGAAAACCCACATATTTCAAGCAACGGACCACAGCTTGTTCCAGGAAAACAGACTAAGAGACTGAGTACCTTTGGTGACCCAGTGGGCCTCAGTAATCTGGGAGACCCAACAGGCCTCAACCAATAAACAAGAGACACAATGCCCAGACACCTAACTTCCAAACCCCTACCCTATGCCCTCCATATTCTTGTGAACTCCTGCTTTTTACCCCCTCAGTGGCTATCCACTAGGGACCCCTCTTCACTCAGAGAGCTCTCCTGTTTGTCTTATTTGACAATAAATCTCTTGAATTTCTGCCGAAGTGTGGTCTTCACATTGAATTCTTTCCAAGAACTGAGTCCCCTTGGGAGCCAGCTCCTGGACTCCAAACCCGATTCACTGTTTCTCACTTGCTTTTTCCACTCAATATTGTTTCTGAGAATTACCCTTATTTTTGTTCTTTCTTTTTTTTTTTTTTATTTTTTTGAAACCATACTTTATTCATGTTCACTAAATCTTTTTCACGTATATCTCCTGTGGTATGACTATGTCACAGTATATGTATTTGTTCCTTGGTCTGTAGACATCTTAGGTGTTTCCAGCCTTTTAAAAGTATGAAGAATGGCACCATGAACATGTTTGTGTATTTTTCCTGGTGAATATGTGAAAAACTCTCTATAGCAGTAGAAGTGGTAGTCTCTAAGATGATCAGATAATTCACTTTACAAAATATGAGCAAACTTATTTCCATATGCATTGTATCAATGTATGTGTCCCCTAACAGTATGCTATTCCACATAATTGCATAGAGCTTGTATAAATCATAGGGACATAACAAACAATTAAGATTTCATAACATTGTTATGATAATTATTTTAATCATTGGTAACTTTGCTGACTATATTATTAATATTCAAAATTATATTAATATATTCAATGGTGGTAACTAAAATAAATAATGGCAATACTGATAATAATAAATATATTTTCATGGGGCAAAAACAACAGCTATCAAGAATAGGAAGCAAGAAAGCACACTAGTATTTGGGGAAAGAGAAAAAAGA
The DNA here is from genome assembly GCA_019455555.1 of Galemys pyrenaicus. Lineage (NCBI taxonomy): Eukaryota > Metazoa > Chordata > Mammalia > Eulipotyphla > Talpidae > Galemys > Galemys pyrenaicus. The sequence goes on along the minus strand of JAGFMF010011445.1, from coordinate 2,151,303 downwards.
AAAATTCACAGAGGTATAGTCACCAGGATGAGTATGAATTCAGAGGATAAATGGATAATGAATATTTATTAGTATTTTTAATTACTGTATAATATCTGTATTACTTTTCTATATACAAATAAACTGATATTTATACAATATACTTATAGAAATATCCTCATATATCAAATATATTTTTATTTAATAATAAATATCTTCAGATAATTAAAAATTCAACCAGTTTTGAGAACTAAAAGTTCTTGAACACAGAAAACACTTATTGAGGGGCTCTCAGACTCAATTCCAATGTGTGGAAGTATATCTGTGGCACAGTGGTTTTCCAGACATCCAAGCAATGAACATCACCTTTGAGTCTTTCAATTCAACTCAATTCTGACACTTTTACCTGGAGATAATATCAGATTCTATAGGCTTAGAGCACAGTCTTTTAAGCTGTTGGGGAAGGAGAATGTCCTGAACCACCTCCACAAACTCGGGTTTTATGGACTTTACCCTTACCCAAGGCCAAAGGGATCCAAGGCGCCAAGGACTGCAAATTCCAAAATATCATCACTACAAAAGGGAAGATTGTTAGAACTGAGGATGGAGTTAAGCAACCAGTCTTGGTATATAACCAGAGACACGTGGGTCTGGGGTGGTTGGTTTTTCAGCAAGCTTCAGCATGCTATCGGGGTCCCAGCTCAGCAAAACTGGTAGGATGCATTCACTGTTCTCTCTCTCTCTCTCTCTCTCTCTCTCTCTCTCTCTCTCTCTCTCTCTCTCTCTCTCTCTCTCCCCCTCCCCCCATTTACAGGGGTTGCCCTGTAACAAAACCTGTGCCAGTCAGCAATCAGTCCCCAGTCAGAACTTTATGTTATCACATAGGCATCTTACCAACTTGCTGCAGACTGGAAATCTCAGTGACCTCCTTCTTGAGTTTGATGAATTTTCTAGAGCTGTTAACAGAATAGAGAAATATATTACTAACCAGAACAATATTTTGTTATTTTAAAAAAGCTTAACACAGGAGTAGTTAAATAAAAGAGATGTGTAGAACAAGATATTGCGAAAGGGCTTCCATATTCCGTTGCAGAATATCGCTGTCCCCAGATCTCCGTGCGTTTACCAACCAGAAAGCTTCCTGTTGTGGTTTTACGGAGGTCTAACTATATCAATATGATTGATTATATCATTGAGCACTGATTATTGATTCAATTTTAAACCCCTCTGGATTCACAGAAAGTGGGAGGGAAAGAGCTGGAGAGGTGGGGGAAGGGACTCAAAGTTCCAAACTTCTAATTACAAGGTTGGTTCCCTTGGCAAGTAACCTCAACCTTGTTACCTAAGGACTTTCTAAAAGCTTCTTCATTAGCATAATGAAAGATACCTTTACTTACTAGAGGAAATACCAGGGTTTTTTTAGGAGCACTGTTGTGAAGGAAGACCAAATTGTACTGTAAAGTTCTTAATATAAATCTTAACATCACACTTCCCAAATCTACCCCCCTAGTTTTAGATAATCCAGTAATTTTTCAGAATACTTATATAAAAAAATAGATATCAAGATAGATGTAGATAGATATCTATATTTACACATGTTTATATACATAGAATTGTAGCACCACTCAAGATTTCTTTTTTTAGCTAATAATGTCCCAAAAAGCCTTCCCACCTAAATATATATAGCTTGACCTCATTTCATGTAGCTACATCATGATAGATGTCCCATAATTTAGCCATCTGATTGTTATCCTGTATGAACATATACTGCCGCAATAAATATACTAATATGCCTTTATGTCTACAAAATAATATGACTCTAAATTAAATTCACTGAAGTAAAGTTCCTTGGTCAAATTGCATATGCATTTTGAATATTAATAGTTACAGCCAAATGTTCCTTTAAAAGACTGGAGCAGTGAAGTTTCTGACATTTTATATTTCTTGCAAGATACTAATTTATCCTGCCACAGTTTCATAGATGCTGGCAGAAGACACAATACTCCTGGGTCAGAGACAAAGGGTTTTATTACTCAAAGCATTAGCAGTAGTCAAAGGATCAGCATTATCTTGTGTCAGCTCCTCAGAGGCCCTTGTGAAGAAGGGTAGGTGACACCTACACCTGCAAAACACTGAGTGTAGGCAATGCAAAATGTAAGCATACCTGCCCTATGACCTACAGAGGGATTCTATCTTTACTATGTTAGATAATATACAAACATAACTTTTACTGCATATGGAAACATCATCTTCTTCCTAAGGTTTTTTATGATACAAGCATCCTTGTAAGATAATTCATATCACAATTAGGGAATCTGCTTACAATATGATCAGAAACAAAACATTCAGAATTTCCCAAATATTGATTTAGAGGATTGCACCATAGGACCCCATGATATGCTCCCAACCTAAGGGTACCTACAACCTTTTTACTTAGCTAATTCAGCATTATCAAGTTTGGCATTCCCTTTAACATTTACTGCAGACTCTGATTCTCCTAATTGCAGAGTAATGCTACGTTTGCTTTCAGGACAAACCAGTTTTTCCCAAATGCAAGCCATCATGGCAAGAGTCAAGAAAATACAATACCTGCTGCCTACAAATCAGAAAGCATATTTCTTATGACTAGGGTTATGCCACTGGCCAGAGCCAGCTGATTGTTGCTCTATATGTTTGCAAATCAAGTGTTTCCATATAATTTGATGTTTCAAGAGAAGAGAGAAATATGCACTTTAATATGAAAACACCCAAGTTTTCAGGTGTTGTGAATTCAATTTTATTAATAACATTTTACACAATATGAACTCCTACAGAGCAGCTTTCAGGGAAAAACAAACTGCAGTAGTTTTGATATTTAGTTTCTCATTGGTAACATGCCTCCATAGCATTTTATAGATGACGCCTATGATAGCATATTAGATTGGTTCATAATTTTGGTTTTGCCATTTTAAATAAAATATATATATACTATTTTAGAGGCAATTCAACTGAAACTTTGGGATTACTCTTTATTTAAAAATAAATCATCTGTACCTTATCTGACAAATCTATTTTATTTTTTATTTTAAGATTTTATTTATGCATACAAGAGCAGGGGCACAGGCCAGAAGTGCAGGCAGTGAGAGGATTCACCAGAGACAGAGTGGGGAGCAGAACAGGCAGACTGACTGAAATACACTGCTGAGGGGAGCAGGAAAGGTCTGCAGCAGCATGTGGGTCACCTCTCTGGTGGGGTATTGAACTCACGCTGCAGTGGCTGCAAAAGTCCCACAGTGCAGCGCTCAACTCCTTGCACAACTAGGGAGTCCCTGACAAGTATATTTTATATGTGGCTTTCTACAAGTTAACATCTAATGTACATCATGGTACACAAAAATTTATAATCAATATAGGACCAATGTTTTGGAAATAATTTTCAACACTTTGAATTTAACCATAACATAACATTCAACGTTTCAAAGTTGTCTCTTGAGGAGTTTTTGTTGTTTTCTTTTCATGCTTATTTTAATATGGTGATAAGTGTTAATTTCAGTTGGAACTTATAAGGCCATCTTGGATCTTTAATACTTTTTATAAATTAAGATATAATTGAAATCTAATATCATTAGTGTCAAGTTATAACATGATGGTTCAATATTTGTATGTATAGTGATATGATGAGCAAAATAAGTCAAATTATTAACTATCATCATGAGAAGTTATAAAGGCTTTTTTTAGCAAGAGGTTATATATACAATAGTATCTCAGGATATTCTGGGTGTCTTCATTTGAAGTGTTTACCACAGAGATTCATACTTCCTTGGAATTTCCCTATGACCAGAGGTTTGTTTTTGTTTTATTTTTTTATACCACAAATGTGTTTATTTCATAGATCAGTTTGGGGAAGACTGGAACCTTGAAAATAGAAATACTCCCCCCCACCCCGCATTGGCTTTACATTTTTCAACATTGAACTTAATTCAAATAAATTTCTTCAGTTTTTCTATGTATGCAGTCATGTATTTGTGAATGGAGACCCCTTTCTATCTTTATGTCTCTTTATTTTTATTTTATTATATTATACAAGCCAAGACTACTAGTATTTTGAAAAAGAATAATTAAAATAGATATATTTGCCTGATCTTTAGAAGAAAGCCATTAGTTATTGAACATTGTGAAATTTGCTGTTTTATATATACTTATATACACACATTTATATATATATACACATATATATTATATATAGATATCATTTGTAACAAAAATATTCCTTTAAATACATAATTTACTGCAAGACATTTTTTCTTACCATGACTGGATGTTAATACCAATTGCAGATTGATTTTCAAATATTGAAGCATGCATCTCAAAATTATTTAAAAATTCACCATTTTGGTTATGATGTATGGCCCCTTTAATAGATTACCGTATTTGATTTACTTTCATTTTATAGAGAATGTTTGCACTTACGATTATAAGAGATATTAGTTTATATTTTCTTTTTCTGTGATATATTTGTATAATGTAGATATCAGTATAATGCTTGTCCCATAAAATGAGTTGAATATGTTCCTTCAGGTTCTAAATTTTGAAATAGTTTCTGTGAAATTATTTTGCTGTTATCGTTGTTGACCTGGAATTTTCTTTGCTTGAAGGTTTTAACTTCTAATTCAGTTTACTTAATTGATATAGAAGTATGGTCATCTATTTTCTCTTGTGTGAGTCTTCTTTTTCACTTAAAATAGAGTATTTCTTTGAAATTATTTAATTTATAGTGGGTAAATTGGGCTTGATATTCCATATTATCTTTTTAATATCTCTAGATCTGATCACTTTTACTCTTCACTCTTGATTTTGTCTACTTTCTCCTCCCCTTCTCATTGGTCATTCTGGCCTAGGATCATCAATAATATTGTTCATTTTATAAACTAACTTTTGTTTTTATTAATTTATTTATAATTTTCTGTTTCCCATCTTTTCTATTTCTGTTCTTTAGTATTTATTTCTAGTTTCTTAAGATAGAATCTAAATTTAGTTGGTTTGTGGTATTCTTGTTTTCTAATAGAAATATTTAATATTATAAATACCCCTTGACATACTTATTTAATTATATGCCACAAATTTGATGTTTTCCATTTTCTTCAATAGAATAGTAGTCTAATTTCTATTATGACTTTCTCTTTCACTTAATGTATTTTGTTGCCAAATGCATTTGTTACTTCAAAATGTATTTTGTTGCCAAACTGGATAATTTTCTAATTATTTTTAATTATTAATTTCTATTTTAAAGGTATTCAATATTTTTAAAGTATTAGCAATAATGTATATTTTATATTTCTTGAATAATTTCTAATCTTTTTTATATATTTAATCCTTACTTTATGACTCTGGATATAGTCTATCATGGTTAATATTCCTTGTGCACTTGAAAATAATATGCATTCTGATGTTATTGGATGGAGTGTTCTATTTGGTCAAGTCAATTAGTGATGTTAATCAGATAGCATATATACTTAGTGATTTTCTATATGCTTTTTTCTGTCAGTTATGTGTAAAGAATATTGAAACTTCCAATTATAACTTTAGATATTTCTAATTTTCCTTTTAGATCTTTCAGTTTTTATTTTGTACATTTTGAAGTCTGTTATTAGGTGCTTACGCATTTAATATTGCTATGTTCTTTTTTTTTAATTTATCATGATGTAATATCTCTATCACTGCTCTGAAATACACTTTGTCTAATATAGTAGTCTCCCTGTTATCTGCAAAGCATGCATTCTAAGACACTGCCCCCCCAGTAGATGCCTAAAACCAAAGAGAATACCAAATCCTATATTCACTATTTTTTTCCAAAAAAGTCATATATATTTATGATAAATTTTAATTTATAAATTAGGTACAGCAAGAATAATAAAATAGAATAATTTTAGCAATTTACTATAATTAAAGTTGTGTAGACATACTCCTCTCTCACTCTCCTCTCAACATACCTTACTGTATGTAATATTTCTGAACTCAGTTGACAATGGGTAATATGAACTGTGGAAAGCAAAATCATGAATGTGTATGGGAGATTACTATGTTAAAATAGCCCCTTTAAATTTCTTTTGATTTGTGTTTTCATGATTTTTTTTTAAGATTTATTTATTTATGCATACAAGAGCTGGGGTACAGGCCAGAGTCCAGGGAGGTGAGAGGACTCACCAGAGACAGAGTGGGGAGCAGAACAGGCAGACTGACTGAAACACACTGCTGAGGGGAGCAGCAGGCAAGGCAGGAGAGGCCTGCTATGCCATGTGGATCCCCTCCCTGGCCGGCAGCAGGGATCGAACTCTTGCTGCAGTGGCTGTGGTTTGCTTCATAGTGCGTTGCTTAACCCACTGCGCCACCAGGGAGGCCCTAGTATATAGTAGTCTTGATATTTTTTCATCTCATTTAAAACTTTTTCTATTTTAGCTGGTAATATTTTGGTGATCATAATTTTTTCAATGTATATTCTAAAATATAAACCATCTTTATGTTTAAAACACATTGACACACAATGAATTCAATAGGTGTTTAATATTTTTTAAATTATTTTAATTGTCTCTTCAATCTACATTTAAAGCAATTAATTTCTTTTTTACTCTGCTATGGATTTCTCCTAAATATGGTATCTTTGGCATTTTCAAATAAAAAATTTTCACATAAGCTATAAATGAATAGCATAGCTATTACATTTAATTTCTAGATCACATTTAATTATTAATACATTTCACATGCTTATGCAGGATAAGAGAAAGATAGCAGAAGCTGAATACATCAGTCAGTTAATATGAGGTTACTTATCATTTATCTTCTTATTACATATTGTACTTTTAATAATACTAATATGTCTCCTTTGAAATAGGAAAAAAAAGGAATAAATTTATAAATGCCTTGTTGAGGAAATCAGTAGCAGCATATGGTTATGAATAAAGGATCACCATTTCAATATCTGTATCTACTTTAGTTCCCAATAGTATTATCTGTTGAAAAGCCCTTTGCCACTACAAAAAAGAATACTCTTAGCATTTGAAAAAGGTGCATTATTTCTGAGAAGTAGGGGAACAAGATAGTGGTTTAACATTAGCATGTTTATGACAATAGAGAGCCTAGTGTTTTGTTTTCATCCAACGCATTATTAACCTTCCCCCCAGCAAATAAATGTTGAAGTGTGAATGTTTTAAAGAGGTGTTGCTTTCTAACTGGAGGAGAATCCCGAAGGTGAACTGAGAGAAAAGAAGTTTGCAGACACTCAGTAGCCAGTATATAATCCTGGAAGATAGCAGGCAGCATTGGAGAGATAAGGATATAAAAGAATATTTTAACTTAGGATTTTCAGTGGGTCTTATTCCCATACTACACATAAAACCCAATTGATTTTTAAGCCTGATGGTCAATAATACCTAGAGTGATCCCGAAAGTAAGCAACAGTTCATTTACTCCTATCCTGAAAGAAGCTGTTTTCCCATGTGTCATAGATTATTCAACTGGTTTATTCTAACATTTTGCTTAGCTTTCTTGTAACAGGGAATTTGCGCAAATTAAGTATTTGATACAGGTAGATATATAGCACAGTTATTCTCCATAACCCGCCATTTACTTATTCATCCAACAATATTTGTTGATTGTGTTAGGCACTCTTAAATGCTAAATAGAACTATTAATGTGAAAAGTAGGTTTAGGATTTGATTCTGGAGGTAAGAGCCATTTTTTTTAACTCATAGTGGAACAAACAATAGAAACAATTGATAAGGCTAATAATGTATATTTTAATGACTATGACTTTATTAAGTATCAGAATCATACTCTGAGAGATCCACCAGAATTGTAGAAATGCATAAAAAAATGTGCTGGCATTAATAAGAAAAAAATTAATTTATCAGTATTGTCAATGAAATAAGATATTATCAGAAACTCATTACAAACTATTTCAAGTATGCCAAACTCAACTAGGAAGGATTCTAACTGAAATCAGTAATGTTTTGAGTAAGGATATCTTTGTTCGAAAACCATCATTAGTATTACCCCATTTTGGAAGACAGAAATGTTTTCCAAGTTTGTATAAAAGTTCCAGGCTGCAACTATTACTGTTCTGTTTGAAGCTTCTGCCCTTTAACCAAAAAGCAGACTTATAATCACAATTACAGTCACAATTGCAGACACTTACAGACCTAAATAACTTTGGCATCTTCACTGCTCACACTGGGGAAGTACTGGAAGGATTATAAATGTAATCTAATATTTAAGAAGTGATCACCCATGTCATCCAGTCTTACAATGATGGTCTAATTAAGGACCGATAGCTTAGAATCAGAAGCAAGTTCAAAACAGACATTCTCTCTGTAATTTCCCAAACACACTGAAAGGAATAACTGTACCCCAGAATCATTGTATTTTTCTCTTCCACTTAGATCACATAGAGAGTACCTCCTTTTTTGTTTCGGGAACTTCCCACAAAATCCTTTTCAGTAGTCCTGGTCACAAATGCAGATACCATCTCCAGGGCCCAGAGGCTAAAGTTGTGTTTTCCCAAATACCAAGAATAAACTTTGTTTTTTGTTTTTTGCAACCACAACAAGCCAAGCAGGGCTACATTTGTGTAGTCAACTTTGATTTAGGTAATCTGTGATGTTTATAAACATTAAAGCTTTTTTCCAATATGTTTTCAATATTACTTGACCACCTTCTGCATATCAGAACCATTTTTACTAGCTGAAAACAGTCTCTTCTTTGACAGTACTTATAATTTAGTAGGAATTTCCTTTCTAGACATTTCAGAGAAATAGTGAGAGCACAAGAATCAAATATGAGAGTTTATTATGTTCTATTTGACAAAGATGGTATCCTTAAATAAAAGCAGGCATTTTGATAAAAGAAATGTAGGCATTAGAGCAAGAAAGTAATGAGTTTCAATTTCAAGTTTGAATTTGAAAGTTCTGTGAGACTCAAATTTCTTTTTTTTTAAAGATTTGTTTATCTATGCATACAAGAGCTGGGGTACAGGCCAGAGTCCAGGGAGGTGAGAGGATTCACCACAGACAGAGCGGGGAGCAGAACAGGCAGATCAACGGAAATACACTGCTGAGGGGAGCAGCGGGCGAGGTAGGAGAGGTCTGCTGCACCATGTAGGTCCCCTCCCTGGCCAGAGGCAGGGATAGAACTCTTGCTGCAGTGGCTGCAGTTTGCTTCATAGTGCGTTGTTTAACCCACTGCGCCACCAGGGAGGCCCCAAATTTCTTATTTTTATACTTTAAAATATTTACTTCCCAAAGTACCCTTAAGAATTAAATGATATTGTGTATGTGGTAAAGTCTAGCATAATATCAACAATTTTGCTCACACTCGTGTTTTTAAATTCTCTCTTATTTTCCTTGAAAATATTTATTATTTATCCTAATTGAATCCCAGTTCTGAGTTCTTGCTGCTTAAAATACCATGTGTATCATTGTGGGAACATATTCCTCCCAGGTCTACAGGTTTGGAGTCTGTATTAAGGAATGCATCAGAGCTAACATTAATTTTGCATTTACCTGTAGACACTGAAATATCAAGAATGGAATGAATGTGTATTTCTACATTTACTATTTGTTATTTATTTTTTCCCTATGGACATTCTATTTCCAACTATGATATTACAAACTCTTCAGTTTTAAGGGTCTATACTTTGGTAACTCATCATACTAGCACACAACTGTAGAAGACCCAAGCACCCCAGACTGTTAGGAAATTAGCCATTTTCCACACAAAGTAAAAGGAAGCAGAATTTAGTGTAAAATATCTTTAATAGGACTAGTGTGCATATGAAGAGAAGAGTATAAAGGATATTCCTAATAGTTGTCCAATAAACCGCCAAAATTAACAATTCCCTCAAGAGCCAACAAGGTTGGCACAGAGTGAGGCTACTGAGACCCAAAAGCTTGCCACAGTTTTAAGATACTTTGCACCAAGAAACCACAAAAAAGGGTTAGGTAGGTCTCAGGGTGTTAGAACAGAAGGAGAGACTCAAAATTCAAAATCAAAGTATAAATAAAGATAATGGCTGCCATTAACTCTTCCAACTAACTCTTCCAGGTATTAAAGTTTTTCTGTCCTCCACATGTCTCCTTAAAGTCTATATATATGTCAAAACCAGAGGAAAAAAAAAAAGAAAGAGAGGACCTGCCTGCTTTCCGAGTTATATAAGTTCTACCTGGCTGCTCAGCTCTGCAACTATATCCTTGTTCCCCAGCTCAGGAAATCTGGTTCACAGTGTACTGGAACTTGTAATCCAAGGTAGCTACATGTAAATGGGGGCAAGGAAAATGTCACCTCCCTTTATGAACTGTATCTTCAATAATTAGTGTGCTTTGTAGTTATTTTGTTTACTGGTATGATGAAATATTTTAGTCTCTTTTTTTGAGTGAAAGAGGGACTCACTAAGTTCACATCAAATGATAGATATTTATATAAGACTACAGAAGAGATGTATGGAGAGAGAAACCCAGAAGCAGCTGCATAGTCCACTCAGACAGTGTAAGTTAGGGTTTTGGAATTTTCAGGAATCTACAGCTCTAATACAATCAGGAAAATAATAAACTTCTTTTTCTCACTGTATATCACTTCAGCCACAATGACCACTTTTCTTCTATTCCTCTTGGTACTATTTATTCAGAGCTTTTGCTATCTCATAGTTTGTACATACTATCTTTCCTGTGTACCTCTCTTTGCTTTGGCTTGCTGTACACAGCCAGTTCTTGTTTTACTGGTTGAAATTCCCCAAAGAGAGTTTCTGACTGAAATTACCAGTCATCTGTGTTCATATTTGGACTAAGTTTTTGCTCAAAGTCACACCAGATGCTTTTATTTGGCTCGTAAATTGTCAACCTTGGAATTGGTGCCCATTCTTAGTCATTTCAGCTGTGCAAAGGCATGGGGAGCTGACATACAGAATTTATCCATTTATATTTTCTAATAACAATCATTGGTCTAGGTAAGGAGATGAGGGCAGGAGGGCTGTGGTTGTAATAGTGGATACTTTTAGAAGGCAGCTAAAGATTCAGTATGCATTGTAGATTTGATAATAGCTTATAAAGGCCATATCAATTGGGTAAATAGGACAAATCACATATAAAGAATAGTATGTAAGATAGAAATCAGTCTTTAGGTTCCTAGATTTCTTGAGAAAATCAACTGTGTCTTTGTACAAAGAAGATTCTGGTACATAACTGAGTATCAATATGTATTTACTGCATGGGTAATAAGTAGCATAAATTCTGGATTAAACTGAATTTCTCAAAATTAAAACCATTTTCATATGATATGTTTATTCTCTATTATCTCAATGGGTATTAAGAAGTTCAATGTCCCATGCACAGATTTAGAATATTTTTGTATTTAAGTCCTTTTAAGTGGACAGTGTGTATGGAAGTCATAATACTGTTAACTGGTGCCATTCTGAAAATAATACTGATTTAAAAACGAAATTTTAGTTTCTTTTAGTTTCCCAGATAATGCCAATCAGTTAATCTTTAGCAGAATCACCTTGACAATATATTTGCTTACTTATGTAAACACACTGTAGTGTCTTCTCTATTCATATTTACTTTTGCTAAATGAGCCCAAAATGTTTCCAGTGGTCTAGAAAAGCAAACCCACAAGCATCTGCCAAAAAGTGAACAACTTGTAGTTGGAATAAAATAACTGACAATTCTTGCTGAGGGCATTATTGGCCTGAGAAGATTCTATAAATGTACTTGGGAGGTTAAAATTAATTTAAAACTTGGGGAAATATAGTAAATACAAAGTATTTAAAACTTTTGGACTGTCTATTTTATGGTGGTAAAAGAAAGGCTGTATTTGACCTAAAGTCACTGTGTTTGGCAATAAGGCAATAAACAGACAAGGAGAAAAATCTGAACGCTAAATGTCAAAAATGAGAGTGTTAACCCTGAGTTGTGACATTTTAAAAATGCCCTTGATTCACACTGAAGTGAAAGTGCTAATGTGGACATTTGTCTATTTATAAAGGGAAAAAAGCTTTGAGAGTTCCAAAATGTTTAGAGATGGATCTTATTCTCCCTGTAAATAAAAACAAGCTGTTATTTTTAACCTCAGGGTCAAAACTAGAAGTGTCCATTAGTACCCATCAAAGCTCATACACACAGAGTGCATGTTTGAAGCAAGAATTAGCAAACAAATAATTTTACCTAAATTTTCTCTAATATATAGGAAATAATAGTCATAAAATTTTCATACTTGGTAGCAAGAATAAAACATTTATTCAAAGAATCCTGTTACTAGAATAATTGTATTTTTTAAATTTTTTTTTTTAAGATTTATTTATTTATGCATACGAGAGCTGGCGTACAGGCCAGAGTCACAGGAGGTGAGAGGATTCACCAGAGACAGAGTGGGGAGCAGAACAGGCAGCAGGAGAGGTTGGAGAGGTCTGCTGTGTCATGTGGGTCCCCTCCCTGGTCAGGGATAGAACTTGTGCTGCAATGGCTGTGGATTCTTCTTAGTGCGGTGCTAAACCCCTTGTGCCACCAGGGAGGCCTCCTGTTTGGTTTTTAAAGTAAGATAGTGGTTAAGAAATCTATAAGGTTTGGAGAAAGTATAGTGTTGATATTTTGATAGTTTTAAAGTTCTTGTTGAGAGACTCTTTTGATGAGCATTCAGAACAACAATCTTTGAGCTATGATGCTATCTTTGAGCGGCAATGCTGTCTACTCTTATTTCATCAAGTGGCTTTCTTTAAAACCTGGTCCGCAGTTTGTTAAACTGTGTCTCGTTTGGAGTACACTTTTATTAGTTCAAAGGCCAATGCATTACTTCTGCTTAAAAATAACACTCTCAGATCCTGTTCATTTGTAGCCCTTGAAATTTTCTAGATATTCTACACATTGATTTTGGCTCCCAGAAATGTGTGTCAATGGGAACACTTTCTTCTTTTAAACCAATGTAGTATTTCAGCACCTAAAACATAATCAACACTTAACCCAAAGAGCAGTTTTGTGATTAAGTGGGAGTTTCTTGAATCAGATTGCAGGAATTTGATGCCAACTATGCTGCCCAGAGGTAACTATGGAAAGTTACCTAACCCCATTTGTTCATTGTTTTACCAATCTCCAGAAAGGGGATATTGGAATTTTTGTACATTCCTTCTTGAATAGTAAAGTCTTTACTCCAGTAAATCACTTCAAACAGCATATGGTACATAGTGGCAAGCTATGTTTACAATGGAATTAGTATTCATGTATAGCTTTTCTTCAATTTATTGGGCATAAGTTTGCATTATTTTTGCACATATTTTAAAAGATCTTAAAGACCTATTCTAGACTAGGATAGCAACATGATATGTTGGAGAGGAAAGATCTGGAGTTTGGATTGAAAATATTTGGAATAAATTCTGTCATTAATATCTTAAACCTTGTGTGAACTTAGACAAGCTAAATTGACTATCCAGACATCACGTTCCTGTTCATTAAAGTAAGGGTCATAAACTAGAAATAAATGCTAAAATGCATTTGGGAGTCTAGCCCAGAAATAGATGCTTCATAGATAATAACTCTGGATTATGCTTTGACCAAATTTTATTAAATCCAGAATAGTGCATATCTATTTTATATAAAATACTACTTGTTCAGAATTTAGAGTGTTCAAGAAGTCATTGGTCATTTTATATTATATTGATAGCTTCATCTGGCATCCTGATGCACTTAAAATTAAGCTTCAGGAGAGACTAAGGGTACCCTTTACTAATGCTTCATTATCATTGTAGTTCTATGACAAACTAATGAACTGAATAAAATCCCAGCTCTACCCCAACTCACATTTTTCTGTAACTATAACATATGGGCTAAATTTTGATTGGAAGTGATCTGATACTCCCTAAAGTACATATATACCGTATACTCCAATCCAGAATCTCTCACTAAAGTTTCCCTTGACTGTTTAGAGCTGCCTAATGAAGATCATGTCTCCTCCCAGGAGAAATTTCAATATTTTAACTGACTGATGCAGGATTCAGAATCTCTCCAATTTGGGGCAACTCTGAAAGAGCAGCTTAATTCCAGGACTCACTGTAGGGTCTGCTGAGTCCTTCTTTGTAAGCACAATGCAGACGGCTTCTCCCTCTGCCCAAGTTGGCTTCACACTGCCTTGTATATATTCTCAGAACACTCCACAGTAACAAGCTCACAACTCTACCCAGAGACTGTTTCCAGGGAACACAGTTTAAGGCTACCCCTAGTTTGAAAAGTTCCAAGGTAGTGAAACATGAACCGAATATTTCTTATCTATCATGAAACAACAAGCAATAGATTAATTCAAAATGAAGCTGTTTTTAAGAATTTGGACCTCTTTTTAGAAGTTATGGGATGCAATGCAGCAAACAGTTATGGGATGCAATGCAGCAAACATGATAGCACACCAATTATTTCTATATTTGGACGAAAGAATGTTACTGCTTACACTTAATATTATTTTTGTCTAATTGATATAATTTGTGGTTGGTTCTAATTTTTTTTCCTTTAGCAGACCTGGCATTTCTTACAAAATGGGGAATTCTTTCCACCAAACCATTTTCAAGTGTAATAAAAGTTTTAAAACACAAAATGTAGTACTAATGAAGTTGACATAATGATATGCAGACATTTTTTTAAATTTTTTTAAAGATTTATTTATTTATGCATACAAGCACTGGGGTACAGGCCAGAGGTGTGTGGGGGATGAGAGGATTCACCACAGAGAGCAGGGAGCAGAACAGTCAGATCAACTGAAGTACACTGCTGAGGGGAGCAGTGGGCACAGCAGGAGAGGTCCGTTGCACCATATGGGTCCCCTCCCTGGTCAGCAGCAGGGATCAAACTCGTGCTGCAGTGGCTGCAATTTGCTTAATAGTGATATGCATACATTTAATTAAGCATTTATTCATTGTGATTTTATGGAATTTTTGTATTCCAGGGCCAATAAATTTAATTTTAATGATTGATTTTCAGATGAAGATCTTTGAAAATTCCACAGACCATTAAAAATATATCTTAACAGAAATCCAGTACCCATTTATAAAAGGCAAAATGTCAGTCTTGCTATTTTTCCTATTAACTCTTTCTGGCTTAAACCAAGGTAGACACACACTCCATAGTTTGCATTAGCTCTTGTGCAAAGCTTGAGCGGGGAGAGAAAGGCCAGAGGGTTTGGGGAGGAAGGATAATTTGTCAACTGAATCAGTTTGAGTGAGGATTATTTCCGTTCATGTTATCAAGCAAGTTTCTCAAATCCTTCAGCTTTATCCTGTTTTTATAGGCATATGTGTGTCTTGAACTATGACCAATCATGTGTGACTAGAACAATAAAGAGAACTTTATTGTTTCCCAACCATGAAGAATAATTATTATAGGTGTATATGTATATTCCCAAATCTTTGTGCTATGTTGTCCTTCATTAATCCCAGAAGACTGGCTCTTTATATTGGTTGCTTTAGATCCCTCTATATAATACAGACATACATATATGCTTACACATATAAGAACCTGCAGTGTGTGTTTTAGTGAAGAACAGATAGTCATGTTTTATATTCAGTTTGCACAATCTTAAAATAACCAAAGTCAGATTGTAAGAGAATTACTACATTAGGGAATTAGGTCCATCAAGTTTATATAAGATAGCAACACTTTTAGTCTCTAGTCTTTAGATACATTCTCATTCTGTTTCTAGAAACCATGAAGAAATATGTACCTATAAAAATTTTCCTTAACAAGACAATCTTTGTTCTGTTATATCAGTATTGTGAAAGCATATGTAATATGACAATAGCATACTTTATTTTGTTACCCAAATTCCTCCCTAAGTTGCACTTCTAATCCTTAAAATCACTCTAAATTTGATCTAGAATTGATAACTTTAAATATATTGCATTTATATGTAAATATTGAATAAATTAGCCAGATTACAAAGTATATAAAACTTTATGTCTTCACCTATTTTTTCAATCAACACAAATTCCGTAGATGTATATAAAACATGTGGACAGGTGGAAAGAATCAACTCTGCCACAATTTATGATCACTTTTCATAATGTTACAAGAAACTCCATAGCAGTCTGAACAACTGCTACATATTTAAAATCCGTTTTAGTGAGTGTTCAAAAAATTACTTATTTGTGAATCAGTATTTAAAGTTTGTAAATATATAAGGTCTATGTTTCTCTCTATACACACACACACATATAAACATATAAAGTCTATGGGAAAGCTTCTCTTATAAGATTATTTCTATGCCAAAGTTTTTCATATTACAATATTTAAATGATAAAATGATTGATTTCTTGGTGATCTTTTAAAATATCATTATGCTGTAAAATTAAAAGTTGACTACTACTTCTATTTCCCCCAAAACAGTTTTCCATTATCCTGGTCTGTGAAATCAATGTCTGAGAACCATCTACTGCTTGAGGAAGCAATCACTTCTTTAGTCTGACTTGAGCGCTGAGGTAAATGTGCAGTAATGTTGGGGAAAGGATGTGTTACAGGAAGCAACAGCAGTAGGTCATTTCTGTGAGTTATACACAGAACATAATTTACTTTTAAATAGGACTAAGAAAGGTTCTAACTTTAAAACACATAGTTTTCTATAGCAGAGTAACTAATTACCACAAATTTAGTGCCTTAGGATAACACATTTATTACCTTAGAGTTGCTGTGAAGCTAATGAAGGTTGGAGTAGCTAGGCCCTCTCTCTCTCTTCAGCTCTTACAAGGTTGTAATCAAAGCATTGACTAAGCTATTTTTTCACCATAGGAGTGACTGGGGAAAAATTTACTTCCAGTCTCATTCAAGTTGTTGTCAGAATTCATATTTTTTGTCTCTGTTATTTTTGAGAGGCTCCACATCTTCTTAGTTATGTTCTGGAGAAAAGCCTCAGGTGCAGCAACAACCCTCAGACCCCAGGAGTCACCTTGGTGTGTAGTCACTTATGATGCCTCAGACGGGCTGCTTACTTTGTCAAGTCAGGTAGGGAAATATCTCCTCTTTAGAGTCTGATTGCAGGCCTTTTAAGGTCTTTATTATTATTATTATTATTGAATCAGGCCTTGAGGAAAATCTCCCTTTTGATTGAGTCAATATTAGAAGAGTTGGGGCCTGAAATACAGATCTACAATATCCTTTCACTGTTGCCGTATTCTACCACCCTCGATTAGAAGCAAGTCATTTATATGCCTTCAGGGGCAGAATATTATACAGGGCATGAACACAACGCATAAGGAGAGATGGTAAAAGGCCATGGAAGCTACCCTAACGTCTGACCACCTCAGGAAAAGTGAAAAGTGCCTTCCCAGTCTCTTCAAAGCAGCACTAATATACTATAATTTCAAGCCTTAAATCTGCCACTTATTAATTAAACTACAGTGATTTCTTGAGTACATTAAGTATCTTACCCAAAAATAAACACAAATCCTGAGTTAAACAATTCTTAAAGTTTTCATAGAATGCAAAAAGTGGTGATTATAGGACCTTTCTTTAGTTTAGACTTCAGTCATTAGTAAGAACAATGTGTCCCTGTAGCAGAAATTCATGAATATTGAGTAAAAATTATTCATTGCATTTATTTTAAGACACTACAACTAATCCAGAAAAAAACTATATAAAGCAAGATAGATTTTATTTCTTTTCTAAAATATACAAAAAGATACCTTCAAGTTTTTATTTCTTATGTGCTGGTGCCTTCAGAAATTTGATTAAAATTGGTTGAAGTAAGTTGGAATTTTTGAATCATTTAGATCAATATAGTTTCCTATACTCTGAATAAAGAGAATGTGAATGTGAAATGTCTAATAATTTATCACCACAATATCTCTATACCTCTATGAAGGGAGGAGAGGGAAATAGCATATTATTTCTCATAAAAGTACAAGACACTTTTATGAAAATCCCCTTGATTTACTCTTTGACAAGTTGGCATCTTGGAATTGCATAAGTTGCTTTGCCAATCCCTGTATAAATCTAGATAATCAAGTGAAAACAAGCCAAGGAAGATTCTAGCTAATTTAAGTCAAGATTTTCTTGTGAATAAATAAAATGGTAAGAGTTATGCAGCTCAGCTGGTCTCCTAAGCTCTGCTGATACTTGAAATACATGACTGATTCCTCAAGGATTTTGCCCGTGGAAGAAACAACTAGGGAAATATTTTATAATAAAGTGTTGATTTAGTTTAAATTATATATTTTAGCAGGCATTTGGGAGATACTTTTTAAAAATCTTTGAATTTAGGGATTCTTTTTCTCTGTTGTGAAATAGTAAGTAATAGATGATCCTCAGGCTATTATTCAATCACTGGGTGATTCAATCTAGCATTGCTAAAAAGAACTTTTTTTTTTTTTTTAATAATGCTCCTCTTTCAGTATTGCCAGCATCTACTTGTGGATGATACCTGAGCTTTCTATGTTAAACTAAGAGGTGCACATATTTCTTTTATCTTCACATTTTAGCAGTGCCTTTGTAAACTCAATTCAGGATTATTAAGTTGAGGAGGAACTAAGTTAGGTCCTAAACCGATCACCCCAAGAAATGAAATGATTGGTATTTCATAAAAGACTTGATAACTTTGCTGGCTTGATGTCCTCAGAAAGAAGCTATCCCTGACCAATATGAGAGTGCAATTTAACAGTCAAAGTAGACTCATGATAATTTTCTTGCTTTGAATATGTGACCAGTATATTCTATCGATAGATTTTTGAGGGAAAAATTATATTTCTTCCATTAAATCCTTAACCACTTTTGTCTTATCCCAAAATAACTCATTCAAAAAACTTTTGTTTTAAGATTTATTTTTTTATGCATACAAATACTGGGGTACAGGCCTAAGGTGTGTGTGGGGGTTGAGAGGATTCACCACAGAGAGCGGGGGAGCAGAACAGGCAGATCAATGGAAATACACTGCTGAGGGGAGCAGCGGGCACAGCAGGAGAGGTCTGCCCAGCCATGTGGGTCCCCCCCTAGCCAGCAGCAGGGATCGAACTCTTGCTGCAGTGGCTGCGATTTGCTTCATAGTGCGTTGCTTAACCCACTGCGCCACCAGGGAGGCCCTCAAAAAACTTTTAAGTAGGAAATGTATGAAAATAATACTTCTGCATAATATTATGCTTTTTTCGTTCTCATTTTTAATACTTCTCTGTATTTCCTGCTCTTTCAATACACATTGACTAATACATAAAATAAGGTTATATTTATTAATGATACTATTTATTTTTAGTGATATTTCTATTTTGGGAGAAATAATACGTTGAAGGCATTTTAAATGCAGCAATAGTATTTAAATGCCTGACTATTCTACCTAAAGTACTTGTTGTCTTGGGAACTTAAGAGTGCCACCTGGGTAAACATTTACATAAGTATAGCAATATTTTTACCTTTTAGGTTTTCACATATACTATTCTCCTGTTTATTTTAGAATAAAGTTATAATCTTTATTTTTTTCTTAAGAGGTAATTTGTATTTTTCTTTGTGTTTATGAAATCCTGTTACAAAACTGGAGATAGTAATTCTATTTTTCTATCGCCTGAAACATTAAAACTACAAATAACTTTCCATAAGGCTATTTGAGGTAAAACATAAATTTCAAGATAAAAGTAGGTATTTAACTGGTATCTCAGTAATAAAATATAAAAGGTGACACCAAAGCAGTTATTGAAATACCGGATAATGGTGAATGTCAAAAGTTTTAAAACAAACTCAGGGTCAAACATACATTGCTAGTTGGAATGTAAAATGACATATCTCATAAGGAATTAATATCTAAAATATATAAATAACCCTTGAGAATAATAGCAAAAAAGCAAGTAGCCTGATTTTACAATGGACCTACAATTTGAATAATCATTTCTTCAAAGAATACATACAAGTGATCAGCAGGTATAAGAAATGCTATTCAACATAGCTAATCATTAAGGAAATGCAAATCAGAACCACTCTGAGTTACCACATTGTGTCTAACAGTTTGGCTATTACTGAAATAAATAAGTAACAAGTTTTGGTGAGGATGTGGGAGAAATTTGAACAGTTGTGTACCATTGATGAAAATGTAAAATGGTACAACTGCTAAAAAAAAGGAAAACAGGACCTCCCCGGTGGTGCTAAGGTTAAAGTCTCAACACTATCAATTTATCTCTAGCCACTGTGGCATGAGTTCAATTCAGGACTAACACACACAGCACAGCAGACCTCTCCTCTCTTTCCTGCTGCTCTCCTCAGCAGGGTATTTCAGTCGATCTGCCTGTTCTGCTCCCAACTCTGTCTCTGGTAAATTCTCTCATCCCCCTTCTGCACACCTCTTGCCTATACCCAGTTCTTGTATGTATAAATAAATAAGTCTTAAAAAAAAAGAAAAAAAAAACAATATGGATATTTCCCAAACCCACTTCTGACTACTTAACCAAAAGAACTGAAATTAGGAGCTCAAAGACAATTTTTCTTTCCCACTCAGTGTAGCATTATGCAGCACAGCCAAGATGTAGATGGTACCTAAATGTCCACAGACAGATGAATGCATTTTAAAATGCAGTGAATACATACAGTTGATATTATCTAGCCTTTAAAAGAAGGCAATCCTGTTACATATAATGGCATGGATAAGCCTTGAGGTTATTAGGGTATATGACATAAACTAACCACAAAAACACAATACTGCATGATTCTACTTACTTGAAGTAACTGAAGTAGCCCCCTCCAGCGGTTAGAATGCAGGAGAATGGGGAATTCCTAATCAATCAATATAAAGAAGCAGTTATGAAAAATGAAAAATTGCTAGAAACATGGTAGACAATATTGTGTATACATTAACAATACTGTACACTTAAAAATTTAAGAATGAATATCAAGTTATATATTTTTAATCATGTATGCATAAACAGACTTGAACAAAGATCTTAACACCCAATTCTGCTATATATAAAAGATTACAGCTAAGAGAAAATATAGATACAAGTGGATTGAACAAAAGGAATATAATGATTTATTACATAAGACTTATCCAAGGCCATCTGGAGTCACTATATTAATATTAGACAAAGCAGAATTTAAGACAATAATTGCTGCAGAAAAACAGGAACATGTTTTAATATAAGGTTGTCAGTTTGTCAAGAAAACAGTGATTTTAAATGTTCTTAGATCTAATAATAAAGAAAAATACACAATTAAGTCACTGAAAGAACAAAAAGTGATAAAATGATCCAAAATCACCATGGGAAATTTTAACTCATGTCTCATAGTGACTAGTGGAACAAGTAAACCAAAAAAAAAAAAAAAAAAGAACGGAAAATAACCCAAGCAAATAATATAGAAAATTTTAATAACACAGTTATGAAACTTATTCTAGTTGAAATATATAGGATACCACACCAGATGCTAGTTTATTAGACATTCTTTTCAATTGTACATCGAACATTTATAAAAATAAACCATATGTGGTTTGACCATGATATAAATATCAATGTATTTTACACAATTGAATTTATAACAAAGCATATCTAAGAACTAGCATATAATTAAGGTAGATGTCAATATATAATTAAAAAAGCACAACCTCGGGCCTCCCTGGTGGCACAGCGGGTTACGCAATGCACTATGAAGCAAACAGCAGCCACTGCAGCACGAGTTCGATCCCTGCTGCCGGCCAGGGAGGGGACCCACATGGCGCAGCAGACCTCTCCTGCCTCGCCCGCTGCTGCCCTCAGCAGTGTGTTTCAGTCAGTCTGCCTGTTCTGTTCCCCACTCTGTCTCTGGTGACTCCTCTCACCTCCTGCGACTCTGGCCTGTACCCCAGCTCTTGTATGAATAAATAAATAAATCTTTTTTATAAAAAAAAAAAAAGCACAACCTCAAATGCCTAGGAATTAGTGGATATAAATAACATGTAATTTGAAAATATTTAAATTAGAAAATATATTTGACTAATTATAAAAATATGACATATAAAGACTTGTGGGGTACAACTAAGTGTATAAGAAAATTGCCGCTTTAAATGCAGTAAAAAAATCAAATAATGAATGAATGAATACTCACCTTAACGTAAAAAGAATGGCAGATTGAACACAAAGAATGTCAAAAAGAAATAATAATGATAAGAATATAAAAGAACCGGAAAACAGCTATAAAATTGAGCAAAAGAGCAAAGTCAAATTCTATAACAGTTTCAAAAGTAAATTTACTAAAATTGACATGTACTTATTATAAATTAAATTTTAAAAATTTCCCAGATAAAAATATCTGGTCAAAATGGTTTACCTCTTTGAGATAACAGCAGAACAGGCAAACTTTTTGAGGGAATGCATAAAGACACACTTCTCAACTGGTATTATGAGGGCAGAATAGCATTGAAACCAAACCTAGATACAAATGCATGGAAAGAATAATAGCCTGGTCTCCCTCATGAATGACAATGCAACATTCAGAGGCAAAACTTTTGCAAAACAAATCCCTCCAATCCAAACTCCAATCACTTCAAGGTTGCATCTTTTGATAGAAGTTATCTACAAAAAGAAATCTACAGTAAGTATCATAATGTAATGGTGGAATAGCTTAATTTTCTCCAGTGAGATGGGAAATGAAATAAGGATTTCTATTACCCTATATTCTTTCAACATTTTATTAAAGCTCTGACCAGTGCAACAATGTTAAGAAAAAGTGAAATAAAATATGTAAGATATATAAATAAAGAAAACTGGCATTTGTGCAGAAAATGACAGTATGTAGATAAAGCCAAAGACAAAATGTTAAAATCCATAAATGAACTGTCAAATGATTAAATTTATCATCCTGATGCAAACATCAGTAATATTTTATAGTATCAATGTACAAGTAGAAAATGTTAAATATAAGGTGATACTATTTAAGCATTATATGTAAGTCTGATGTGGAATGTTTTAAGACTGCTATACTGCAACTACCAAACATTACTGAGAATAATTAAGGAAAACCTAAATAGGGCCCTCCCTGGTGGCACAGTGGATTAAGCACTGCACTATCAAGCAAACCACAGCCACTGCAGCAGGAGTTTGATCCCTGCCGCTGGCCGCTGGCCGAGGAGATGACCAACATGGCATGGCAGACCTTTCCTGCTGCTCCCCTCAGTAGTGTATTTCAATCAACCTGCCTGTTCTGCTCCCCACTGTGTCTCTGGTGGATCCTTTCACCCCCCCACATCTCTGGCCTGTTCTTGTATGAATAAATAAATAAATAAATCTAAAAAAAACCCTAAATAAATGAAGGCAAATGTTCTGTTCTTCACCATAATAGATTTTGTTTTAATAATAATATTAACAACAGTGGTTAACATATATTGAAAATTTATCTTTACTGTGCACTAACTGCTGTTCTGTACATGCATCTTATAATATTTTTTCTCATCATTACCTTATAAATTCTTTTGAACTCCATTTAACAGTTAAAACTGTTTAATGGATTACATTTATAAAATACATCAATTAATGGAATAGATTATGCTTGTGTGAACTACTGGAATAATTCTGGAAGCCTTCCAGAGACATTAATATTTAATTTCAAGGAAGAGTATTCCTCTGGGGGAACAAGTTGTGGTTTAAAACTCTTATCCAATCTACAGGACCTTGATCTTAACTAAACATCCCCATCTGAACCTGAAGTCCCATAATATAGTTCATTTAAATAAATTATAAGAGTAAGCATGTTAAACTGTAATTCAGATATTGTCATAGTCCATTAAAACCCCACCAGATTCTCACATTGCATTTACAGTAAAATACATTCTTTTTTATGATCCTTAAGGCCCTACAGAATTGATCTTACCTCTTACTCCTACTTACCTGTTTCTTTCACCCCAGCCACACTGACATCCTTCCAGTTCCCCACATGTGGCAGATATAATCCAGCTTCCTACTGGCCATTTACTCTGTAAGGAACATGCTTCCATATGATATCATAGATCACTCTCCCAGGGGACCTTTTCCTTCTCTTCAATTGTCACTTTTTAAGGTAATGTCTTTATTTAAAATTGATTCCTCCAACCCTAAGGTACACCCTATCCACCCTATCCTGTTTGATTTCCCGAGCATTGTCACTTCCTAACACACTAATTAATTTGTTTAATATTTTTATCATCTCTGTCCCATAAAATTCAGCTCCAGTAGGGAAGATATTTTTTCTCTCATTCATATACTTTCCTCTCCCAAACTACTAGAAGAGTGCCTATTCTATAATAAATACTCAATAAATATTAGTGGGATTAATCTTTAAGGCAAAATTTCAGACCTATAAAAAATAAATCTGAGTTTGTGACTAATTGTTTAGAGGACAAGAAACTCAAACCCTTAACAGTTTTGTGCATTTGCTTTAATTTTGAAATTGGATAGCAATTTTTGTTGTGTAGATCCATAAGCTGTCTGCTAATTTTGGTGACACATAATTTCTTTCAAATCATACATTAGATTGCTTTCCTGAACACAAAATATCAGTTATTTAAAGAAGCATTATTACCATCATGGTTTTCAGAAAATTAACTGAGAGTCCACACTACACAAATCAATACCAAGCACTTCTGTCAAATAAAATCATTGAGCTAATATTACTCAGTTCAGTTAAGATAGACTATTATCTTTAAACAAAGGAAATGTATTTGTTGCAGGGCAGTTTTTTTAATATAATGGACTTTGTTTTAATCCCTTGATGTTGCATGCCATGTCCATCAATGTCAGACAGAAATAACCTGACCTTGAAACATTTGGTTCAGGTGCCATGGATGAACTGAATCAGATCAATCAAACAGCTGATTGGATCATTGTGTGACAATCAGTTTTCAAGATGACCCCAAGAAAAGACATCATGGAACAGTGAATCTCTGACTACATAAAATGTAACTGCAGATTCTTTAAGACAAATCCTGTTGACCCATATACAAATTGCTGTTCTATGATAGAGTGGTCTGGAGCAATGCAGATGATATCCATATTTTTAATTCTGCTAAAGTTGGCATCTTTGAAAATAGACACACACAATAAATAGCAATAACAAATAGGATCCACATGTTAAAGCTGCAGATGCTGAGAAGCTTGTGAAAACCATTTCTTATGATTTAAATTTTCTGTTAAGCCAAGTTATGTAAATTTTTCTAAAACATGTAACAATGTGTATACTATGGCATATTGTTAGCTCAAAATGAAATTGAAGCACTAAGTTGAACTTTTTTTGAAAAAATTTGCATCTCACTTGAGTATTTTTAAAAACCAAACCTCAGTCAATAGAAATCATTTCTCTAGGATTAATAAAATCTTATATTGAGTTAACACCATGCTATATAAAGTAGACTATCTCCTTGTATTTTTTTTTTTTGCAAAATCTAATCATATTTAAGTCATGTGTCTTTCCAGTGACCTAGCAAAAGTGATTTAGACTGGGAATACATCCAGATACTTTTTATTGTTCTAATCCCAGCACATCGTCTTTCCTTTTGGCATATCTAAGAAAATCAAAGCCTCCCCTCTATTAGTGTCATTAAATGTCTCTTAAACAGATTCGGTCCTATTCTATAATAGGTTAGGTGGTTTTGGTATGCATTCAGTTTTTCACTCGACATATATTTTTAGCCCTACTATCTGCTAGACTTTATTCTAAGCAGTAAATATTAAACAGTAAATAAGATAGCTTAAATTTTCTTTGAGAAGACAGTGTTTTAAAAATAAATATGTACTTACAGTCTACGGTGAGTTAAAGCAAATAAATATGAGGATATTTTGGAGTTTGGAGAACCCACTTAATAAGATAAGGAAAGGCTCTTCTCATACCCTGAGATACTCATGAAAACTAAATTCAAATTATTTGATAGAAATAGGCACTTCAGTGAAGGTAGAATCTTAACTAGTAAGCCGTCATTCTGCAATTTTCTTTCAAAAACAATTTCTTATGCCTTCTTAAGTCTGAAGGATCATACTGCATCATAGAATTACAGAATGCTATAGCTGACTGCCATCTTCAAGTTCATAGCTCTCCCTCATTCTAAACATGAAATACCTGATACTCAGAGAGAAAAGGAGTCCTATAAAAAGTTACCCACACTAACTGGAAGTAGTCATGGCAAACTTCAGGGTCTCCTGACTCCTTGTTGAATGTTCACTCTCACTCACAGCGCCTTGGTGTCAAGACTGGCATTCCTTTGAAGGGAAAACCTGAGGCATCTTGCCAGATCAATGTAAGGGTAAGATCACCAGGTGAAACCATAGCCACTGTGATGTCACTGGTTTTTGTACATGTATCTTTGCTCCAGTGAACTCAAATGCTTTCTGGCACCTTATCAAATTCATACTTAAAGCACCCTGTAAGATAAGCAGAAGTCTTCTATTTCTAAAGTGTAAGAAATGCCTGGGATTGGGAAATAAGCCACATGGTGTTTATTATAATCAAGTCAGAAAAGCCATTATGGATAAAGGCAGAAATTAAATGATGGGTATAAGCAGTCATATGCTGTTTACACAACAGTGTGACATTTTAAATTGCTTTTGTACTGTGTTCACTATGAACAGTTTCACCCACTGAAACATACATTCAAATCCTGTCTCTAATTCAGCTAAATGTGGACCCCCTATTCTCAAACATAAATTATAAGTAAGTAGGTAAATGTTAGATATCAGTTTTCTTATGAGGTAAAGTTTGTGGGAATATAAGGGAAAATTTGATTACTTATGAAAGAATGAGAGGCATATTTCCAAATCTTGAAAATGGTAATATTTTTCTTCTATCAGTCACAAAGTATATATGTTTGTGTGTATGAATTATTAGTCATATTGTTTGCCTACATTATTTCATAATGTTATTTACTAGATAGACTGTTCATGCAGAATTTTTGCATTAATAGTAGTTTACCACCCTGGAAGTTTCATGCACAGATCCCTGGGAAATAATAAATGGCTATTGTCTTAAAAAATAATAGTATTTTAGAGGGCCTCTCTGGTGGAGCAGCGGGTTGAGCGATGATGCACTGTGAAGCATCTGCTGCACAGCAATGCAAGTTCGATCCCCCGCCAGGGAGGGGACCCACATGGTGCCGCAGATCTCTCCTGCCTTGCCTGCTGCTCCCCTCAGCAGTGTATTTCAGTCGATCTACCTTTTCTGCTTCCCACTCTGTCTCTGGTGAATCCTCTCCCCTCCCGCACCTCTGGCCTGTACCCCAGCTCTCTCTTGTATGCATGAATAAAGAAATCTTTAAAAATATATAGTAGCTTAGAATTTTTTTTAAGATTTATTTATTTATGCATACAAGCACTGGAGTACAGGCCGGAGGTGTGGGGGGGTGAGAGGATTCACCACAGAGAGTGGGGAGCAGAACAGGTAGATCAACAGAAGTACACTGCTGAGGGGAGCAGCGGGCACAGCAGGAGAGGTCTGCAGAACCATGTGGGTCCCCTCCCTGGCCAGAGGCAGAGATCAAACTCATGCTGCAGTGGCTGCTGTTTGCTTCATAGTGTGTTGCTTAACCCACTGCGCCACCAGGGAGGCCCAGTTTAGAATATTTTTATGTGCCCTGATAATTAGAATGATGGCACTGTGTTCAAACTATATATATATATATATATATATATATGAATGTATACACATACATTCTTCATATACATCTATATGTAAGAATTTATGCTACTAAAGTAAACTTGACCTTCAATTATTGGTAAATGACATTGAATGGAAAGACAGGACTGGAGTACTAGGAATTGATTGGAGTTCATTTTTTGAGAAAGGTCATTGGATAAAGCAGAAATACTTGTAATAATGCTTGATTTGTTAATGTTTCATGTTCAGAGACATCTTTGTATTTCTGTTCCTGTTGCCCATTCTTGGTGTCCATCATCCCCCAAAGCTGTGGGGTTTGACATATTTTCTTTGAACTTGCCAGGGATTCTGTTTGAAGGGGATTATTTGAGCTTGACAACTGGGAGCAGCCCTGCATCTCTACAGGAGGACAGAGAAGCTGTTTATTTGACCAGCTGAGAAAAATGTTCACACAGGCAGGCCTGCTGGTGTCACTGGGTCCCAAGGCCCTCAGTAGGATACAGAACAACAGCTGCTTGCTACAAGTGAACAGATCAGAGGATTTTAATTTAATAAATTAGTGTTCTACTTTTATTAATAGTTCTAATAGAGCTGGTTTTATCCCGTAGGGCTGTGAACCTTTCTGTTTACATTTAGGGCTAGTCAATCTGATATCCTGAGCCACTGATAAAAAGTCCTGGGGTATCTTACAAATATTAGTGTATTCAGAGTCAAAAAGGAACAGGAGAGAGGCACCTGGAAGAGCTGCTCTAAATTGAATAATTATAATATATTCAATATATTTTTCTGAGCATCCATTGCCATGTCTGTTATTAATTGAACAAAATTTTAGAATCTAAGTCTCAAAAAAATAGTCTATTCATTACTTTAAAAATGGGAAATTAAGATGTTACTAGAATGTAATTAGAAGACTATACTGTCGAAAATTTCATCATGGTCTTTTTTCACTTTTTATTTTCTTAAGATTTTATTTATTTATGCATACAAAAACTGGGGTACAGGCCGGAGACAGGGGCCTGAAAAGATTCACCAGAGACAGAATAGGGAGCAGAACAGGCAGATCGACTGAAATACACTGCTGAGGGGAGCAGTGGGAGAGGCGGGAGAGGTCTGCGACACCATGTGGGTTCCCTCCCTGGCCTGGGATCAAACTCACAATGCAGTGGCTAAGGAAGCTCCACAGTGCAGCACTCAACCCCTTGAGCTACCAGGGAGGCCCTCACATGTTTGTTTGTTTTAATGAAATGAAACATACAAGAATTGTTTTAGCTGCATTTCGTGTTAATCAACATCCTTTCCAGATTTGTTCATTGAGCTTTCTTCTGGAGTTCACACACACACACAAAAATTCCTGCTAAAAGGAATTTTCAAAAGTGAATAATTCATTTAACCATTATCCTGGCCAAGAAACTGAACAAACCCAGTGCCCTGATAGCATTCTCTTGTCCCCTTTTAACCATAACCTCTCCCTTTCCCACATAAAGGATCTATTCTCCTAATTTCTAACAGGAAATTTCAGTTATGCCTGATTTTTCACTTTACATAAAGCTTACATATAAACTATTTTTTTCATTTTTTTATTAAAATATTTTAAAATTTACATATACTTGCCATTAATTGTAATCCCCATATATTCTCCATCACCATCTCACCAGTGCACCATCACCTCAGTCCCTCATGTTCCCATCTTCCCTCAACCCTCCCCCTCCCCTCCCCACCAGGTGTCCCCAGTCTGT